>CM031235.1:47267474-47867474 GCA_018340775.1 Taxus wallichiana var. yunnanensis
TGCTTCTAAAAGACAGTTAGTGTCCTCTATGCTGCAAACTCCACGATGTAACTTACATACAACGGGCCTTGATGAGAAACAACTCCAGCATGATGGACGAACAGGTATTTTACTCAAGCTTGGCGTGCTTTTTGAAAAGTGGTATAATGCTCTAGCTGCCCACTCCTTTGTGAGGCTCCTTCCTGCACTTAATAGGCTAACCATCTTCTGGATAACCTTCATCTCTGCAAGTTTTGGCTGGTGTTCCTTTTTCAAACAGAATCTCAAAAGAGCACCGACACTGGCCTCCACAACTATATCATTTACATTTTCTAGGAGCTTCACTAATCGAGGCATAATATTAGCATGCAGTAAAGATTCCAATATCTGATTATCTTCTGGAGGAAGATCTGCCAAAATAGATGCAGCAACAGCATGATCTGACTCAGCATATCCTTCTTTAAGCATGTCAAGAATGATGTTCAAGCTTCCCTGTTGGTTATTCAGTGCGGAACAAGCATCACCTCCAAACGTTCTCGACAGAAAACTAAATAGCTCTACCGCTCTTTCTTTGACCCTCTGATCTGTAACCGTCATCCACAGATTTATGAGCAAATTAAATGCATCTCTCTCTTTCATCTTTGTTTTGGCAGTAATGCTTATTTTGTTTCCATTTGCCAATCCTATCATCCCTTGCAATATATAGTAATGAACATCGGGTGCTGTGATAGGCCCCATCAGGGAGAGGAACATGACTATCAGCTCTTCCAACTCAGCCTCCCGATCAGACTTCCCTGCATAGTCCTCTACAGTTGCACTAAATATGTTGGCAAGTACATGTGCAGCACCTGTTTTAACTGTTTCTGAAGATTTTACAGAATTCAATTGCTTCACAAGGATTTGAATGCCTCCAACATTTTCAAGTTTTCTGCTTATAGATGAGACAGATGACAGACTTTCAAGGGCATTTATTGCTGCAAGACACCCTTCATGATTCTCAGTGTTGTCATTGTTCATCATCTCTATAAGAGTGGAAATTGTTTCAGTGGTTGCTACAATTTCTTTGCTACTGTCAGGCATATGCAAGCGGCCAAGAGTTTTAGCCATTAAAATCTGAGACGCATACTCACCTGCAAAATATAAACCACAAATGGTTAGAATGAAGAGATATCAATGCAAAAGCTACCATGTGGGTGCCAGCATTGGATTATCCTTATTGAAGTTATATTTGTGATTAGTAACTTTTCCAGCATAGATTGAAATGATTCACATGTAGGCCTCTAATTTGGAAAATATTTCCTTGCCACAAAAGCCGAAAATGACTACCATGAATCATTGAGAGTTCTGAGTTTTTAAGCATGCCCCTTTAAGTGATACTTTACACTTGTCTACAATAATGGCAAGTGAAATCACTGGATGCCATACTGAAAGAGTCAAAATGTTAAACAATTGGGTCTCTGTTCCTCTGGAAATGAACTTAGTCCTGGGAACATTATTTGTAAACATTTGTGCTTTGTTGCAATAGAAGATATAAGGTGGCAAGAATATGTACCAATATCCTTGAAGAAGCAGTCACTTGCAGTGACATTGCACTTAACCAAGATATACAATATACCTAACATTGCCAACCTGTAGGCTGTAGCCATAATCATTGTAGAAGAGTGAAAAGGATATAATAAGAAATATGGGCAGTAGGCGGTGGCCATGGAAATAAATCTTGCCAAGCAGCAAGCCAGAGTTAAAGAATAGCCCGAAAATTGGGAAATGTTTAAGGGTCTGGAGAAAGAAAATTCCATATCAAAATTCAAGATTCTACAACTACATGCTGGTTTCTAGGTGAAGGTCAAATCTGAAAGATTAACAAGAAAGTAAATGTGGCAGCCAAAAGGTATGCTTAGTGTATGGGACTTCGGAATGGGATTGCAGTTCCTAGATGCAAACTGAGCCTACTCCAGCTGAACCCCACAATACCACTGCATAGATTTCCGCAGCAACAGTGGCCAATGTAGCGAGGGAAATAGATGTATAAACTTGAAGTGTGTATGGTGTTTGTGCAATAAATCATGAGCTAAATACAAGAATGATAAATCAAGATGTAATTTAGTTAAGACACTCGTTTTAATTTTTGGTGCAGTGTTGGACCTGTTGGTTATGGTAGGGTTCTGTACAGACCATTGTGATCAAACAATGTACCTATCATATTCCCTCTTTACATTCTTAGTTCTCCACACAGCTCTCCATTGAGATCCATACAAATATTTCTATGTGAGTCAAGGCTTAGTATGTTGCAAAACATGTATATTATAAGATCAAAGAAAACAATACTACTCATTTGATATAGTGTTAAGTCATTATCTGTGTATAATTATTCAAATCTTTTTTAAAAGTCTGTGCACATATTTAATGAAGCTAATCCTTCAGGTTCAAGTTATTTGATGTAGAACTAAGTAGCTACATCCTAGATCAGAATTATCCAATCTTTCTTTAAGTTATTTAATGTAGAATTAAGTAGCTACATCCTAGATCAGATAAATCTAATCTTGCATAGATGACTACAAGCTCTTTTTTCATGAAGCTCCTTTTGTGAAAAGTTAACCATAACTGACGAGGTTTTCAGTGTCCATGAAATTGTTAAACATGTTTTGCAATAAACTGTGCAGAAGATTTTAATTAATGCTTTGGATCAAACTCTATGATCCGTCATCAGGATGAAAAAGATATGTAATCCAGTAAAATAAGTTGATGCCATTTATGGGTCAACTTAGGAGAGAAAAAAAATTAAATGGACTAGATGTTAGCACCATTAAATAGTTTTGAACACTAATTTTAAATTATTAAATGCCAACTCCTCCTTAGGTGGTGATGGGTCTTTTTAGCATATTGACAATTGGCCTCCATGAGTGGCTTAATCCCAAGCTCTTGTCTCTATTCAGATTTTGAGTAGGCTTGCAAATCTCAACTGCTTCCCTCAAATGCATTTTGAAATAGCACTCCTCCACCTCTAGAACCTTAGCTTTTTCATATGCAGATATGATAGCGGAAAACAATTCTAAAAGGCGCTTGAGAGAAGCAGTTGAGATTTGCAAGCATACTCAAAATTTGAATAGAGATGAAGGCTTAGGCCACTCGTGGAGGCCAACCATCAATACGCTAGAAAGACCCATCACCTAAGAAGAAGTGGGTATTTAATAATTATGAATAAGTAGTTAAGACTATTTAATGGTGATCATGGCTAGTTCATATAAATGGCATCAATATACTTTGCTAGAGTTAAGAATGTGAGGATCTCTAGTCTCCAATCCATATATACCTTTTTCATCCTAATGGATTACCAAGTGTGATTTGAAACATTAATTAAAAATCTTCTACACATTTTATTTCAAAAGCTCATTTCATAACTGACATTTCAACAAGAAACAACCAAACTGAATCTTGTGCTTAAAGTTAAAAGTAGACAAGAACATTTAATTTGCACAATTATCTTGAAATGTATTTCACTTCCTCTTGGCTGTCCAATTAATCAATGGTTATTCTTACCTTCAATCAATCGCGATACTAGTGGGTTCATTATATTAGCTTCTGCCATTGTAATAACATCATTATCACTCTTTGGCAAGTTCTCAAGTATGGAACCGACATTTTCAGCAAACTCCTCTTCTTGGATGAGAGTCACGAGAAAGAGGACTGCATTCCGTGCATGACCAATTTTTTCAGCAATATCTTGATTTTCTGACAGTAACCTCATTAAGTATACAGATTGAGGAGCCTCCTCTTTTTGTCGTGCAAGGCAACGCACAATCAAATCAATGATTCCATTTTCCGCCATGATCCCCTGCCAATACTCAACATTAGATGGTATACAAATTTCATTAAAGAAAACTTCATAGAGAATTAATGGAGGTACATGCCTTCCAAATTTGGAAAAGAACTCAGCATTCAAATATAGAACTGCAAACTAATCATTGAAAGCCACATAACATCTTCTTTAGATATTCTCCATAAAGCAAGAAAAATATTCAGAGGTTCATGTATCTGGCCTGGATAGCTGGATTGAAAACTAAGGGTGAATGGTCATTTTTTCCAATTTATATGAGAAAGAAAGTGATATGGGAAAATCTTGAAGAGACCAAACAGATGCAAAATAGGAAAATGGAGAAAAATTGAGAAATTAGTCAATTTTGTAAGCAATCCCCTTAACTTTTCATTTTGCAACTCCCAACAAAGCATGTTCACTCTCATCGAGGATTAAAAAAGGGAAATGTTAGAAAGAATCTTACCACTGAAATCTCTTAAATTCAACAATACAATTGTGAATTGTTTAAAGTGACAATATAAAGCTTCATGTTGAATTTCGAATCTTCAATTTTTATATTTTAAAAAAATTAAAAATTTAAATCGTTTATTTTATAATTCTAATTTTCATTTTGTTAAAATTTTAAAATTTATAAAATCATTGTATTTTATAAAAAATTATAATTTTATATTGCTAAAACTTAAAATGTTACAAGTTAACATTTATTTACAAAAATTATTATTTATATATTTAATTATTTTAAATCATAAATCTAATTTAAAATGCTATGTTGCCGGGATACGGGTATGGGTGCAAGTTCGGGTGCGGGTTCGATAAGCGGATATGTCAATTTTAAAAACCCTTGGGTACGATACATTTGTACATATATATTTTTAAAAATATATATATATATTATATATATATATATATATATATATATATATACTCATTTTACTTATTTTTTAGTCCATAAGAAATACAAAACTTGAAAAATACAGTACGATCAATGTTCAAAACATTCAATATACTTGAGCTGTTACATTTTCTATTGATATACGAATATTGTATTTGTTTGTGTTTCATCCATTACCTTTGAGATTAATTTTTGTGTTGTGGTGGTGGCCACAAAAGATGTTTATAGGGAGCTCCTAAAGGACCTATTTAATGAGATTGACTCTAACCTACCAATGATAACTAAAGAGGTCAGTCCAATGGTTGGTTCTTGCATTCATATTATCCAAAATCACCTTCTAATCCTCCTCAAGGAAGCAGGAAGGAGTCAATATTGTGCCTTGATAGTTTATGGGAAAGGATGCTCTTTGAAACCTTAAGCTATGTAATTTGCCATTCCAACTTTTTCTATTAGTATTGAAGATCACCTGAGATTTGATCTCATAAATAACTTGTATGGAGGCTCGATATATGTCCAAATTTCTATGAATAACTTCTTTCCTTGGCCAATTGCGATGATCTGAAATTATTGGCTCAAACATTCTTGATATCCTTCGAATATTTTCTCTTAAATAAACTCTAGGGATTTTAAACAATCTCCAGGTTTACTTGTGGTTATGCCCTCCTAATCTAGTCCTCATAAAACTAAAGTTTGTTTGACTCAAATTAAAATTAAAAAAAAAACTTTTATAGAGCCCCCATTGCCCAACCTTGCAAGGGTACATCCAGTACGCCAAAACATATTTGGGAAGTCCACAATGCGTACTTGGATGCACCCGAGATGTATCGATGGACATGCACCCGTAGAGATGTATCAGATGTCATACTCCCGAGATGTATCCGTACTGGTACATATTCAAAGATAGTTATGCGGGATGCGTCCCCATTTTTGATAACTACGGGGCGTCCCGAACGTCCTAGGACGTGGGGAAACGCGTCAGGGCGTCTGCAGAGGTGGGGCGCCTCAAAAGCGTGGGAAACATTTAGGGGGCGTCGGGGGCTTTGGGCGTCCTTGAGAAACGAGAAACGTCCCGGGCGTTTGCAGAGAGGTGGGGGGACGCCGAAACGTGGGAAACGCGTTTGGGGATGTCGTGACGTCCCGTACGTCCCTACGTCGACTACCACTTTTTTTTAAAAACACACTTTAAACAATTAAAACTATTTTTTTTATTGTAGATCACTTATAACATAAAAAAACATTCCTAACCTAACCCTAACCCTAAAAGTGCAATTTTATGTTATAAATTTACATTATGGACTCATTTCATATTCACACCAAACAAGAGCAAGAGCAAGAGTGAGAACAAAAGCAAGAGCAAGCAAGAGGTATTTATAATTTTATTTGCTTACAATACTTGTTAAGTCTTTTTTTTTAAAATTTAGATTCTATTTGCATTTTTAGGGGTTGTTTTTTAGCATTTGCATCTACATTCACAATGTAATCATGCATATAGTTTGTAGGATTTAAAAATGCATATTGCATAGGGTTTGGTTATGAATCGGTTACGTTTTTTTTTTTTAATTACATTTTTATTTCTAGTTCAAAATTTATATTATATTTGCAATTTATATTATATTTGCATTTTTTTGGGGTTGTTTTTAAGTTTTTGTATCTACATTCACAATGTAATCATGTTTATAGTTTGTAGGCTTTTACGAAATGCATATTGGTTACGTTTTTTTTTAATTACATTTTAAAAGTTAAAACACAAAAACATATTGCATACCGGTAACTGCATAGGGTTTGGTTGTAACTTGTAGTTGTTTTCGTTGTTTATAAATTAAAATTAAAATTATGATCAATGCTTATACTTTTTTAAAAAATTAATTCATTACATAATAAATCGATCATATAGTTATGGTTGTTTTTTATTCATTGCAGCAATCATCACCATGAGTTCTTCTTCTGAGTATGAGTATGAATCAGAGCAAGAGAAGGTTGAACGGGAACTTGAGATAGGGTCGTGGAAGTGTTGGTGATGCCACAATGGGGGAAAGTGGAGAAGGGCACAAAATGTAGTGGCAATGGCAAAATTGGTAGTTTAGCTAGTAGTGCTACCAATTGCCCCTCTCAAATGTTGTCCAAATTTGCCATTGGACCATTTGATAAGAAGAAGCCATTGCAACAATTTGCCCAGATAATTGAGAACCCCAAGTCTGGAGGGGGGAGCAAAGTATGGAAGTGCAACATATGTGCACTGACTTGGCATGGCAACATCACTAGGACCAATGCACACTTGTTGCACCTTACAGGAAGGGGGGTTGGCACTTGTAAGGGCCTTTCACTAGAGTAGAGAGCTGAGATGGTGAGAATCTTCAATGGAAATACCACGGACAATGTGCCAGAAGTTTGTGGTTCTACAACTAACACTCCATTGAGCGCTCATAGGACTGACAAACATAGTAATACTTTGGCTGGTTCTAGTTTTGGAGTGTCAAAAGTGGAAAGCAGAGGGAAGAGAAAGGCCATGGGGGCAGCCCCAATTCAGTTGTTGACATGTTTGATTCAAACGCAAGGGAAGAGGCAGATGATGCTATTGGGAAATTTTTCTATCTATCTGCGCTAGGATTCCATTTAATGTCGCTCGCTCTCCTTATTACAAGGAGGCTATGGCTAAGGTTGCAAAGCAGCAGTGCAAGTTATGTGCCTCCTGAGACACAAAATCGAGGACAACAATCTTGGAAAGAAACTATTCCAAGGTTAATCGATGATGGAGGAGATGAAGGTGACATGGGTGTCATATGGATGTAGCATTATCATGGATGGATGGACGCTGGATATTAGACATCGTCCTCTCATCAATATCATTATCTCTTCAAAGATGAACCGTACTTCTTAAGAGCAATTGATTGTTGGGGAGGAGGAAGATGCTTGAGTTCCAAATGATGTCAGTTATTTTTCTAGAAGGATGTCATTGAGGAGGTTGGACCTTCAAACGTTGTACAGGTTGTCAAAGATGCAACTTATGTGTGCAGAGTAGCAGCAAGCTAGTGGAGCGGGAGTATAGGCATATTTATTGGACTCCATGTTATGTGCATGCCATGAACAATGCATTAAAAGACATAGGGAAGATTTAGTGGGTCAACCAAATAGTGACTAAGGCCAGGGACATGCAGAAGTTCATATGTAATCGCCACATATCATTGGCATTTTTCGAAAATTTTCGAAGAAGGAATTTCTGAAAACCAATTGACACCGCTTTGCATCCTATTTTATTTTGTTGGAGAGGATGTCCAATAAGAAGCGTCATTGTTACATGCAAGAGCCCCTAGAAATTATGATTATGACACGGGATTGGACTAGGTGGTGTGAGTCCAAGACAAATCAAGGGAAAAGAGTGAAGGAAGTGGTGTTGCGGGAAACATTTTGGGTTGATATGAAATACATCATATCAATCATTGCTCCATTTTTTAGTGTCGTCAAATATGGGGATTCTAATGGCCCCAATCTTGGTGAGATCTATGAGTGCATTGACAACATGCTTGGGCAAATGAAGGCAGCTATTCGGGTGAGGGACCCACTTTGGAGTTCTATAATGAACATATACAGCCCATTATTCAAATGGAGATGGGAGAAGTTGAACACCCCTCTTCATATGGTTGCGTATGCACTAAATCCCAAATGGTATGTGGAGAGGTCAAGCAGAGTTATCCCATTGGATGATGATGAGGTGAAGAAGGGCCTTATGAAGGCCTTTAAAAAATGTATAGTCCACAAGAGGCTTCACAGATCAGGTTGGAGTGGCTCGACTTCACTGAACTTGATGGGTACAAAACATTAGCAAAGGCGAGACAGGGTAACAATAGCACAGAGAAGCCAATGAGTTGGTGGCGACTGTATGGGCTTCTAGGACTGCTGCGACCACTTGTCATTCGCCTCCTTTCCCAAGTTTCTAGCTCCTCTGCCTCTGAGAGGAACTGGTCTACATATGGTTGGATCCACTCTGTTAAGAGGAATAGGCTTACCTCTGCAGAGCGGAGAAGCTTGTAGTCTGACACAGTGCTTTGCGTCTTATGGATCGCAAGACACTGAGTACAAGCAGACCCCAACATTACGGTGGGATGTAAATCCCAAGAGAGCCAAGGCGATTGAAGAGGACAATATTGTGCAGCGAGGGGATTGATTGGGCTTACCTTTGAGGACGAGGATGCTAGTTCCAGTGAGGAGTTCATGGATATTGCTTCAAATGTTGATTCTGATTTTTAGGTTGATATTTGTAGTTGTCCTTTTTTTGTAATATTGACAATAGACAATTGTTGGTGTATTTAGATATGAGATTAATGATATGAATATCAGCTATTGTCACTTGATCAATCATAATTTAGAATGGTTTTATAATTTATTTCAGCTTAAGTCTCAAATTCAAAATTCAAATATGTATTATGAATTTATTACATTAACATTTGATATTATGGTGTTAAGGAATGTATTTGATGTTTATGAGTTCAAGTTTCACATTATTTAAATCTCAAATGGTTTTATTTCAGCTTATTTATATAGTTTAGTCACTATATCTTTATATTAAAAATATTTATATATTTTTTAATTAGCCATCCCTCCACCATGTCCCCAACATTTAGAATTTTTTTGCCATCCCGTTGTCTTAGTTAACTATGCTATCCAGGAATACAAGAGGGTGGTGGGCTAACCCTATAACATAGTTACTAGGTTCGAAAATCCGATTAAATTCATAAGGGCAAAAAAATCCAAAAATTGGGTTCTCGAAAAATTCAAAACATCCGGTTCGGAATATATAAACTTATATTTTATATATTTATATTATTGTATACTTATATTATTATATATAGACAAATCATAAAAAAAAGCATCCATCTACCATAATCATCATCATCATAATGATTCTTTCAAAAGATTGCAAGAAGTTGCTTTGGTCCAAAAAGGTACAAAAATGGATTTTATGAAAATAAGAAAAATATTGCCATCAATGCGTAGAGCTCGAGAAAATATACACTTTTAGAGAAGACGGCACTTGAAACGGAGCCACGAGATGAAAGTTATGGCACATGCAAGTTTTGCTACTACATCTTCCTGGACCCTTTCCAAAAATGGCAAAAATAACTTTTGTCCTTGTGATTTTTTCGCTGAAAATTCAAAACAGGAAAGAAATGCCAAAAAAGGAAAAAAAAAATTATGCAAAAATGTGGCCAAACCGGACCGGATTTATTCAGTTACTTCAAAAAATGCGGTTCGAACGGGATTTCATACAAATCCGGCCGAACCTGGTAACTATGCCTAGTAACATAGTTTAAATGTATAATCATAATTATACGATAATTATGATCATAAATTTCAATTGAATGCATGATAATGAATTTTTAATAATTTGATTTTATAATTTTTGAATTGATTTTATTATCTTAAATGTTTATTTTTTCCAAAAGATGCGGGTATTATATTGGTATGGCACCTCCAAAATCAAGTGCAGAGGAATGGAAATATGTGAGTCGGGAGGGTGGAACAAATAATATTACATGCACTTTATGTCAACATTCTTTTACAAGCACATTGACAAGGGTAATGGACCACCTCCTTGGCACATCAAGTGGTCAAGGAGGTTGTATTGAAGCATGTCGAATGTTAGCCCTAAAATAAAGGTAGCATTGGAGAAAGACTACAAGCATTTATTAGTGTTAGATCAGCAAAAGGTGCAAAAAAAACAGCAAATTCACAGAGAGATTTCTAGACCCGACGTGTCAAACACATCTTTCTCCTACACCATGTCCACAAGCTCTGTAACGCCACTTTCTAGTATTGGGGTAGCAACAATAAATAGCTTTTGAAAGCATGTAGAAAAAGAGCAAGTTGATGATGCATGGGCTGATTACTTTTATGAATATGTATTCCATCCCATGATGCAAGGGGTCCTTGTTACCATATTTTTCCATGCAAGAACGAACAAGGCTATTTTTAAGAAGTTGGCTATTTTGGCAAAAAGTCTATTTTTAGCGTTTTGCTATTTTTAGCATTCTAAAAATAAAGTGTTCTAAATGAAATTGGGTGAATGGTGAAAATTGCTATTTTTAGCATTCGCTAAAAATAGTGAGTTTCCAAAATAGAGTGCAAGTGCATGCACAAAAAGCTAAGCAGTCATAGGGAAAAGCAGCTAATTATGGCACAAAGGTGGCGCCAAAGAGAGTTAATAAGAGCTGTTAAAATTAGCACTAAAACAGTTGGTTTTTTATGCTAAAAATAAGAGTTAAGTGGTTGTTAAAAACAGTTAAATTTGTGGCTAGAAATAGTCAAAGAAAACAGCTGCTAAACATAGCAAAGGGGACGCTAACATAGAGGTGTAAATATGGCTTACATTCATTGCATGCACAAAAGGTAGCGCCAAAGTTGAGGGAGAAATCAGAGAAAAGATAACAGCAACATGCTTAGTCCTTAACGCAGGGCAGTCAAAGGGGCAGATTTTACTTACTTTCAAACACTTTTGCATGCTAATTTCAACGTAGCAAGCACAAGAGGCCAAAAAGGAAAAAGCATGAGAGTCCAAAAAGGTAAAAGCAGATAAAGACAAAACAGGTCAAAGAGGCAGTTTGTGGTTGGCTCAACACTCTTGCATGTCTATTTCCCACGCAGCAGCCTAGGAGGGCAGATTTGATGTTTTTCTAACACTCTTGCATGTTAAGATCCAACGTAGCATGCTGAAGATCCAACGCAGCAGCTCCAAAACAGATGGCAGCAGCCTTGGGAAAGGTTTATTTATCATATAAGGGCACTTGCATGCTTCCAAAGAGTCAAGGGGGTGAATAAAATATTATTTTTATCCTTGCATGCACAGTTTTGGCGCTAGAACAGATGGCAGCAGTCTTTAAAGGCTGTTTTTTATGAAGAAATCAGATATACACACTCTTTCAGTTGTTCTACATTGGTAGTCCTAGCTTGTACTTGCATCTCTGAATAGAAAAGCTCCATTTTTGCCTTCTCATAACACTGTTTTCTGAGTATTCATCATGTTTATCAGGGTATTGTATTGCTTTGTTGTGGAATTTCTTCCCTATACTGTTGTCCCTTACCCAAACCTTTGAATTAATTTTGCAGATTAGCCTAGAGTTGTGCAAGTGTGTGGATCTCTATATTTTTGTATGCAGTAGTACATGTGTGTGTCAAATCATTGGTGTATCACCTCAATTTTATATTTCCCGCATTCCTTCTCCCTTTTCCTTGTCAATTTTATTAGTTTTAGGTGATTCACAAGGGAACCAACCCACTCTGGAGGTTCACCTCAGTCATAGGTTACCCACAACCTTGAGGTGTTCCAATTTTGTCAACAAGAGAGAGTACACACCACTCTCTATCGTGTGCGGTTCTCAGGTGACAACGGTCTCGTTTTAGAAATGCAATTCAACAATCCATTTCATTTGAAAAAGAGTACTCAACCCTAAGGTCAAAAGCTTTGAGGACTACATTTTTGGTTAAATTAAAAATAGGGTTCTTGAAAAATTGCGAGATATTAAAGACTCTTGAAGTCAACAAATTGCACCATTTTGAGCGATGGTTGGTTAGATATGTGTCAAAGAGCATTGATCATGTGTTGGTCTATTGCCCTAAAGTCAACGTATGTCTTCAACATTTTGGATGAAGCGATTCTTGAAGTTGGTGTACAAAAATAGTTCAACTTGTTATTGATAATGCTAGCAATTGTGTGGGGGCTGAAAAGTTGATAGAAAGGAAGTACCCACATATTTATCGGAGTCCATGTGCAGCCCATCAATTGATTTACTACTCCATGACTTGGCCAAATTTTTTTTTACATGAAGTAGTTCAAAGAGGGAGGACCATGACAAGTTTTATTAAAAACCATCACCTCATATTGAGTATCTATAGGAGGCGTGCATCTAACAAGTTGTTGAAGTCAAGATGCATCTAAGGAGTTGTTGAAGTCATGTGACACAAGATTTGTCTCTTTCTATATCACTTTGAAAAGAGTTGTTGAGCGTAAAGAAGCCCTTCGAACTGGTGTTTGTAGAGTGGGATGATTTTGTTCTTGCAAAAGGTTCAAAAGGTAAGCATGTGGAGCAAATCATTATGAGCTCTAACTTTTGGGAAAATGCGGTCAAGGTTATAAAAATGTGTGCACCCATTGTTCATATGCTTCACATGGTTGATGGCGAGACCCCTTGTACAAACATGGTTTATAAGGGTATGGACCGTTGTAAAGAAGACATCCGAAGGCATTCAATAATGTGGAAGCAAAATATAATGAGATATCGGGTTTGTGATGGAGGACAGAGGATTATGCATACATATATGCATACTCATTTGCATGTTGCAACATACTATTTAAAGTCGACACTCTATCATATTGAAAGAGAAAGTGACCGTGAAGTGATGAGTGAGGGTTATGCGGTTATTGAAAATCTTGTTCCACATCGAGATGTTTACACAAAGAAAACCAGAGAGCAAAACTTAGAGCATGCAAGAGAGGAGATGGGTTGGTTGGAACTCAATCAGCATAGATGATAGGGAAGACGTGGATGGAAATGAATGGTGGAGATTCTATGGAGAAGATACTCCAAGAACATAATTACAGGGATGGGGGATGGCAAAAAAAAAATTTCTAAATTTTGGGGACGGCGAGGGAACAACTAATGATTAAAAATATATAGATATTTAAAATAAAAAGATATAGTGACTAAATTATATAAATAAGCTGAAATAAAACCATTTGAGATTTAAATAAGGTGAAACTTGAACTCATAAACATCAAATACATTCCTTAATACTATAATATCAATATGTTAATGTCATAAATTGAAAATTCATAATACATATTTGAATTTTGAATTTGAGACAAGCTGAAATTTCAAATTTCAAATATATTATAAAATAGAAAAGTAAAACCATTCTAAATTACGATTGATCAAGTGACAATAGCTGATATTCATATCATTAATCTCATAGCCAAATACACCAACAATTGTCTATTGTCAATATTACAAAAAAAGAGGACAACTACAAGGATCAACCTAAAAATCAAAATCAACAGCATCTGAAGCAACATCCATGAACTCCTCCTCGTTGGTACTAGCATCCTCGTCCTCAAAGGTAAGCCCAATCAATCCCCGTTGCACAATATTGTCCTCTTCAACCTGCCTCGGCTCCTCGGGATCTACATCCCACCGTAATGCTGGAGTTTGTTTGTACTCAGGTGTCTTGCGATCTATAAGACGCAAAGCACTGTGTACAACTACAAGCTTCTCCGCTCTCGCAAAGGTAAGCCTATTCCTCTTAACAGAGTGTATCCAACCATATGTAGACCAGTTCCTCTCAGAGGCAGAGGAGCTAGAAACCTAGGAAAGGAGGCGAATGGCAAGTGGTCGCAACAGTCCTGGAAGCCCATACAGTCGCCACCAACTCATTGGCTTCTCCTGTGCTATTGTTACCCTGTCTGCCTTTGCTGATGTTTTGTACCCATCAAGTTCAGTGAAGTCGAGCCACTCAAATCTGATCTGTGAAGCCTCCTGTGGAGTGTACATTTTTTTAAAGGCCTTCATAAGGCCCTTCTTCACCTCATCATCATCCAATGGGATAACTCTGCCTGGCCTCTCCACATACCATTTGGGATTCAGTGCATACACAACCATATGAAGAGGAGTGTTCAACTTCTCCCATCTCCGCTGAATAATGGGTTGTATATGTTCATTATAGAACTCCAAAGTGGGGTCCCTCACCCAAATAGTTGCCTTCATTTGCCCAAGCATGTTGTCAATGCACTCGTAGATCTCACCAAGATTGGGGCTATTAGAATCCCCATATTTGATGACACTAAAAACTAGAGCTATGATTGATATGATGTATTTCATATCAACCCAAAATGTTTCCCAACACCACTTCACTCTTTTCGCTTGATCATCTTGGACTCACGCCACCTAGTCCAATCTTGTGTCATAATCATAATTTGCAGGGGCTCCTGCAACTCGACATCCTCTCCAACAAAATAAAATAGGATGCAAAGCGAGTGTCAACTGGTTTCAAAAATTCCTTCTTCGCAAAAGTGCCAATGATATGTGGTGATTACACATGAACTTCTGCACATCTCTGGCCTCAATCACTATCTGGTTAACCCACTGAATCTTCCCTATGTCTTTTAGTGCATTGTTCATGGCATGCACACAACATGGAGTCCAATAAATATGCCTATATTCCCGCTCCACTAGCTTGTCTGCTGCTTTGCACACATAAGTTGCATCTGTGACAACTTGTACAACGTTTAAAAGTCCAACCTCCTCAATGGCATCCTTCAAAATCTGATACTGAAACTTAGCATCTTTCCGCTTCCTGAACAATCAATCGCTTCAAGAAGTATGGTCCATCTTTGCAAGAGACAATGATATTGATGAGAGGACGGTGTCTAATATCCATCCACCCATCCATGATAATGCTACATCCATGTGACACCCATGTCACCTTCATCTCCTCCATCAATAGATTAACCTTGGAATAGTTTCTATCCAAGATTGTTGTCCTGAGTTTTGTGTCTCTAGGAGGCACATAACTTGTACTTGCTTTTGCAACCTTAGCCATAGCCTCCTTGTAATAAGGAGAGTGAGCGGCATTAAATGGAATCCCAAAGCAGGATGGAAAAATTTCCCAATAGCATCATCTACCTCTTCCCTTCCCTTTGAATCAAACATGTCAACAACTGAATTGGGGGCTGCCCCCACGGCCTTGCTCTTCCCTCTGCTTTACACTTCTGACACTCCAAAACTAGAACCAGCCAGAATATTACTATGTTTGCCAATCCTATGAGCGCTCAATGGAGTATTAGCCGTAGAACCACGAACTTCTGACACTTTGTCTGTGGTATTTCCATTGAAGATTTTCACCATCTCAGCTCTCTGCTCTAGTGAAAGGCCCTTACAAGTGCCAACCCCCCTTCCTGTAAGATGCAACAAGTGTGCATTGGTCCTAATGATACTACCATGCCAAGTCAGTGCACATATGTTGCACTTCCATACTTTGCTCCCCCCTCCAGACTTGGGGTTATCAATTATTTGGGCAAATTGTTGCAATGGCTTCTTCTTATCAAATGGTCCAATGGCAAATTTAGACAACATTTGAGAGGGGCAATTGGTAGCACTACCAACTGAACTACCAGTTGCCGCTGCCACTACATTTTGTGTCCCTTCTTCACTCTCCCCCATTGTGGCATCACCAACTCTTCCACGGCCACCTATCTCGACTTCCCGTTCAACCCTCTCCTACTCTGATTCATGCTCTGATTCGTACTCATACTCAGAAGAACTCATGGTGATGATTGCTGTAATGAATTAAAAACAGCCATAACTATATGATTGATTGATTATGTAATGAATTAAAAAAATTTTAAAACGTAGCCAATATGCATTTTTTAAATTGTACAAACTATATGCATGATTATATTGTGAATGTAGATACAGATGTTAAAAAACAACCCCTAAAAAATGCAAAATATAATATAAATTTTAAACTAGAAATAAAATGTAATTAAAAAAAAAACGTAACCATGTAAGTTTTAAATTTTAAATTTTGACCAAACCGTAGGCAAGATGCATTTTTTAAATCCCACAAACTATATGCATGGTTGCATTATGAATGTAGATGCAAATGCTAAAAACAACCCCTAAAAATGCAAATATAATATAAATTTTAAACTAGAAATAAAAATGTAATTAAAAAAAAAAACATAACCATTTACATTGTAGTTTGTACAACCAAACCCTATGCAATATGCATTTTTTAAATCCTACAAACTATATGCATGATTACATTGTGAATGTAGATGCAAATGCTAAAAACAACCCCTACCAAATGCAAATATAATGTAAATTTAAAAAAATAATAAGTTTAACAAGTATTGTAAGCAAATAAAATTATAAAATTATAAATACCTCTTGCTCCCTATTGTTCTTGCTCTTGCTCTTGCTTTTGGTGTGAATATGAAATGAGCCCATAATGTAAATTTATAACATAAAATAGCACTTTTAGGGTCGTGGTTAGGTTAGGAATGTTACTTTTATGCTATAAGTGTTTTCTGAATAAAAAAATTTGTTCGAGTCTAAAAGTATGTTTTTCTATTTTTAAAAACGCCAAAACTCGTGGGGCCGGGGGGCGTCCGACGTCCCGGAAGTTTCTCCACTCTCCAAATTCCCTAGGCGCGTTCCCGCCACATATGCATCAGTAGGAAACGTGGGGAAATGTTTCCCCGTCCCCAAGACGTCCCTGGCGTGTCAAAATGGGGGATGCATCCCACAGCGTAACATCTTGCTCTGAACTACAATATTTTGTAGTTCGAGTCTCGAGTCAAGGAGTAAGTGTGTTAGCATGTGAGAGGTATTGGAGTAGTTTTGACCATGTTCAATCAAAGAAAAATAATAGGTTGTTATCAGGGAAGTTGGGGAACCCTGTTTATGTTTGCAGCAATTTGTGATTGCCTATAAGAAAAGTGGCAAAAGATGCATGCACTTCAAAGAAAAAAGTTTCGGCATGTCCTGAAGACTCTTCTAATGAAGATGATCTTGATTTTGTTAGTGATGAACATGAAGGTGAATCTAGTGATGTTGGTAATGATGATGCTATTGCTAGTGATGATGAGATTGAGCCAAGTGCTCTAGATGATTTAGAGTTTTTTGATGTAATAAGTAGGCCTTAGTATGTGATACATAGGAAAGTTCAAGACACCGATCCATGACTTTTTGAACACTTTTAAATATTACTATGCAGCTGTGAGCACATGTTTTTCGAAGTTTTTCATTTCAATCACATTATTATGATAGCAACTTTAATAAAATGTGATATTATCTTTCTATTTTGAAATGTGAAATTATCTTTTGTTTTTATATATTTAATCTAAATGAATACTTCTTATAGTCGAATTTAATCACGAATTTTTCACGAATTTAATCATCGGCAAATCCAAACACGAGTTCAAATGCGGCAACTTAGCCATTGGGTATATCAAAAGGATGAGCTTCTTCCACGTATTGACGGGTTTATCAAAAGGGCGAGTATATCGAGGGGTGTAATATATCGATCTGGCAATATATAGAACGAGAAACCTATTGGAGTGATAAGGAACCAATTCATCTCCTTTGATAGCAAAATGCATTCAATCACATCAATAGTTGGTACAACACTAACCGGGAAGAACACTTGGTTAAAATGGTCAAGACAAGTCAAAAATACTCTCATCCGAACAGCAACTTGTGGTTTGACATTTGTGATAGAGACACAAACTAATTGAATCAACAACAAACCCAGAATTAAAATCTCAAAGCATAAAAATTCCAAGGCATTAACCATGATAAGGGCCTCAGTTGATGGAGAAGTTTTTCGTCACATACAAGGGTGCAACACTCCATGGGAAGCACTACAAAAGTTGAAAGATTTGTGTGATTCCCATTCAGAACTGGAATTCATGAAATTGCAGTAAAGGTTGTTCAATCTTGAGCTAAAAAGTGGTTAAGTAATGAGTCTGGCTTCAACAATCCGAGCAATCAAGCATGATGATGAAGTTATTGGTGAAAGAACTGATATATATATATATATATATATATATATGACTGCCTTCATAAAATTTGCTCTTCCCGCATACTCAACCTATCTAGAGTCTTTACAGGTGCAAGTAATTTGTTGAAGACACTCACGTTTGATCAATTGGTTGACAAGATGGCTGAAAGAGAAAAGGCCTTAGAAGAATGACTGAAACCACAGGAGAGAGCATTTGTTATGCTCATCAAAAGGGCAACTCTTCCAAGAATGAAGGAAATGACAGAAGTAAAGGAAGATATAGAGGATGAGGAGGTAGAATTGGCAGATACAATGGTCAACGTCAGTGAAATGATGGACAAAATTTGTTTTGCAAATGAAAAGGGAGTCATGAGACTCGTGAATGCAAAACAGCATGGGACAAGATTCAAGCCTATCAAAAACAAAATGAAGTTAACAAGGAAAAGAAAGACATCGCAAAATCAAACTCGGCTCAATTTGCAAGTGAATGTGTGCTTTCAATTTCAAATGAAGTCAATAATGCCTTACCAAATCAATTTGGTTTGATGTTTGGGTCTTAGATATTGGTGCCACGCAACACGACTTTCCAGAGGGATTTTTTAGGAAATTCATAAAGAAAGTTGTGCTCAGGTATATTTCACAAGTAGAAAAAGCCACCAACCTAAAGGAAGAGGGACAATTCAACTCAAGTCACCACAGCTTCCAAATTTCATTTTCCACAACGTTTATACCTTCCTCAACAACAACAAAACTTGTCTTTGGTGCTCATTCGACAAAAAGGCCAATCCATTTTGTTGGATGATGGAAAAGTAAAAATAACAAGAAAATATAATAATACAATTTTCGTGACTCGATTTGAGGAAGGAAAGTTGCTAAAACTCAAAGGTGAGGCTTCAATTTCACATAATTTTGCTCATCTTGTTGAAGAAGGAATGTCAACAAGTCTTCTGTGGCATGCAAGATTTGCACATACCAACCACCACGTCATTCGAACAATGCAAAATAATGGCATGTTAGGTTTGTCAACTCTGACCAAAAACACTACAAAACGTGAAGTATGCATCCTAGCCAAACAAGAAAAAGAACCATTTCAAAAATCAGAATGGAAAGCTGAAAAAACATTTCTATTGACCCACTTTGATTCGTGCAGTGTCTACCAATTCCTTCTAGTGGTAGTCATAAGCACTTTATGTTGTTCAATGATCAATACAACAGATGACTTTGATCTACTTTCTAAAGAAAAAATCAAAAGCTATCAAACAAATTCAAAAGTTTTGAACAATGATTGAAAATGAAGCACAATCCCACATTGGGACACTCAAGACTAACAACGATGGTGAATTCATATCAAAGGTGTTTGAAGCCTATCTCAAGCAAAATGGGATCAAATATCATCTCACGGTCCCTTACACTCGACACCAAAAAGTAGTAGTTGAAAGAATGAACAAAACTATGGTGACTATGAATCAGACAATGTTGCATTTCAAAGGAGTAAACCTACATTTTTAGGATGAAGCAACTCGAACAACAGTCTATCTTTACAGCAGGTCATCATCAACAACTCTTCAAATGAAGAATTGTTATGAAATAAAGATTGGTGTGGTCATCTTCCTTCAGTGCAACATCTTTTGAGTTTTCGGATCCACATGCTACGCATTGATTCCCAAGGAGGAAAGAAATAAGTTGGACAAAAGGAGTCGTGAATGCATCTTTTGGGATATTCAGAATCCTCAAAGGCATACAAACTATTTGATGGGGTAAAATAAAGCAAGTTTCTCATTACAAGAGTTGTTTTCTGCAGAACTACGAAGGACACAACCAACATTGATTAACAATTGAGTCAACTTGAAAATTTTGTAAAATTTGATGTTTTCAAGGAGAATGAAATGCAGATTCCAAATAGTGAGGGGGACATGTAAGAAAATGTGGAATTTATTTTGTCTCCTGTAATTGAAAACGAAACTGCCCCTGAGGAAGAAATTGATACTTCATCAAAGATGAAAACTTGCTTTTGGAGAAAAAGCAAGAAGATGCAGGAGCTTCAAGTCAAGAAAATGAGGCACCAGTTGTTCCACGAGCAACACAGAAAAAGATGCCATATGAAGTTAGAAAAACATGTACTAGAAATTCATACAAAATAAATCAGCAATTGGACAAGTTCTTAGAAGAGATTCAAGATAAGCTAGAAAAGTTTACCTTAGAAGGCCATCCAGAAGAAGAACTCAATATTGCTTTTGATTCAGAACCAACTTCCTTCAAACAAGTTGAAAAGTTTGATGCATGGAGAAAAGCAATGAAAATTGAATATGATGCCTTAGTCAAGAATGGAACTTGAGATTTAGTTGATCCTCCACTCCATTGTAAACCCATTGGTTATAAGTGGGTCTTTTGAAACAAATACGAAGCAAATGGCTCACTTAACAAACACAAAGCAAGGCTTGTCACAAAGGGGTATGCTTAAAAAAGGGATTGAGTATAAATAGACCATTGCACCATCAGGGAAAATGAACTCCTATTTGTATTTTGTTGGCTTTAGCAATACAAAATGGATGGAAAGTTCATTAGAATGACCTGAAAAATGTTTTTCAAATGGTGATATCAAAGAAACAATATACATGACTCAGCCAGAAGGTTTTGCAGTTGATTGCCAAAAAACAAAAAGTGTGCAAGTTGGAGAAAGCATTGTATGTATTGAAACAAGCCCCAAGAGCGTGATATGAAATTCTCACTAAGCACCTCTTGAATATGAACTTCAATCATTTTGAATTCGGAGATGCAACTCTTTTCGTCAAGACAATCAACAAAACAATTATATATGTGGATGATCTGCTCATAACATGAAGTAATGAAAGGTACATTGCAAAAGTCAAAAACATAATTGATGAAAGGTTTTGAAATGACATATTTAGATCACCTTCAATACTATTTGGGTATTGAAATGATTCAAAAATCTAAGTATATTTTTATCACACAACAAAAGTATATTGGTGAAATTTTGAGCAAATTTGGAATGACAGATCAGAAATCCTTCAAAGAAGCCCATGGAACAAAATTTGAAATTGACATCAAATAATTATAGAGTGTTTGAAGATGCAACTAAGTATAGACAACTCATTGAAAGTTTGACTTGCGTAACCACAACTAGAGTCCCAATGTTTTAAAAATCGGAACCGGACTCGGAACCGGCCGAGGGTCGGACCAAAACCGAACCGGAACCGGACCGGTTCAAACTTTATGAACTGGTTTACTAAAAAATACATAAAATTTTATATTTTTAATGAAAACAATATATTTGAAAGGTTAAAAACCATGATTCCAACAATTACACACAAAATATGCAAAGTTTGCTCTTATATATATGTAAGAAAGGTGTTTATAGCAAAATGGCACGAACTCCAAGTCCAATACACAATACATATATCATATATGAGATTCCGAAACAAAATACATAAACAATGAGGCTCTAAATGCTCAATGAGAGGGGTGTGAAGTGAATAGAGGGGGGGATTTATAACACCAAATTAGGGTTTAGAACAAATAAAAAATAGAAAATGTATTAAAAAAATGTTTTTTTATTAAAATCGATGTATATTGTTGTGCGGTGGTCAAACCGGTCAACCGATCCGGTTCTTTGACTGGTTCGTGCAAAAAACTATTAAACCGGTCGAATCGTCCTTCCGGTTCGGTTCGCTTTTAAAACACCGAACTAGACTAGACATTTCTTTTGTTGGTATTCTTTCTAGATTCATGCAACAACCTAAAGCAAGTCATTGGCTAGCTGCAAGCAAGAGAGTTCTTCGATATCTAAAGAGAACACAAAACTTTGGGCTAAATACTCCAAAGGCTAAAGCAAATTTCAAACTAGTTGGATATACTGATTCAAATTGTGGAGATGATTTTGAAGATGGGAAATCTACTTTAGGTTTCTGATGAATCTGGGATCAACAATCATCACTTGGAAGTCAAAGAAGCAATCGGTGCTAACAATTTCTTCAACAGAAGTAGAATACATGGCAACTTCAAAGGCAACCAAGTAAATAATATGGCTCGGAAAGATTCTTGTGAATTTATACAAAAACGGGTCTCATCAACATCACTCACATCAGCACTGAATTCCATTTGATTTAGCATTATGTGAAAGATGGCAATGTCAAATTGATACATTGTCCAACTGCAAAGCAACCAGCTGACATTATGACAAAAACACTTGGAAAAGAGAAATTTGAAAGTTTTAGAGGCATGTTTCATCTCACTATAACCCCTACGGATTAAGGGGGGATGTAATATTATTGTACATAATATACCAATAATCCCAGGTGTAGTCTTTTGTTTTTGTAGAATCTCAATAGTCTTCTTGAAAATGAACTGCACAGCCACATTTGTGGTTATTTATTTGTACTTTGCATCTCATTTAAGAAGTTGAATGAATACGGTTTTGGTTTGCACCAAATTCCTTTTCTAAATTTCTGCAGTCCATTCCCAGCCTGACGTAGGGCAAAAACTGGGATCCTTCAACATCAGAATTATTTTAGCTAATAGCCCTTTGATAGGATTTAGCTTTATGTGGATTTTTGCAAAAGTTAAAAGGCCCTCCTTGTTGACGCTTTTATCCACACCTAAATAGCAAGTGAGCCAATTCCTCATTTTTCCTGAAATTTGTTTTTCCAATAAGTGAAGGGGGAGGTCTGGAAGCCCTACAAAAACCAGAATGGTGGATACAATTATAGAAGATGGGTTGAAGTCAGGGAACTGAGAGTTCATGTAGATTACAGTCCCATCCCAGAAGCAAGGTGACCTTTTCGACATGCAATCCCTGTCCAAGATAAAAGAAAAAATGACAATAAAGAAACTAATATCACAGAAACATACTGGGAAATCCTTTAATCATTGTTTGCTAATCAGGCCATCGGCAAGTTTGCATTTGAACACAAACTACTGTACCTGCTAGTGAGGAACAGCATGCACGCTTAGGGAGAGGAAATGAACAGCACGCAATCAACTGAAAGAACTGGGGCGAGAAATGGCACTCAACCACTCAGAGCAGCAAGAACTATTCCTTCTTTTCCTTCAGAGGAAGAGCACATGAGAGATCTCCTGCAATGTAATCTAATCAGGGGGCCAGATGGAATGTGCAGATTTGAGGCGGAGCAGATGTCAATTCAAATGCATAGAGGTGCACTCTTGGCAAGTTATAATATTGAGACATGTGAGATAAAGTAAAAGAGGAATGATGGGAACCTCCTCCAATCCTCTACGGAAAATTTTTGATCTTGCGCAGGGTTTGTATTAGCAGCAGAGAAGCTTAGCTTTGAGGGCTTTACAGAAGGATTTTCATACCTCCATCCCATTCACAAGACCATGGAATGGTCACATTGTGACTCCTCTCTCTAGCAGGTCAAGGAAAACTCCTGTCATGACACCATCTAGTTTAGCAAGGCCTAAACCACTAATGGGGAGGATCTTTGCAAGCCTGCATGGCACTCTTCCAAAATAAAAGCTTGGCATAACAAGAAGAGAAAAGCCTGCCAATAATAGACCATAAACAGAGAGCCAAACAAAGGAACTGGAACAGATGGAATAAAATTGCTGGACTAAGAGTGGCTCAGGTAAAGACCAAAACATACTGTTATACACACTAGTGGAACTGTAGACCAACCTTGAACTTGTTCCCAAAGAATTGAATCTTTTCAGCTCTCTAGTTACAGTAATACTGTTGATTAATTTATTGATATTATATAATTTGAAAATTGCTACAAGAATAACACTTTGAATGGTACCAGAATATTTGTGTAATTAATGGAGAAAAAGCTACCATGTGAAAATCACTAGCTGACATTTGGTGCCTTACCCAAACCACATGCTCTCAGCAGTCGCCAATGAAAGTTCCATAAGAGATGACTAAACAACGGTAACCAATATCCTAATCTTTCTCAATTTCAAACAGGCATGAAATCGAGAGAAGAACAGATCTTTATAATTCCGTTCAGATAAATCCAGATATCTGTAGAGATCCGAATGTCCTGTATTATTGTCTCTGTATCAAAATAGTTTATTTGAAAAAGCAAGTTTATTTTTCAAGCATGTCTCAGTGATGAGTCAAAATATTAGTATCTTTTCTGATAAAATGTGTGATTTTGTGGAAACAAACGGGAAGGGCGAGATGTTGTGCTTATATTGTCAGTGAAGGCCATCTGTGAGATAAAATGCTAAATCATTTAAGGAGAACCTCCTACTGGAGTCTCCATGGAAATCTTATGTTTGAAAAGAAGTTCAAAGTAATTATCTAATGCAGTGAAGCCTCCAACCAAATCCATTCCAGCTTATCTACAGTTCTTTAGTTTTCATTTTCTATTGAAGCCAATTACATAAGAAGGAAGTATTTTGATCAAAGTACCTGGTTTTCGGTGTTGTCTTTTGCAAGGATTGCTAGAGTAGAGAATGCTTTGGCCGCCAACTTGCTGGAAGATTTTGTCAATTTCACAAGCCTGGGTATGAGATTCTTATTGGCTACTTTATACTTATTCAAGGAATCCTCTTCACACAAAGCTTGCAAGTCTTGCACTGCCTTCAATTGTTCTTCTTCATTTTCCTCTAAATTGTTAAGAAGCTCGTTTGCATTTTCCAACCTGATATTGTAATTTCTCTCTCTCCATTCCGCAATTGACTGTTTCAGAGCAAAATTTGGTTTCATCTTACAGTTCTTTAACTCAACCCCTGTGGGGCACCTGGTATGGCCTTCATCAAACCATCTCTCAATTGCAGCACGCTCATAGGTCTGACCCGAAGCAATCTGAACTGGATCCCGCATAACATCCTTGGTAATGGGGCAAATAAATGACTGTAAAGGAAGCATAGGAATGTCTCTGTGGGTATTAGACCTGCCATGGCTGGAATCAACCTTATCGTAGGAATCAATTCGAACAGGCTTGCGCTTTGAAGTTATTGCTTTCTCTAGCAGAACAATAAACTGTTCCAAATACAAAGAGTGAACCTTTCCCCTCAATTCTACCGCCTCGGTCCTCTCCACCTTCAACTTAGCCAATTCAGTGGAAAAAGCATCACCGTCCAATGGAATTCTTAAACTATCAGCAATTTGTTCTGCAAGATTGCTGCTGAGGGAATAATCAGACACAATTGAATCAAGAGCCCCATCCTCAAAAGAGTTGCAGAGAATATGATCCTTGGACTCTAGTTTTGGCATCCCCTTTTCTATCAACTGTTTCGCCTCAGAAACATGGAATTTTAAGGCATCTGACGAGCCTTCCAGGATAACGTTTTCTAAAAAGACCCCTGATTTTTTTGCACAATTTTTTACTTGATCAATTAGGGTTGAACAACAAGTTAATAAATATAGCGAAGACCTACCGAAAATGTCATGCAGCAGGGTTTCAGTCTTCTTGACCTCGGCTTCCAGATGATCCATCTCCAACGCAGTGTATTCAACTGGCATTATTTCCAAATCTTTCTGAAGCTCTTTCATAACCTGGGCCAAATTCCTTAGAAACCCTCCAAACTGGAGAAGAATACGGTTTACGACATGTTCTTTCTTGGGGCAAACTTCTTCTGCAACTTTGGCCAATCTGCATAGATTTTTATTCATGGTTTTGGCCCATTTTGCAGTCTCGGCAGGAGAAGATGAATTTGCAGTTTCCTCCATGCTTCTGGTCACAAGTTTGTCTCAAAAGTATATTGTCTGGTTAAAAAGGCTCACCGTACTAACTGCGGGCCATTTTCCTTCTTCAGCGGATGTTTATCTTCTTTGTAATGCGAACCTGGGTCGACTGGAGACTGGCACTTAGGCATGTAACTGGAACGCGGTTTGATTAGATAATTGCTTGACTGGGCATAGGCATCGTTTTTTCTTCCTGTTTTGGAGTCAGCAATGAATTAAAATTAGAAGTTTGGTACGTGAAGCGTACCGTCCTATGTATTAACTGTTTGATTTGGTTGGCGTTGACTCCACAAGTATAAGAGGGGAAAGGCACCAATTCTGGGGCGGGCTCCAATAGTGGAGATAGTGTGACCATTTCAAATAACTATTTAGAATGATATGTGAATTTAATACAATTTGATTGTGATTTATTATATTATTATCAGCTCCTGCCTGGCAAGAATACTATACATTTCAATGGAGCAGATTAATTTTGCAAAAGTGGCCAATAAGATGCATTTATTTTTTTCAACTTTGGCATATTCTAAAGTTATGAGTAATTTCAAACATTTTTAAAATTAACATATTTATTTTTCTAGCCATTTGATTGGTGTTCAAGGGTGATGTGACTATTTTTGAGTCTTATTGCCAAAGCAATTTTATAACATTTTAAAATAAAAAAATTTAAAGTGACAAGTGTCCTATCTTTTATATCAGATTTTGACAGTATTTTGCATACTGAATTGAATTAATGAGCATTAAATTTCTAGAAATTTGTGAAGCTTCTCCAAGAAGCTTCGCATGAAAAATCAGTTTGTTTTCATTTTTTGCATTGGTTTGGTTTGAGCTCTGTTGAACGAGCTATGCATAAGGGTTTCTTCGCGAGGTTTGAGAAGCTATATCCAGTTACGAAAATTTGGTATTTACAGAAAGGTAAAGATATATATGTGAAAAGAATCAAAAAAATGTGTTTGGTTTTGAGATTGTGAACGTTTTCTTCGTTTGCTTTCTTGGAACTCTTGAAGTTTTGGAAGGAAATAATAATGAACAAAATTGGAAAAAGTCTTCACCGTTTCTAGGCATGGATCATTCAAATTTGTTTTTGCTATTTTGTTTTGGAATGAATGAAAATAACAAGGTTTTCTCTCTGTGATAATTTATTAAGAAAATTTGTAATGGGTTTTGAATATTCCTTTCGAAATCGATTTCTTGTTGGGTAATTAGTAAATCACATTAATGGGGGGTTTCTACTTTACAAACTTATGTCTACCACATGTTATGTATTCTTCCTTTCATATATGCCATTGAACAACTTCAAGCAGATTTTGCGAATCTCATGTATAATTTGCATGTCTGGTTATAAACTAGTCCAGTTTGAGAGCACTTGGAGGATTGAATCCGATCGAGGTGAGACAGTGAAAAGATATAGAAAGGGATGAAGTGGGCCATGTGCTCTTGCAAAAGCTGTTGGCACTTCACTGGTTGAGAGAATTCCCAGATGCTTCCATCCAAAATCTCGGAAATATTTGTATGCTTAAATATCTTCCAAGTTTTCGCATAATATTTGCTAGCAATGATTGAAACAGGGCATGGATATCTGCCATAGCATTATGGAGAAGGGACTTTTGTCAAATGTTTCAGTTGCAAAATCCCTGACAGATATGTACACAAAATGAGGAAGCATGTGAACTGTTCGACAAAATGCCTGAAAGAAACGTGGTCTTATAGACTGGCAAAATAGCAGGATGTAAGTCCAACTTCCATTTCTGCTTTATCTTTTGCTTTGGCTCCATGCCCATGCCCATGCCCTTTCCTTTGTTTGATTAACAAGTTAGTGAAGAAACAGGGTAAAGCTTGTTGGAAGCAGAGGGATATCTGATCCGTTTGTGCATATGGTCATGATTACTATCTCTCTTTTCCTCCCAACCAGGATGTTGTTTTGTTGGATTTTTCTGATGCCTTAATTTAAATACAACTATTTGACAAAATTCATGAAAAAAGTTCCTCACCGAGGTTTGCAGACTGCTTTGATGTTTGTTTGCTTGAAAGTCGCCTCTGTTTTCAAATAGTAGTGAAGAACTAACCAACTGTGAAAGTGATGAAAAACAAAGTTTTTGTATAAAAGAACTCATTTTTGGGAGGCGTGTTGTGAATATTCGGAGCTTGGGAAGGAACTTAAAAATCGAGAACATATTTGAGGTGGGTTTTTTTCCAATAAGACAACATGTTATCACACTTAGGGAGGAGCCTCTGCAAATGACTTAAAAGCCATTTTCCTTCATGAAGGGTGTTTTTATGTATTGTGATTGTTCGAGGGGTATGTGCACAAACAATTTTGAGAGTGCATATTTAGTCACTCCAACTAATAGTTTGGGCACAACAAAGTTTAGTTGTGAAAACCTTCCTTGTTATTAGTTCCTACCTGGGTTTGAATATGAAAACCAAATCAAAGGTTATGGGTAAGTATATTATCGAAGAATTGCATTTAGGGTAATGAGCATTCTAGAATTTTTCTCGATAACGCATTCACACATGAAAGTGTTAACATATTTCAGAAATATTTGATAGAGATCAGTGCCAGACGCAAGAATTTGCATGGAGGAGCAATATTTTCACTAATTAAAACTATTTCACAACTGTGACATACCATTTGAGCAATTCATTGAACTCAAATAAAATTTGTACATTAACCAGGTTGTAAACGCTAAGCTTATTGGTCACTGGAAAATCAGCAACTATGAGGATTCGATCACAGCACCAGTTGCCTTGTTTTGTTTTTGCTACATTCATTATGCACTGATACTAAAAAAGTACATTCATTACATTTATTATGCACCGCGACTGTTAAAACTAAAAAAAAAAGAGAAAAAAATAGGGGATTTATAGTTATGTGTAGTGGAAAGTAGAGCTTCCATGTTTCTCACAAGGTAGCTTTGTGTACTAGAAAACCTTACCATTTCAGCACAGGCAGCAGCAGGAGACCTTCCCAACCTTGGCAGAAATTATAACTATTTTTCCAATTTAAGTTTATAATCAAGACTATTATCTTTTTCAATCTGAATTGAAAGCAAATCTTAGAAAAATGTGTCATTTTTTAAGATCTAATTTTGTGTTATTGTGTTGTCTATGTTGTCGGTGTTCACGACTAAGTCTTTTATTACAAACAAAATAATTGCACATCTTACGCAAAGGTACGGATTCGAAACATTACTTGTTTATTGCTTTATGCGATCAATGGACTTTGTTAACAAAAAAACGTAAAAAATTATACTTCACTTTATAATACTTTATAATATAATAATAAATTAATGCTGAGATGGAGACTACTTTCATTTTCTATGATTCATTAATTAATTTAGTGATTTAGTATTGTCTAAGTGTTTGGCATAATGTATGATAAATATTGTATTACACTTATTTTATATTAACATAAATGTTTTTTTCGATCCGTAAAATAATTATTTGTTTTTCTTTATAAATTGTACATATGGAGTTTTATAGAATCAAAATTATAACTATTTTTCCTATTTAAATTTATAATCAAGTGTATTGTCTTTTTCAATCTTAATTGAAAGTGAATCTTATAAAATTGTGTCATTTTTAAATATCTTATGTTGTGTTATTGTGTTGTCTATGTTGCAGGTGTTCACGACTAAGTGTTTTATTACAAACAAAATACTTGCAGACCTTACGCAAAGGTACGGATTCGAAACATTACTTGTTTATTGCTTTCTGCTCAATGGAGTTTGTTAACAAAAAACGTAAACGAACAATAGATCAATATAGAACAACAACCAATCAAACATGCGACGAACCAATAGTTGTAGAAGACTACAAACGAATGCATAGAGTGCAATACGCTTCCATCGATGACGCTTTAAGTGCAGAAAACTTACTAAGAGAACCAACATTTTCTTACCATGTGGGAGATTGCCTGTTCGACGCATTTCGGTGCTTCTACACTTCAAATATACATCTTTAGAACTACGTAATGGCATCATCGATCATTTCTTGAATTGTTTAAAAAGAGGCGAACCTGATGCACTAAAATCTTATCAACTGGAATTAGACCCAATGCAATTGCAGATTATGCATGGAATACATGACATAGAAACATATTTCTGCATAATGCGATTATCTGCATTGCCTTTTTCCGAAACAACTGAAACAGACTATGGGGTGACACTTTTTGCATTAATTGGCTATCTAGATGGTTGAATATACAAATATGTGTTTGGTCTTTTACAACAAAAATGAATTACCTTCGATTTAATGTAAATAGTCCTCAACTTCCGTACTACATCTTATTCCATGACACAAATCCATTAGCAGGTCACTATGAACCATTATATTGCAAAAAAAATGACAACTACAATTTTCCAATGACACATGTGCAACTATCGCGCTCTTGTGGCGAGATCAAATTGAATTGGTCTGCCATTTCAAATGAATTAAATAAGTATGGATTGTCTAGACTAGTTACACACCCCTGTGATTGTGGTGAGAGCTTATTCAGCTCAATTTGCCTCTTAACGAATGGAGAATACGACATACAATGCTTACGCCAGTTACATCGCTCAATCATTCTGCAATGCAATACTTTCTAGAAATCCTAAAGCATTTCGTCTCTTGGAAAAACACTTAACAGTCGACTTCATTCGAAAGATACCAAAAATTTCGAATTGGCAAGATTACATTGTGAACTTGGGAACACTTTTCCAACAAGGGCAAATTGAGGGGAAAGAATTCTACCTGGAATGGGTATCTCTATTACTCAATGTAACAATTAATTTGTGGTCATCGAGTGAAAAATTTATTCTAACCACATATTCCAATTGTGCACAACCCAAAGCAACTTTTAATATAATATATTTTGAAACAGAAACAACACACGTCCACTTTGAACCGCTAACTATGAATCGTCAAAAAGAGTCAATTACTAAACAAAATACTCAACGATTGTCTTTGACAACACCACCAAGTAAAACATCCATCTGCTACATGAAGTCTATTGCTCGATGTAGTAATTCAACAATAATCAAAGAACAACCACAACAAGTAAATTCAAAACCATATAATCAACTAGAATATGTAATTCGGGACAATTAAACCATCACTTCGTCATTTCAAGTCTATTGCTAGAAACAAAAAAACTACAATAATAAGCACACGACGACAATGTAAATACACCCATTGAAAAATTTAACAAAAATCCAAGACACACCAAAACATGCATGTCCCATCTGCAAGCAATTGCATTTTAGCTACAATATGGTGCAATTTACTCAATTAGAAAAACAAACATACATGACTTTGGCTAAAAAGGACAAAGCTATAATGTGTAAGAAAATATGCAAGAAGTGTAAACAGTCATTGAAAATTGGAAAGATGCCAAAACTTGCATCACCAGACAACATCAAACTGAACAAGTCCTTGTCATGTGTCAAAATGCTTACCGAACTTGAAGAGTGACTTGTTTCACTTCGAATTGCATTTGCACAAATAAGAGAGCTAGGATACAAAAAACCACAAATAGGAATGACTGGCGCAATCATCAACGTCCCTTCCAATACCAATATAATACAAAAGGCCTTGCCACGATCCTTAGACGAGACACATACAATTGGAGTGGAACTTAAAAGAAGACTTCAATACAAAAACCCTTTCAAAGAAGGCAAAGTACGAGCATACATTATCATGCGTGCTTTGCAACAATTATGTAAGAGAAACTTATATCAAATGGAAAAAATACGCGTCAAAAAGGATTGGAAGAGACTATTTCATGATATTGACACAAAAAACCACACTCGAGATGAGCTCCAAGACATTGACAGCACAAGCAGTGAAGATGAAGAAGACGCACCAAATGAAACCATGGTGCATGGATTCACATAAGTCACATTGCATTCGTGATTTGCAAAATAAATTAATACAAGTTGCACCTGCAGAAGGACAACATCCACTTGGTATTTTCAAAGACAAATTTGCTGAAGAAATGAATTTCCCAACACTTTTTTATGGTGATCCTCGACCTGACAATATAACGAATTCATTTTCATATCTTCAAATTGCACATTGGGAATTGCAACATGCAAATCGTGCTTTTGCTTATCATACAACAAACATTTTCTTCAAAGCGCTTAAGATTATCATAGGCCAGGTGTAGAACCATGTGGGTGAGGATAAGAAAAGCACAATTGAAAGGTAGAAAGTTACTTGCAAGAGATGTTAAATACAAACCAAACTTGGACAAATTGTTGGAATCAAATATTGGATACATGGACTTCAAACAAATACGCACATCTCCAGATTATTTACAGCAATTACGAAGAAACACATTTGCAATGATACGACAGTTAGGACCACCAACCTTCTTTTTGACATTTACAAGTGCTGAGCAGAATTGGAAACCACTCACATTAACATTGTCTGAATTGTATCATAGACAAGAAAAGAAATGTAAATCTACTCAAAACCATCACTTTCTCACTGTAGACAACGACTTCCTAATAAGAAAGGACCCTGTCACTTGTACATGGTACTACAACTACAGATTGAAAGCATTGGTACAGATGATATACAAAGATGAATCATTTTTTGGACCAATACAAGATCACTTCTCCATAACAGAATTCCAAAACCAAGGAAATCAACATACACACTTCTTGGTATGGACCAAATTCGCACCAATTTATGGACAAAACGAGAATAATGAAATTGAATCTTTTGTAAACAAATACATATCTTGCAACACGACAACCTAGAAGCTGATATTGCAAGACTACATGAACATCACCACACCAAAAGATGCTATAGAAAGTCGAAATTAAATTGTAGATATAATTTCCCTATACCTCCGATGAGAAGAACCATGATTCTTGAGCCTTCCAACCAACCAACGGAATTGGAAATTCAAAATGCAAAGGACATTTTTGCTATGTTAGAGAAAAAACAATATAAAAAAGAAGACACCTTTGACATGTTCCTGGTAGAATTAAAAATCAATGAGCTCGAATATATACAAGCAATAAAAAGCACACTAAAACAACCAAGGATTTTTTTGACACGAAAACCTTCACATACATGGACCAATAGCTTTTCTAAAAAAGTTCCTCAACTATGGAGAGCTAACACGGATGCCCAATATGTGCTCAATGCACATGCAGCAACACATTATTGTACATCGTATATGACTAAACTTGACAAGTCAACAACAAAATCATTTCAAAAAATTAGAAAAGACCATCAAGAAAAAAATATCGATGCAATTGAAATGGTGCGACAACTAGGCAACACACTGCTCAACACCCAACAAATTTCTTCTCAGCAAGCGAGTTCACATTGTTCTGTCATTGCCATTGCATAGTTGCTCTAGAAAATGTGTCTTCATAGACACGAGTCCATCAGATCAATGCACACTTGTCCTCAAGCCGCCAACGCTTTTGAGTAAAGAGCCTGATGAATCAGATAACATAATGTGCCAATCGATTGTAGATCACTACATCAAGCGACCAGCTGCACTAACACATATTTGCCTATCTGAATTTGTGTCAGAATACCAAAGAAACAACAAAAAAATTTAAAAAAAGAAAGCAAAACATCATACGATATATCAGATACAACAAAGAAGTTGATAATGAAAACTACTATCGTGAAAAGTTGTTGCTATATGTTCCTTTCGTCATCGATGAGAGATCATTGCAACAAGGATTTGCAACTTGGAAACAAGCATATGCATATCATGAACAAACTATCAAACACAACGAATCTAAATTCACTTTCCAACTTAATCCTACATGGGGTGACATCGATGATGCGACTAGAGAACAAGAGCTAAACAACGATGTTCCTGACAACATGAGAAAACCTGCAGAAAATGATTATGTCAACGAACAATATGACTTGAAATCTGATTTGCAATTTACATATCATTTCAACAAAAAAAAAACATGAAAAACAAATTCGAAATTGGGAAGCATCCCTTCATATCTTCAACCATTGACTACTACAAAAAGAGAAGAATGCTAAACAAGGAACAACAAGCAATCATTAAAGACATAGCAACAAAAAAGTGACTCAACCCATCAAATCCATTCCACCTCTTTCTAACATGAGGTGCAGGTACAGGGAAAACATTTACAGCAAAATTGATATACGAGACACTTGTACGCTTCTACGACAATTTCGTAGACAACGATCCACTCAAACCAAAAGGATTGATACTAGCATACACAGGAAAGGTTGCATACAATGTTGGTGGAGTGACAATACACTCTGCATTCCTACTACCATTCAATCGAACAAACTTGATACCATTAACTTCTGAATCATTAGACACATTATCAAAGGAATATCAACAAATACGAATCATTCTTATTGACGAAATATCATTGGTGGGTTGTAGATCCTTGTATTTTATAGACAAACGACTGCGATATAATGCATACTCCCAGGGAACACTTTGCAATATCGATATGCTCTTTTGTAATGTCCCTCTTTCGCGATTAGTTCAGTCGAAGACCTTTTGGCCTGTTTTGTCTACCCGATGGCCAAAGGGGTGTTTTCAAGGGTGACTTCGGTTTATTATTTTATTATATGATGCTCGAATTAAAGTAAAATATCATTAAAGCACATATAATGGATTAATAGACTGTTTGAGTGATTTTGACTTAGGAAAGTGCATTTAAATAAATTAATAAATTATTTAAATTGCCTTCCTAGCCAAAAATGTGACTTGTTTGGGTAATGGCCAAATACACCCAAAAGTGCGACTTGATTAATGAAGTAAAAATAAAAAATAAAAAAATAAAAAAATATCGACAAAAACGGGTTTGGGATCTTTCAGTGGTATCAGAGCAGTGTATCCTCCCAGCCTGTGTGGGAAGGAACAGCCAGGGTATTAAAACAAAAATCAGCCTTGAATGCATCACAGAGAGGACGGTACACATAGATACTACACCCGCAGACGAGCACGACTCGAAGCTGGTATTGCAGGTGGTGACAGAATGGAACATTTGGGTGAGAGGCCTGAGAGTCCTCCTCGAGAGGAGCATGCAGATCCAGATAGGAATTTTATTCGGGATATGGTAGCTACACAGAGGCATTTATTACAGACCATGGAGTGCATGGGTACTACTTTGGACAGGTTGGCACTGGATAGGCCGCGGGATAGGCATGGCAGGAGGGATAGATCCGTATCAGTTGCTAGTAGCTACAGGGGTCATAGCAGATCACCTTCAGAGCTTGGGAGTGTTAGGGGATCGCCACGCCGTGAGCGGAGGCATACCCATACAGACGAGAGGAGACCTACACGGACGGCAGATAGGCCCATGCAGCCTAACTTCTTGCCTAGAGGTGACCCCCCAGAGATTGAGGGACGGTCGGAAGAAGCAACTTTCCCGGATACTATCATGGCAGTCAGCGATGAGTGGAGGAGTTTGCCACAGCATGTGAGGGATGCATTTCCCCTCCCACAGTATTGTGCTCAGAGGAGAGACAACATGAGGGTTGGACAGGATAGGAGGCCTAGAGCACAACAGAACAGAGATTTGCAGCAGGTTACCAATAAGGTAACCCTTTCCACTTTTGATGGTAGTGGAAAGATCAGTGCCAGGGCTTGGATTCACAAGCTCGACACCTACCTTACCCTCAAGCCCATGAGGGAGCAGGAGGCCATACAGTTCGCTACATTGCACCTGGAGGGGGTGGCTTATGATTGGTGGCACCATGGGTTAGTTACGCAGGGTCATGAGCTTCTACATTCATACAGGGATTTCAGTGACAGATTGATTGCGAGGTTTGATCGCAAGGATGTGGAGCTATATTACAGGGACTTGGCACAGCTCAGACAGAGTGGACATGTTGATTCTTACATCAACGAATTTCAGCGGATAGCCGTTATGGTTCCAGAGATGCCTGAGAAGAGGGTGGTTATGTTATTTATAGAGGGTCTCCATGATAGGATGAGAGGATTGGTCAAGGCTCTTAAGCCTAGGACATTGCATGATGCCATTCAGACGGCATTGGACTTGGACACATCTCCCACTTCCTATCAGCCCACTTCTTATCAGCCCAATAAGAAGTTTCCCACGAGCTCCAGGCCATTTCAGCGCTCTCTGCCCCCACGAAGAGTGCACCACCTCCTAAGGTGGATCAGGAGACTCGTAACGAGTTAAGGAGGAGGAAGCTTTGCTTTCATTGCAAAGACCATTGGGAGCCTGGACATCGTTGCCTTGGTAAAGGCATGGTGCATCTCATTGAGGTGATTTCAGATGGAGAGGATGATCACTCGCCAGGTACAGATGTAGAGGATGAGGGCGGTGATCATGATGCACAGGGGGAGCAGCCCCAAATAGAGCTTGGCGAGGGCGAGGCATTGGATTCGTCCGATGTTACTATTACCACACTTTCGAGGCATTCCTAGGTACCATCCCTTTCGTGCAAAGGGAGTGCTTAAGGTGCAGTGGATTGTTTGTCAGTTGTGGTGGAGCTATGCGCACAACTTCATTGATGAGGGGTTGGCGGCGGCGAGGATTACAAGTTGAGGAATTTGATGGGTTTAGTGTACGGGTGGCAAATGGATTTTTATCAGGTTGTACTAAGAGGATTCCACGATTTAGTATTCAAATGGGGGACTATACATTGACCGATGACTTCTATGTTATTGGACTTGGTGAGATTGATACAATATTGGGTATTCAGTGGTTACGAGTCCTTGCGAGATATGTGCGGGATTTCCGCGAGGATGGAGTTGGAGTTTATGGTGGATAAGAAGAAGATTGTGCTTCGGGCTCTTTCTGACGGTGGGCCTAGAGTGGTTTCAGCACGCAGGATGGAGTCTATAGTGAGACATGGAGAGGTTGCATGGGCAGCCAATCTTTCATTTCGTCCAAATCTTCTTCAGACGATGAGCAACCTTATCATATTGACATCCAATCCATACTGGATAAGCACGGTTCAGTGTTTGGTGACATTCCTCTAGGTAGACCACCAGATAGAGGGTTTGAGCATGTTATAGAGCTTGAGGAGGGTGCTAAGCCTGTGATGACTACACCTTATCGCCATCCTAAGACATACAAGGATGAGATAGAGAAGGCCATTAGAGAGCTCTTAGAGATGGGACACATCCGTCCTAGCTCGATCCCTTTGCTTCTTCAGTTGTGTTGGTAAAGAAGAAGGATGGAACCATGAGGATGTGCATTGACTATCATGCACTGAATAAGAAAACCATCAAAAATAGGTATCCCATTCCCCGCATTGATGAGTTATTAGATGAACTGCATGGATCTATCTATTTCTTGAAGATTGATCTTCGATCAGGTTACCACCAGATTAGAGTTCGGGATGAGGATATCCACAAGACAGCCTTCAGATGTCACTATGGGCACTACGAGTTCTTGGTGATGCCATTCGGACTCACTAATGCACCTGCTACATTTCAGTCATGTATGAACCATCTCTTCAACAGGTTGAGGCAGTTTGTGTTGGTGTTTTTCGATGATATTCTGATTTATAGCAGGACATGGGATGATCATTTGAGGCATCTTGATGACGTACTTAACATAATGGAGACTCAGTCTTTGTTTGCTAAGATGTCCAAGTGTGAATTTGGGCTTACGGAGATATTGTATCTTGGGCATGTCATTGGGGCCAATGGGGTCAAGGTCCATCGGGGGAGAAGATACAGAATGCAATGCGATTGGCCACCACCCCAAGAATATCTCGACTTACGAGGATCCTTAGGGTTATGTGGTTATTACAGGAGGTTCGTGAAGGGTTATTCCCATTTGGTAGCTCCATTGACAGATCTTACACTGAAGGGTGCATTCAGTTGGTCAGATGAGGCACAGGTGGTATTTGAGAGGCTCAAGGTAATTATGAGTACCTGTCCAGTTTTGGCTCTTCTAGATTTCTCACGGCCCTTCATTTTAGAGTGTGATGCTTCGGGATTGGGATTGGTGTGGTTCTTATGCGGGATCGCCATCCTATTGCCTTTGAGAGCCTAAGGCGAGAGATAATGAGAGACTGTATTCCACTTATGATAAGGAGATGCTTGCCATTATGCATGCCTTGGAAAAGTTTAGACAGTATTTGGTGGGTGGAAAATTTGTGGTGAGAACCGACCACAATAGTTTGAAATATTTCTGAACAAAAAGAACTCAATGAGAGGCAACAAAAATGGGTCACGAGATCCAGGCATATGACTTTGACATTGAGTATGTCAAGGGATGAAGAATGTAGTGGTGATGCACTTTCCAGAAACCCCATCTCGCTTTGTCCTATGTTCGTTGAGCGAGATTTCAGCAGATTGGAAATCTCAACTGGCAGTTGAATATTCCAAAAACACTTGGGCATGTGACATTATGGATGGAAAAATTCAGGATGATCGGTATAAGGTAATGACTGATTTGATTTTGTATAAGTGCAGAATTTACCTAGTTCTGAATCGAACTTAAAGAGAAGATTATGCATGCTTTCCATGATGCACCTCTGGCGGGACATCCAGGGGTATTTTAAAACATACAGGTAGATTAGAGAGAGATTCTCCTGGAAGGGTCTCAAGGATGATGTCTGCGACATGTTCGTGAGTGTATGACTTGTCGTGAGAATAAGTCGAGCATACTTTCCCGGCATGTTTGCTCTGAACCATTGCCAATCTGGAGCGTAAGTGGGAGAGTATTTCTATGGACTTCATTACGGGGCTTCTGTGGTGCGAGGAATGATCGCATTTACGCAAATAGTGGATCGGTTAACAAAATATGCACACTTTTTCGCTGTCCCTACTAGCTTTAAGGCACCTCATGTGGCTGATTTGTTCTTCCATCGGATATTCAGGTTGCGTGGACTTCTAAAGAACATAGTTAGTGACCGGGATAGCGAGTTTTATGAGCATATTTTGGCGGAGCTTTTTCGTCTGGGTTTACACCGGTGACTCCTGCACCGCTTATCACCCTCGAGACAGGATGGACAGACAGAGATTGTGAACAAATGGATAGACAGGTTATCTTCACAACTACGTTGCAGGACAACAAAAGGCATGGGTTAAGTTGTTGTACTTATGCGAGTATTCTTTATAACACCACTTACCATATGTCTATTGGTATGAATCCATTCCTCTTTATGGGTATGATGCGAGATCCTTTGTTGATATGGCATTTGGGGATAGTAGAGCTCCTAAGGCTCAGGAGAGTTTACAGGATATTCAGGAAATCCTTAAGGTGCTTAAGGAAAACATGCAGCGGGCCCAGAATCAGCAGAAAATATATGCAGATAGGCACCGAGTGGAGAGATCATTTGAGATAGGGGACATGGTTTTCCTATTTACTTGACCTTTACAGTGCAAAGTACTCTCAAGAAGAGTGGGACTGAAAATCTCAAACCGCGATTTTATGGGCCATACAGGGTGTTGAGGAGAGTTGGTGAAGTGGCATATGAGCTGGAGTTGCCTTCTGAGAGTAAGATACATAATGTTTTTCATGTGTCTTGCTTGAAAAAGGCTTTGGGGCAGAACATTATTTCCTCTACAGATTTGCCACCCCTGGATGAGGAAGGGAGATTAGACCTAGTGCCAGAGGAGATCTTGGACAGCCGAGAGAGGAGACTGAGGAACAGGGTCATTCGGGAGTTCTTGGTGAGGTGGAAAGAATTGCCAGAGGAGGATGCTACATGGGAAGGCGAGATTATATTACAACATCCAGCTCTACAGTTGCTTGGGGACAAGCAATCTCGGGAAGGGAGGACTGTAATGTCCCTCTTTCGCGATTAGTTCAGTCGAAGACCTTTTGGCCTGTTTTGTCTACCCGACGGCCAAAGGGGTGTTTTCAAGGGTGACTTCGGTTTATTATTTTATTATATGATGCTCGAATTAAAGTAAAATATCATTAAAGCACATATAATGGATTAATAGACTGTTTGAGTGATTTTGACTTAGGAAAGTGCATTTAAATAAATTAATAAATTATTTAAATTGCCTTCCTAGCCAAAAATGTGACTTGTTTGGGTAATGGCCAAATACACCCAAAAGTGCGACTTGATTAATGAAGTAAAAATAATTAATTAAATATTAATTATTTGGTATTAGCCAAAAAGTGCGACTTGGCTTTTGGAGGGTTTTTGGCTATATGAGGAAAAGTGCGGCTTGGGGAAATCATTCAGATCATTATTATTATTTTCACGAGCTTTTGCAGACAGAATCCAAGGACGGAAACCCTCTGGATTATTCCTCTTGCATGACTTTTAAACCCCGGGAGCGGTGAGAAGTTTCCATCCAGGAATCTTCATTGTTTACATCAGTTATTCAGCATTTCAGCAGTGTCAGGGAAAGAAATAAATTGCAGCTGTGGGCTTTGCACATCTATCTGAGTGGGGGCGGCTTCTCCTACAGCTATTCATTACTGTGTCAGAGGTATTTTTCATGTTAGATATCTATTGTAATTCCCAGCAGCAAATAAGACAAATCAGCTAGGGTTTTGATTCATTTTCTGTGGATTTTTGGATTATCATTGTTATTAAATCTTTCTACAGATTTATATTTGTCTGGCTGTAATATTTAGCTTCAGAAACCAATATTAAATATTCAGCTGAAATATTTACAAAGAAATCTGCCAGATTTGCCCTAGGCGCCTAATTTATATTCACCCGGATTGCGGGCTTTCAGTATTTATTTATCTATGCAGTTTCAGTGTGATGTTTTATGAATTCCTTTAATATTATCGGTTCGAGATCGAGCGAAACATTATTTAATATATATATATATATATATATATATATATATATATATATATAAGACAAAAACGGGTTTGTGTCAGAATACCAAAGAAACAACGAAAAATTTAAAAAAAAGAAAGCAAAACATCATATCGATATATCAGATACAACAAAGAAGTTGATAATGAAAACTACTATCGTGAAAAGTTGTTGCTATATGTTCCCTTCGTCATCGATGAGAGATCATTGCAACAAGGATTTGCAACTTGGAAACAAGCATATGCATATCATGAACAAACTATCAAACACAACGAATCTAAATTCACTTTCCAACTTAATCCTACATGGGGTGACATCGATGATGTGACTAGAGAACAAGAGCTAAACAACGATGTTCCTGACAACATGAGAAAACAACCCGCACAAAATGATTATGTCGACGAACAATATGACTTGAAATCTGATTTGCAATTTACAGATCATTTCAACAAAAACAAAAACATGAAAAACAAATTCGAAATTGGGAAGCATCCCTTCATATCTTCAACCATTGACTACTACAAAAAGAGAAGAATGCTAAACAAGGAACAACAAGCAATCATTAAAGACATAGCAACAAAAAAGTGACTCAACCCATCAAATCCATTCCACCTCTTTCTAACATGAGGTGCAGGTACAGGGAAAACATTTATAGCAAAATTGATATACGAGACACTTGTACGCTTCTACGACAATTTCGTAGACAATGATCCACTCAAACCAAAAGGATTGATACTAGCATACACAGGAAAGGCTGCATACAATGTTGGTGGAGTGACAATACACTCTGCATTCCTACTACCATTCAATCGAACAAACTTGATACCATTAACTTCTGAATCATTAGACACATTATCAAAGCAATATCAACAAATACGAATCATTCTTATTGACGAAATATCATTGGTGGGTTGTAGATCCTTGTATTTTATAGACAAACGACTGCGAGATATAATGCATACTCCCACGGAACACTTTGGCAATATCGATATGCTCTTTTGTGGAGACTTTTACCAAGCACAACCCATACATGACTCCCTCATATTTCATTATCCTACATTCAATGATCAACAAATTCCGTATTGTTTTTGGAAAGACAATGTGAAAATCTACCAACTAAACAAAACAATGCATCAAAAAAATGAAAAATTCATTTCTGTCCTAAACCGTATGCGCACAGGAAAACAAATAGAGTCTGACTTATCTTATGTGAACGAATCATGCTTGCGAACACCTCCTATCGATCCAAAATTTCCATATCTCTTCTACAAAAATGACGATGTCAAAAAACACAACAATCAAATGTTATCCATTTCTCCTGGACAACAAATTACGCTACATGCTATAGACAAAGAGGACGACGAGTACAATGTATACCATCCACATCGACACACTGCCACTCTACCATCAACTATCGTACTGAAAACTGATATGCTTGTAGAAATATTTGCTGGTAATTATGACATTCAAGATGGGTTAGTCAATGGATCCGATGGAATATTCAAATCGTACACGGTTGTAAATGAAATGGACGTAGTATGGATAAAATTTAATGACCCTCATATCGGGCATATGCAGACAAAAAACTCACTCACTTGTACGACAATATGATAGACAGGAGTTGGATACCAATCCTACGTATTACTAGACCAACGCCGAATTGCCAAGCTCGAAGACGCCTAACAATGCGGAAACAATTTCCAATACAATTAGCGTGTGCACGAACAATACACAGATCCCAAGGCCTCACAATGGAAGGACTTGCATTTAACCCGGCTGGTGTCACACAACATGGACTAACATACACAGCACTATCCCGAGTTACAAATATTGAGTCTTTGTACTTACTAACACCGTTGAAAATGAAGAATTTTAAGGTGAGAGAAGAGATAACAACAGAGATGATGCGTCTCACGGAAAATTCGAGATGGCAATTGCAAAATGATTTGCAAACAATTATATCCCAATCTGAGCTCCTCATTGCATCTTTGAACACAAGAAGCCTCAAAGCACATGCTGAAGACATACTCAATGACTATGATTTAATGCAAGTAGACATACTATGTTTGCAAGAAACGCATACCCCGACCACACAAACACACACACTACAACAACATTTCAATTGCATTTCTATGCGACACGTACATGGAATAATGATTTGCATAAAAAAACATATTTCAAATATTGAAACAATTGAATACCGAGAAAATAAGGTAGAAGCACTTTGCTTGTAACCGTTACCATTCATAACCAAGAAATATCCATAGTAAACTTTTATGCAGCGCCAACTGCATCTATTTCAGATATTCTTCATGCAATTGACAAAGCCTTGGCGAGATACACAAGCAAGAAACAACGTGCACATAATAGGTGATTTCAATATTGACATCAACAAGAAATCAGCGAATGAGACAACGCTCATTCATCATATGCGAACTCACCAAATGCACTTCATCAAGCAAAACCAAATTTCAACTTCAATACCAATTATCGACCACATATGGTCTAAAACAAATCCTCAAAGGCATTACATTGTTAGAACAAATACATATTGGAGTGACCATGATACATTATACTTTTCACTATCCAATTTCTGTTAAATCAAAATGCAAATACTACGCAATGTCAACAACACCTTGTACAATGCACTTCTCTCCACTGAAACTATACACCGCTATAAGGTATGCAATATTAACATCCAAAAGTACAATTATAATCAATTCAATACTATTGTTTCTTCCATAACAAATTTACACTCTTTGTCCAATTATAACAACAAACTAAGTTGTTCTCATATTGCACTATATACCTTGTTGTCGCAGGAGCCATGAAACGAGCCTTTGACAACATAGAAGGTCAAGAAGAAGACAAGAGCTAACCAAAAAGGTATGTACAAAACAAACTACATCAACTTTATATATGATTTCATTGACATACGCTGAAATATTCTACATTCTTTGCAGGCAAGCAACATCAACTCCATCCCTCACATCCATTGATGACCTTAACACTTTCACAATTGGCAACATTTTCCAAGGTGATGTGCTCGTGGTGTATAAAACTATTGTGCAAAAAGATCAGGGAAAACAACTCCTGCGAGAAGATCTTACTGATGAGAAAGTTGAACTGACAGTTACTCTAAATGTTGCCCACAAATTTATCCCAATGCATGAAGACAAAGTTGTGGCTGGAAAAGGGATACGAATCACAAATTTCAGCATTGCACCTAAAACCAGTTATGACCGTGGAGACTGTGATGTGATCTTACTCCTCAATGAATCCAACACCATAGAAAGCACTCCACCACTTTCAATAGAATATAAATTCATTCCAAACACGACTGTCAAGCAATTGTTAAACAATACAGAGCCATATGCAGTTGGAACAATTGCTGCAATTGTAACCTCTGCTAAACAGATTGGCCTCCAACTTATCCTAGAAATTAAAGACGGGCCAACGGAAGAAGACACAACAAGGGTAAACTCCTAGTATTCCACAAACTTCATATTCTAGGTGCTCTTCATTGCATAATACTAAACATTTTCTTCTCTAATTGCAGCTATACCTATTTGGAACATTTGCACCTCTATTTACAGCAATAGAGGAACAACTACAAAAACAAAAACACACATTTTATCTGTTCAAAAATGTTGCAAGGCATGGTGGAAATGATAATGACAAAGCCTTGAAGACTACTCAATCGACATTCATCACACCCTTGAGGATGGAAAAATCACTACAAGACTTAAAAGAAATGTTAAACACAACTACAGAGGTGAGTTCTATATGAGCAATAAATAACAGTTTGCAACGTCATCTTTTTATATCATCTTTTCTTTCAAATATTCTACCTCTACATTTGCTCATTTACAATTTCTCATCATGCAGGTGCAAGGTACATTGACTATCGCCAACATCTACTCCATACCATTTGAGATCATTTGCAATAAATGTAGCTCATCACTGGAAACCTTCCAAACAGTAGACAAACAACTTTTGCAATGCCGCTTCTGCCAACAACAATGTCCTTATAGCTTCAAACACCGGCTAATTTGCAACCTCAAATCCAACAAAAACAAAAATATCCAATGCATACTGACGGTGAACCGCTGCAAATGTTGCTTCCTGCACTGACAAGGGTTTCACATGAGGAATACTTTAAGAATAAGACTGTTGTCATTTATTTGCTGTGGGGATTTCAAGCAACAGGGACATTCACTCTGAACCAGACAAATGCCATTATGGGGCTCCAACTGGAAAACAACTAAGGTGACTCTTTCAACTACTCTTTGCATAACAAGTTTCATGTAATCTCCTCCGCTTTCAATTTCTTGTCACTCATACTCTATTCTTGCTTTTCCGTAGGAATAGAGAAAAGCAGCTGACATATTAGAGAAAATCTACTACTCCAACAAACCACCCATTGTATACAGCCATAATATTTTGAACTTGGCACGTACCTCTTCCAAATGTTGTCACATTTTGAAATCACAGACTGTTGTATATGGTTTACATCCTAAATATATAATTTTCCTTTCTACATCCCGCATTACAGAACTTGGTACTGTTGTATCGAATTTCAAGCTATGTAAAGGCCTCCCATATTCAGGCAAAACATTTACAAAAAAATGTACTGATCGCATCTGTGTTTTTCCCATCTAAATTTTGGTATACATTTTTTTGTCAAACTTCTCCCGTTTACCACAATATATAGATTAAACAGATATTGTTCTGTGCAGAATGCAAAAAAAATTCAGGTTTACGTTGTCAGGGTTTTACTATGGATACATTTGCTGCTTTGAAACAGAAAAATGAAATACCTGCACTGCATTCATAATATTTCTCTTGCCACTTCAAATTTGTTGTAAATGCAAAAGCTTTTACTCTTTACAAATTATGGCTTGTGGGCTGTAATGATTACAGCATATGCACGAAATGGATTTGTTGAATCCATGGTCTTGTCAATGTGTTTTGCCACTTGAGCTCTGTTTGGACTCTTTTCAAGATAAAGATAAAGATGTTAGCTTTAAGTCAGTTATAGAGGTCTTATTCAAACTCACCTTTTTGAACTGTTATCATAGAAATGTTTTGCTTCTATGAAAGCATGAAAATTAAGTTGGAGGGCTCATACGTGCAACATGCCTAACATAAGATGACGTCAAACTTTGTTATGCATTATTATTAACTTAGTATTTAATATTTTTAGAGCCTTCCAAGCAGCCTGTAAAGCATAGATGTTTTTTTATTTCAGAACAAGTATGGTATTTTACTATTTTGAATGTAATTCTTTTATTTCATCGTCCTTCTCCACTCAGCATGCAAACATGATCCAAACAACCCTCAGGTAAACAAGGCAGTTGACCTTCTATATGCTACTGCATTGATATCCACTCAATTTGTTTAGCTATCTGCTATGTTTCTTTTCTGAGATTTAGTGTTCAAATTCTCTTTCCCTGGAAGCAATCACCCACTTTGAGGTTTTAAAGGCATTTCTTGCCTGCAAGTGTGTTTGTGAAAATATTAAATTGTGATTTTCTCTTTTATTTTACTCCACATGTCCTACTGGGCTTCAAAGACTGGTTACGAGTATTTAAGATTTGCAATGTAGCTCCTAGTGGATCAAGGTTGCTCCTTTCCTGAAACGTAAAGTTGGGAATTCATAATAGACGATCTACATTACACGTTCACTTTGTAACTTTCCATCTTATCGTGTTTGATCTGTTGTCATTGTATTGTAAATTTTGGAAGAATATCTCTAAGGATTACAAAGAAATTTGTATTCATCTTTGAGATAACACTCGTGGATTCTATAGTTGTATTATCAGTTTTTTTCATTTAGATACAAAGGACTGCATATGCTTCTCCATAGTTTTTAAGATGATGTCATTGTTGAGTTACGAACTTCAACAGTCTTATGTAAAATTTGAAGCTCCCGAGTTGACTGTGCCTGAAACATTTGGATAAGAACTTTATTTTCTGCCTCCATCTGATTCCACTAGTTTATTTGATAGTTGATTTCTCTAATTGAAGCAAGTTAGATGTATTGAATTCCTCGTTCTATGTTTTACGTTCAATACCCAAACCAATTTTCTCAGAAGCACTCCAAAGATTTCCAACCTCATTCCACAGAATTACACTATCCAACTCATTTATCTCTCTATTTATGAATCTGGGTAGCTTCATTTAGTGATAATGTTTCATACCCTTCCTTTCTTTTCCACCATTGGAGATTTTCATTTTATAATGCTCTGTTAGCTCTACTATTTTATCATAGACTTTTTACAAACTGCTGACCCATAGAGCACCTGGTCTCTACATTTAGCTGAAAGTGACAAAAACTCGATCTATAATATACATATAGCTTTAATAAACACGGCTAGTTTTTGTCAATTTTGGAATGGCATCATAGGCCTTTCCACATATGTAACAATATGTAGCTTTGTTTTATAGCTCTTTCCATATATCGACTATTTTCCGATCATGATTACAACATATGCACAAAATGTGTTTGTTGAAAACGACTTGGAAACTTTCACGCAAATGCAATTGACACGTGTAAAGCTAGACTCCAAAACCTTTTCCACATTACTTGCCGCCTGTGTCGAACTGGGAGCTGTAGAGCAGGACATAGCCATCCACCGAAGCATAATGGAAAGCGGATTTTTGTCAAAGTTCTGTAGTAGACATGTATGCAAAGTGTGATAGGATACAGAGAGCGTGATTACTGTTTCACAAAATGCCAACCTGTTAGGCATGAAATGTCCTTGCCCATGCAATAATTATAAAAAGCTCAACTATTTTATCATAGACTTTTTCCATAGCGCTGACTCATACAACTGAAAGTGACTGAAACTCGATCTATAATTTGCATATAGCTTTAATAAACACTGCTAGTTTTTGTCAATTTCAGAATGACATCATATGCCTTTCCACATATGACACAATGCACTTGCGACAAACTTCTCTAATATATGTCTAGAAGTGCTATTTTGTTTTATCTTGTACATGCTTTTAATCTTCGGTCTTTGTTACTATAGTCAAACTACCGATTCCTACCTAAACATGGAAGCATGTTATGTTGAATAAGAGAACTTTAAAATTAGTCAATATTCTATTATTCATTGATAGAACTTGAAATATACATTAATTTATATATAAGTGTACAAATATCAAGTCTATGAGGCCAACTACTCATTAAGTAGTATTTACATTTTATGTACACCATATCTATTATAGTCACTTCAACAAGTCATTTCAGAAGACTTTGTATACCAAATCTCAAATATAATGTACTCTTGATTGATATAAGAGTCTTCAATCCCTAGTAACCACCTGCATAACAATAAATGAAATTATGGTCAGGCTCACCTTTCATAGTGTTTAAAAACTCAGTACTATATGAACAATAAATTGTGTAACCAACTTAATAAAATAATAGAAATAACCAACTATAATATTATCCATTGGATTTAATCCCTATAAATCTCAACCATTCAATTGAAGTATCATATTGGATCCATGTCAACTAACATCAACCAATCAAAATTTAGGATGATAGAATAAAAGTTGAATGACCAATTACAATTCCATTGGTTGCTACAGTTTTCATCTCTCACAATTGAAGAAGTGACGAGCAGTTTAGGTAAAGAAATTTATGAAATGCAAACTATCTCAGAATTCAAGCCCTCTATTCATTTATTCAATGTTGTATATTCCAAAGTAGTGTATTCATATTCTAGCAAGTGTTGTATAGTCCAACGTGAATTTTGAAATACAATATACACCACTGCTGGAATGTACAACATTGTTGGAATATGAATGATTTTGTTTCATTTTTGCATGTATAGTCCAGCAGTCCAACAATGTTGTATATTGTATTTCAGAATTCATTAGTGTACAATGCTCATTGCTCAAATGGAAACAATATAATATTTACAGTATTAAAATACAACTTGTCTTGCATTCGATGTAAACATATATTAAAAAGATATATAATGAAAGTTGCCTTTCATCCATGGAAATATTGTGCATGCATATCAAGGTTATTGTTAATCACTATTTCTAAGCTAAATAGGATGCCTATGATCATATCTTTATGTTTATTGCATAGTTTCCACTTTTCAATGCTTTCTCAAGTCTTGAGCTTCATAAGGAATTCAGGCGTATGACAACCATGGACTTTAATTAATATCTGAAACTACTCAGATAAAATTTCAAAATTACATAAATAGATGATTGAGAATGCAGAATTGCAATCTGCATAGAAATAAGTATACATAATTATTGACACCTAACTCTCAACAGACCATATTCAGACAACCCCGCAAACATTACTGGTGGCGATTTCCTTATAGTTTCAACTTTGCTATTATTTTACTATCGCGATTTTCCTTATTATTTTACTTTGCTATAAGTTGAACTGTGCCAAATGGTGATTTTACATGGTTCCTGATAATAGTGCAACATTCACATAATAGAGAATGAAATAGTTTGTATCCAATCGATGTAAAACATGGAAAAGGAACAAATAAAAAAATTAGTAGAGGAAAACACTGGTAAACAACAAATTTCCCATAATAGTGCAGTGTTTAAAAACACTAAAGGAAGGATCATAGATGAGTGAGAAGCTTCTCACCTTCTTTCCGTCTCCTTTCATCTTTTGGGCAGAAGTCTAGCCATCGTTGAGGAAGAAATAGTGCAGGTCGGTGCAAACTAGAACCACCATCGATTATTTTTGCGATAACAAATGGTCCCTAGAGTTTTGGCGTTAAAATCATTCTCAGATTAGCCATTAATGTCCTGCAATTCAATCTATGGTGAATCGTTGTACAAGATTTGGCAGTGGCGTATTCCATCAACTGAGGCAGTCGTTTCAATGTTTAATGGAGACGCATTTAGTGACTGTTGTTTCATTGTTTAATGGAGAGGCATTTAATGTACACCAGGTGGCGTTGGAAATGGACTACACTTGGTCCCAGCTTAAAAATCCTCTAAATTTGACACCCCGCTGAAAACAGATTGCACATGTGGTAGTAATGTGGCGTAATACATGGCAAGTTAACGTGGGAAGTCAAGAAAAGGTGGAAGAGGATTCTGGTGGTGTTTTTATTGGTGCACGTGGCGTGACGTGGCCCAATGACTATGCAAAGATACCCCACACCACAACCGGTGCCTTTCCCTAGTTAACTTTGTAGTGTCCACTTCCCTTTGACACTTTTAGATACGATCTTGATCTTTGTTGATCATATTATAGAAACTATTATGTTTTGTTTTAGTATGATGGTTAGATGTTAGATCATGGATTATTATTGATATGGATTCAGTTATTATGCATGATGGTTATTAGAGACATTTTATATGTGGATGATGATATACTGTTTGACATGGACATATTATAGATGTTGATTTGGACATGTGACATGGGATACTTTGAGTAGACCTAGTATTGAAGATTATTGATGATGATATAGTTGATTAATTAATTGAAAATGATAATGTTGAATTATTGATGTTGTTGTGATTCATGTGTTTAGATGATCTTGAGATGTTGTTTATATCATTTTGGATGTTCTGATATGGCCATGAGGCCGAAGGAGGTATTTGCGTTTTGTAGGTTAAAATATCACAACAATGTCGGGGGACTGGAGACTAACCATATTGAAATTTTGGGTGAATTCAACAAGGTCACCATGGCAACTGTGTTGTGTGTGTGTTGTGTTATGTTAGGGATTTCCATTATATGTGACCATGGGTTGTGCATTTATTAATGTGGTTTCTTTATTAATGTTGCATGTGTTTATTTTGTGATGTGTTACCTTTTTCTTTAGCATTATATGTTGTGTTAATGCTGTGGATAATCATGTGTAAAAACAAATAAATCAATATGTCATAAGAATGTAATTAATGAAGTTGTTGATTTTAAATGTAATGTTGTAAGAGTGTGTAAGAAGGTGTAAGAGATATGTAAGATAATATAAAATAGATTTTTGGAGTGTGAAACACTTCATCCTTTTGGGAAATTCAAATTTGTCCTTGGAGGCTTTATTTGGAGGCTTGTGGGACAAGTTAAACTTGTCCCACACCTCTTAAAATTATTCACCAACCATACCTATGGTTTGGAGGTTAAATTTAGGCCTTTTAAATGCATTTTGAAATGACTATTTGTAAGTTTTAATTGCACTTTTCTTACATGTTTTAAATTCAGTCCTTTTGGGGTATGGGTTATTTTGGAGTGTGTAAATTTATTTGTCATTTTATTTATTGTGTTTAAGTGTATGATGTTGATTTTTTCTTAGGGTTGAGGAAGAATGATGTGGCATCCCACATGGATCCACATCATCCTCTTCTTTTCCCTCTCCTTTAAAAATTTGAATTTCTTGCTTATTGTGGTTGTTGAAACTTTGCTTATTCTTCTTGGGGTGAATTTTTGCTTGCTATTTTTGGAGTCTTGCTTGTGGAAGAAGATTGAAGCCATTGCATGTTGTGTGTTGCTAGTTTTGTACTGCATTTTGGCATTTGGAAAGCTTGTTGATCTTGAGCGTATTGGCCGTTTGGCCTACTGCCTAAAGATTGCCACCCAACTTGTCTCGCATACATGATGTGTTTCATGTTTCGATTCTTAGGAGATATATCACAAATCTGTCTCTCATGTACTTTGGATTGGACATCATTGTGGTGCAAGATCGGGGCGGTGATGGTGGAGCTTGTCCGTATCATAGATCACAGGACCTTGGGCCTTCGAGGTAGAGATTGATCAGGTATGGCTGCAGTGGGATAGATACGATGAGACTGCAACCACTTGGGAGGATGCCATAGTATTACGAGTGCGCTTCCACATTTATTCCAAGAACTTCCAAGAGGAAATCGAGTCTAAGGGGAGGGGGATGTAGTGCCCACTTCCCTTTGACACTTTTATATATTGATCTTGATATTATTGATCATATTATGGACACTATTATGTTTTGTTTTAGTATGATGGTTAGATGTTAAATCATGGATTATTATTGATCTGGATTCAATTATTATGCATGATGGTTACTAGAGACATTTTTATATGTGGATGATGATATATTGTTTGACATGGACATATTATAGATGTTGATTTGGACATGTGACATTGGATATTTTGAGTAGACCTAGTATGGAAGATTATTGATGATGATATAGTTGATTAATTAATTGAAAATGATAATGTTGAATTCTTGATGTTGTTGTGATTCATGTGTTTAGATGATCTTGAGATGTTGTTTATATCATTTTGGATGTTCTGATATGGCCACAAGGCCAAAGGAGGTATTTACATTTTGCAGGTTAAAATATCACAACAATGTCGGGGAATGGAGACTAACCATATTGAAATTCAGGTGAATTTAACAAGGTCACCATGACAATTGTGTTGTGTGTGTGTTGTGTTAGGTTAGGGATTTCCATGGGGAGGCATTTCCATTATATGTGACCATGGGTTGTGAATTTATTAATATGGTTTCTTTATTAATGTTGCATGTGCTTATTTTGTGATGTGTTACCTTTTTCTTTAAGCATTATATGTTGTGTTAATGTTGTGGATAATCATGTGTAAAAATAAATAAATCAATATGTCATAAGAATGTAATTAATGAAGTTGTTGATCTTAAATGTAATGTTGTAAGAATGTGTAAGAAGGTGTAAGAGATATGTAAGAGAATGTAAGATAGATTTTTGGAGTGTGAAACACTTCATCCTTTTGGGAAATTCGAATTTTTCCTTGGAGGCTTTATTTGGAGGCTTGTGGGACAAGTTAAACTTGTCCCACACCTCTTAAAATTATTCACCAACCATACCTATGGTTTGGAGGTTAAATTTAGGCCTTTTAAATGCATTTTGAAATGACTATTTGTAAGTTTTAATTGCACTTCTCTTACATATTTTAAATTCAGTCCTTTTGGGGTATGGGTTATTTTGGAGTGTGTAAGTTAATTTGTCATTTTATTTATTGTGTTTAAGTGTATGATGTTGATTTTTTCTTGAGGTTGAGAAAGAATGATGTGGCATCCCACATGGATCCACATCATCCTCTTCTCTTCCCTCTCCTTTAAAAATTCGAATTTCTTGCTTATTGTGGTTGTTGAAACTTTGCTTATTCCTCTTGGGGCAAATTTTTGCTTGCTGTTTTTGGAGTCTTGCTTGTGGAAGAAGATTGGAGACCATTGTATGTTGTGTGTTGCTGATTTTGGACTGCATTTTGGCATTTGGAAAGCTTGTTGATCTTGGAACAAACTCCATTATGGAGAGGTAGGAACTTGAGCCTTTTTAAAATGCTTCTTTCTCTTGCATGCTTGAATGGAAATGGTGATTGTTGTTATGTGTGTGTTGGCTGGTTGGGTAGACTAGCTTAGGATATGGTGTAGGAGAAGGCTATGGGGATTTCATATGGGGGGCATAAGGGAATGCCAATGGCATCAGTTTTATTGTGGAGGGAGTTTGGGATTGGGATCCACCTTGGAAAATAAATAGCTTGCATTTCTTACTCTTGGGGGCATAAGGGAGAAAATTTGGGGGGCATAAGGAGGGGTTGGGAGGCATAAGGTTTATGGGATCTGATATTGATATTGGCAGTATGATTATTGGTGGATGCCCAATTTCCAAATTGGGAGGCATAAGTAGTTTCCCCATAGTTCCTTGCTCTTCTTGGCTTGCTTGATCAAGCCTAAGTTTTGTGTGAATGTTTTCAAATGTAGTTGTGAACTGCTATTTTGTTGGTCGTGTTTCTTATTGTATTATGCATGTGAAAGAATACTACATGTTTGTTGTGGAAGCCTTGTTGCCATGAGTTGATTATCATCTCCTATTTCAATATGGTTGGGGCTCGGGGGCCAATGAGGAAGGATGGCTTCTCCCTTCTCATTGGATGTCTTGGTTGGGTGGAGAGCGTTGCCTTTCCCCCTTCCTATTGTGATCAAGATGAAAAGATGGAGAAACTAACATGCTTTGTTGTTTTAGAGTAAGAGGAATACAGTTTGACAGTCCCTTCTTTTGTGCAAGTGCATTGTAACCCTTCCCACTTGAAGTGGATGAGTTGTATAAATAATTGCAATGTGAAGACATTTGTTTTGGTAATGTAATACTGAAGATTGGAATGTGAAATGTAAAGGAGATTTATTTTACTCTCTGTTTTGGAAAAGAAATGTAAAAGATGTTATATGCATTGTATTTTGTATTTTAGAAATCAATGGAAAAGAGAAGATTGTAAAGTTGTATTGGAAATGAATAAAGGATTACCTTAACTTTCAAAATTGTATTGTGTATTGGATTTGGATTTGTTGTTAAGATTGAAATTGTTGTTTGAAAAAGGAAGAATGCGTAGGAAGGAAGTATATTATTTTTGCATACTTGGAACTATATTAAAATTGAAATCAGGAATTGTAATTTTAACTTGGAATTGAATGGTTAATTAAATCCAGTAGATGTATTAGACTAGTTTAGAAACTATTCACACATTTAAATGATAAAATTGACATGCAGACTTAAAAGAAAAGATCACGGTTATAAACTTTACTCTGGAAATTCTATTTTTTTATAAAAATGAGTAGTTCAAACTTACACCAAGCAATAAGATATGAAACATTGAAATTCAGGCTTAGTAAGTCCTAAGGAATTCAAATTGACCCTAACATTTAAGAAAGAACCTTCAAAACTTTATAAAATCCAATTTGAAACTTGCACAGTCATTTTTCTGTCTATTGTTGGAAAAATACAACCTTGAATAAATTGAAAAATTTACTCTCTGAAAACACTCTAAATCCTCCCTAGACCAACCCTCCATGTCTGTTTGACATGTTGAGTGAAGGAGGAGATCTAATTTAACCAAATTGAGAAGTTGAAAACTGCCAGTTCACAAATTAAAACCCTGCATATTGGTTTCTCAAAATTGACCTCTCAAACTTCATCAATTTCCAAAATTTATGACTCTTGTGTAAAGAGGGCATCGAGAGCTTTCCGAAAAGTCCTCGTTTTCCCAAATCTGAGCTTCCTATCAAAAGTTATGGCCATTTGAAGTTTTACTTCAATTTGGCATTCAAAAATAAAATAAATCTAACGGCTAACTTTAATTTTTAACTTTGGAAAAATTTCCCTTAAAAGTCTGCTACCCCGCCATCCCTCAACCAATCGGGATCTGCCACGTGGCACCTCGGTGGGGTGGACCAAAGATTTTAACTTGTCTTTTTGAAAATTTTCACCTTGGGAAAATTTTCCCACTTTGCCCCGCATCCCCGCTAACCCGCAACCAATCACGTGCTGACACATGGCTCGACGGATGTACGGGAGAATTTTGAAAGTTTAACTTATAATTCTTCCTTGGAAAAATTTTCCTTTTTCCTCCGCCGACCCGCAGCCAATCAGAGGGCACCACGTGTCCTCTTGGGGCTACGGCGGAGGCGCAGTTTCCGTTTTGCCCTTAGCCTTTTTGAAATTTTTGGGAAAAATTTTCATTTTAGTCCCGCTGCCCGCAACCACCAATGAGAAGGTGCCACGTGGCACCTTGGGGTGGCAGCGGGGAGGGTGGACCCCTTTGTTTCTTTTAGTTTTGACTTTGGAAGATTTTTGCAAAATGTTCCTGCGGCCCGCAACTCCGCCTCCCCCTCGATTTTTCCTTCTTCCACGGGCGCATGAACCCGCGCATCCCCTTTTTCCTTTTTGCCTCCTTTCAGCGTAATTCACCAATCTCCCTCGCCGCTTCATTAATCCCTTACCCCTTTTTCTCGCTTGAACCTAGGCCCGACGCGTGTCCACCGGGGCCCGCGGAGGCGCGGGAGGACTTGTGACTTTGTGCCCATGCTTGTGGGGAAAATTCCCTAAGCCGCCCCATGACCCGCCGACCCGTTCAAGGTGCTTTCCCCACCTCTTGACACGTGTCCCCCTAGGGGAAAGTTTGACCTAGGAACTCCACCCACTCATATCTTGAGTTCTACAAGGAGTTAGGAGGACTTCTTTATATCATCGGAAAGGTGAGAAAATTTCCTATCCACTAGGGATGGTTTAGGAAATTTTGGAAGTGTTATGTAAGAGAAAAATCTAGTTGAATCTATGAGCCTCATTAGAGAGAAGGTATGGGGTAGATTACTCCCTGAACCTAACTAAAACATATAACCCTAAAATTTGAACCTTGTGAACTTGAAATTGTTAATGAAGGGAAACATAGGTTGTAGTAGTTTGGTCTTGTTCCTAACTGTTAGTGAAAATTGATGTCTTGTAACCTGGTTGTAGACACTTCAAAGCAAAAAAAAATTATCCCCTAATTTTTCTAGCTAACCCTAGGTTGTTTCTTGGGTCTCAAGTGGTTGTTTAAATGGGCATTACACAACCATATCACAATCACATGAATTAATACTCCATATCAATTATTTACTAAGTAATCCCATGTGTATAATGTAATGTGAACACCTAACAAAAGATATGTTATTTATTTTAAAGGGATATTTATTACTTTTGTAGTTGATTTTGTTTAAACTATGAGTGATTGATTTTGCAACCCAGACGGGGTTCCAGGCAGACACAAACTTATCAAAGTATTTTTTTGTTGCCTCAATAATTGTTGTATCCTCCCAGTCCATTGTGTCAACTTTAGGTGTGTTCTTGAGCCACAATAAACCATGGATGTGTGCGGAGCCTCTATGTTGTCATTCATACCTGTGAGATGAGGGAACATAAATATTATCTATGTAGTCTGGAACAAACTTATTAAAAAGTAGATTTCATTACCTGTACCAAAAGTCTATTGCTCCAAGTTCCTTCTACAATATTTATTCATGAAACATTGTGAATCTGTGATGTAGGTATGTTGATACTTGATGAGGTTTTGAGACAATGTTAAGTGTTCTTCAATGTTGTGCAACTCGAGGATCAGTAGGGCATTCACCAGACATAATATTGTGGAGATTTGGCCACTTAGTGTCTACAACACGTAGAGTGAAGAATAAGGTTGGTGTCCCTAATTGTTCTACCATATTTGAAAGTTCACTTCTACTTTTTGCCCAAAATGATCATGTCCCTCGAAGGCTCGAACCAAAGCGCATTAAATTGTCTCGGGAGGTTGTCTTTGGGAATTCTAGTAGTTGTCTTCGCAGATCTCCAATTGTTGGAGGGATTCTAGATTTGATGTTTTGTTTCATAAAACTTATGTTGTAGATTGGCTCCTATGCCACATTATGAGGTTTAGAAGGAAGTAGCAAAATCTTGGGTGGGAACCAAAGTGCCCATCATGGTAGCGCATCAAATGAAGAGTGTATTCATGCATTAGAACTTCTTTTATGCAGGGTTGTTACCACATTGTTTTTCCCGCCGAAAACAAAGTTGGAACTCCTCCATTACATGATGGGAACTAAACTTGAATTCTGGAATCATTCTACATCAGTATAATATATGTGGTTCATGGATATACATACTTCAAACATGTAGTTAAGAGTCAAACCCAAATCAAATTCCATGAATATTCTTTTCCAAATACACACATTATATTAAAACTATTTCCAAACAAAATACATAGTTTATGCTTTTCAAGGCATCCAAGCTTGCTTTTGTTGTTAAAAGAAAGAAGGAAATTACAAAAGCTTCTACAATAATTCTCACACACCAACAAGTCACAAGACATAATTTCACATAAGCGTTACTTTTAGGAAACTATGCACTGCAGCACCCATATTTATAACATAAACATTACTTATAAGAGATGCAATTCAGAAGAGATGGCGATGCCTTAAAACTTAAAAGGCAGTTTCTAAGCATGAGCAATTCCACAAGTTCCATAAAGTAGGATATTGGAGCATGCAAATAGTAAATTCTAAGAAGGAAAGCATAATAGGATTCATTGCAACCATTAAGGTTGACAATCACAATGGTGTAATAAGCGCTACAGAGAAAATCTAAGAAGATGAAATGAAAAAAGTGCAGGAAGGCTCATAATGAAGATGGGACATAAAAGAGAGACTCAACATCAGAAAGAGCAACTTGTTCCCAAACTGAGAGAAGAAAAAATTGGTTAAAGGATGTGGAACACCATACTGAACCACAAAAATTTAAAGGGGAATAGGAATGTACAAGTCTGAATTAGCAATGTTGTTGTTATTAAAGATTGAAAGAGTTTTTGCGCCAGGAAAGAACTAAGCTCTGAATCTGATCTCTACTCTCTACAACCTTATTAGTAGTTAAATACAATTCAATTAGCAACTAACCATACATTCATATGCAATTGTTAGTTCAGATTTCATAGTTTGAATTATAAAGCAATAGTATCAACAGAAATAAAACTCCGAGATTTGATCCCTACTTTTGCAACTCTTTAAGCAACTACGATTACATTAGTGAGAGTCCATTTCTAATCACAAATTCACAAGAAACTCTCTTTAAGTAAAAGAAATGAGAAACAATAACAACAACATAGAAGTAAATGAATTTCAAGTGCTAGAAGCTATATATAAAGGAATTTGATTGTATGCTTCATTAAAGTTAAAATATATATAGATTAAAATCATCAAAGAGAATCCTGATTACATTATTACATTCATGGCTCATGATGTATAGTGCAAAATAATAGATACAAAATAGGAATAAGCTTAAAATAATAAAGCTCAAAAGTACAGTAAATTGAAAACATTGCAACAAAATAGGAGGTCACAAATTTGTAATTAAATTTAGTGCTTGAGATTATTTTTCTAGCAACAGAAGATTTCTTTCATTCCACTTCTTGGCGATTACATTTGAAAAATTAAGCCTACATATCAATGATAAGTTCCACTGATGCTACTCATTCACCTTAAGTAGCATGAAGTCATAATTACTTATAGTTTAAGGATGAGGTGTTATAATTGCTTATCTTTCTACTCAATAATCAATATTTTAATTTATGGTAAAAAGGTTTGAAATCTTTCCTCTACATGATCAGATAAAAGGAAAGTAGAGAATAGGATGCCCAAGTTCAAATCTAGGCGCATAGAATACTTGATCCCAGTGACCCTGTGGTTACACCTAATCACATGGGAAATCACCAAGGGCACCTTTAAAGATGATCTAAATCATAGGAAAATTAAAACCCAACGAGGCTGGAATGAATGATTTGACTCCTCAATGTGGCAGTTGTTGACAAATGATGTTTCAATCAACATATATAACGACGGATAGATAACCGTAACACTTTGAATTGAAAATATTACATTTAACCAACCCATGGGGGTGCATGTGAATTTTGTCTCGGTGCATGTTACATGGAAATTAAAATGGTATCTCGGGCCTTATTTCATCTGAACCACCCACTTCCAACTATGTTTACAATCCTACAACAACAACAAAGATGAAAACATTCTCCATACCAATCCTGATCCTCGTGCCATTAATCACATATGCCAATGCAGAACTACCATAAAATTCTCTTGTGATCCTCACAGGGATGCTACCAAATCATATGACTTCTACAACACTCTGTTGCTCCCGATCACAAGCACCTATGACCAAATGAGTTGTCACACTTTGGTTTCATTTTGGTTTCATTTCAAATGTTGAATCACCCAATAAAAACATGAATTTAATGACAAGCAGAAAACCTCGAAAGGTCCTATCAGTTGCATATTTCACATTTGCATCATTATATTTTCCAGTCCAAGTCTTGCTTTTGAATTGTACAGGAATATAAATGGGAATACTTGAGGTTTCACATCAAATTTCCTTCAAGCCAATAGCAAAACACAAGGTTTGACACAACCAACATGCCTCACAAGCTCCTAACAGGTGAATATTTTATGATTGAACAATGAGACCAAAATGCTTGTTCTAGATTGAGCAGGAAATGTATAGGACTTGTTAAGGTACAGGAACAAATACTAAATAATGCATGATTGCGGGACAACTGCCCATGAGACTTGTTTTCCATCCCCTCAAAACAACATTTTTCAATACCCATATGAAGAATATTAACACCTCTTTCTAGGCTAATGTCACAAAAACTAGTAATCAAGGGTTTGAATGCAACACGCGGAGCGATTCCCAGCTATTGTGTTAGGAAATAAGAGATAAAATATGTGGAATAATCCCTTATAGAATCGCAACAGTAGAAACTAATATGCATAAAATATTACAGATCTCAAATAAAAGTGCAGAATAAATAACACAACACAGAGAGACAAGATTTAACGTGGTTCACCCAATTTGGGCTACGTCCACTAAGAATCACTTGCTCAGATTTTATTACAAGCCTCCACTCTCTCAATACAATACCTAGATCCGTTTGGAGCTATGCTCAACAAACTCTACAGAATTCACACCCGAATTCAAAACACATTTGCAATACATTTTCTTGTCTCTGTATCATATGCATAAGACCATATAAATAGACAATTGCTTAAGCAGTTTGATACAAAACCGTGGGTATCAAAACCATGGGCAAAAAACCGTGGGTATCAAAACAATGGGTACCGAAAAACCATGGGCCCAAAAACAACCCATAACGGTTACCCATTACCCATGGGTTAATAAACCACCCATGAAAATTTGTTTGAGGGCTTCGCCCCTAAACCCCCCTGACCCGCTCACCAGTGAGCAGGACCACCATAAAAATACCCAAGTGTAACACATAGAAGGTGTACCACACTCTAACATGAAAATAGGCTCCACAAACATAACACATCACACTTAAGTCCTAATACCATTTCTTTTTGTTTCAATTCAAGGTTGCAAACTACAAGTTGTAGGACATCAATACCATAAATTGAGGAGAATACTTCCAAGGAATTTCCGTCGTAGTTACCAGTAAATAGCTTAAGAACAAAATGAATGGGTACCCATAGATGGTTACCAGCATAGCTTTCTATATTAATGACATGGGAAATTGGTAAACAATCAAAGGTCTATTTTCTTGAACTCAGTAGCTTTTGGAGCAGCCCATTTCAATACACCGAATAAGAGCCATGACAATTGAATCCTACATCTACATTGGGTTTTGCAAGGACAAATTGTGCTACTGCAAGCAAACTCAAAACAATAAGTTGGAAAATAGCAATGCAATTAGCAACTAGAAACAAATTAGGAGAGAACATGGATTTTATCTTCCTGTCATGCAATTACAGTCCTGTACTCCAACTAAACAGCTTGAAATGAAATTGGGAAAAGCACTAAATGTTCCATGCACAGACCAAGAACTGTTAATGCAAACAACTATATTGGGTAGACTAGTATTCAATCCCTTGATACTCTAAACTCGGGCTCCCAGGTGATGAAGTGCGAGAGGAGGAGATTGAAGAGAAAGGTGATTGGTATCAAAGAAAGAAGTAAATATTGTAAAATCGAGTAAGAGCAACTCATGCAAAAGGTATCGGCCAATTAAAACAATCGAGTCCCGAGACAAGTGTCCGATAAAGAAAAGAAGAAAAATCTCATCAAGCCACATGACCCTAAAATAATTAACAAGGTATTTGAGGAAATGATATTGTATCAAAGCATGAATCCATGATTTTCATAGAGACAAAGAAATATCGTAGACAAGACTAGGCTAAATGCATGACAAAAGCCTCGCAATCAAAACTTGGGTAGTCTTTTCCCAATATTTTCAGTGAAAACTAGAGAGTAAACACACAAGCAAAAAAATTGAAAATGAATATGTTTCGAGGGAAGCTAATAAACAATTCTAAATTAGTGACAATGCTTATGAGGAACATGGACCTACTTTTTTGTCCATTTCAAATGGCATTGGACAAGGAGAATTAACTGCTACAACATCTTCATGAAAAACAATCTCATTGCAAGTCATTTGAAATAAGAAAACATCCGTTCATGGTTGCTTTAAATCATTTTAATGACCTTTACTTTAAAACAATAAACAATTCACCTTAAAGGCGAGGGTGATCGCATTGCGACTCTTGTTATATTAAATTTTAATAAAATTATATTTGTAAAATTTTTTTATGTAAGTTAAGTGCAAATTACATTTCTATTTTTTTTTGCTTATGTAAGTATTTAAGTGTAGTGAGTGAAATTACAAAGTAAAATTACAATTTTTCCCGTGTAAGTTAAGTGGAATTGCATTTCTATTTGTTTTTATATAATTATTTAAGTGCAGTAAGTAAAATTACATTTTTTCTTATATAATTTAAGTTCAACAAGTAAAATTACATTTGTATTTGTTTTTTAATGTAAATATTTAAGTGCAGTAAGTAGAATTACATTTGCATTTTTTTTTCAAAAGGTGAGTGGGCCCAGTTTTTATTTCACGGGCACAAAATAAAATTCGAGACACGGGCATGCCATCAAACTCTTTCACTCCATATATACAACTGTAGATGCCTCTCAACATAATAACTAGCAATCACATATGAGATGTGTGACGTGTTTCGCATACTCGTTTTGTTAGAACATAATACGTGGAGTGTACAATGGAAACGCCGAAGGGGATGGGGCGGAGTTTTAAAAATTGAGGAAGTGAAAAAGAGGGAGAGGATGAGGGGTGATTAAAAAGGGGTTTGAGGGAGGGGAAGGGCATTGTGGTTCGCTATATCATCTATATCGGCATGAAAAAATAAAGAATGCAATGATCTTTCTGGTCACTCCTACTTGACATCAAATACCTAAACCCACATGCCTACATGACCGTGATTCGATTGACATTGACATCCGTCGGATCACGGGTCCGCTACAACACTTGATAGCCACTGTAATTTCTATCCCACATTATCAAACCAACCCTCATCGTCGAATGCTATCAACAAACATTAAATTGTATCAAGTAGATTTGAAAATTGAGGAAGCGAAAAATAGGGAGAGGATGAGGGTGATTAAAAAGGGGTTTGAGGGGAAGGGAATTTAGGTTCACTATATCATCTATATCGGCGTGAAAAAATAAAGAATACAATGATCTTTCAGTCACTCCTACTTGACATGAAATAGCTAAACCCAATTCTTATTTAACTAAGTAGAAATTTCCATAAATAACTAGACTTGTATAGAACCACAAATTCAAATACATATTTATTATTGAATTTTGAATCTAACTGAGACATGTTGTGGTCTTTGGTATTTTTGGGTTTAGATTTACATGTACAAGTAAAATGACCTTAATCCGCTTCATTATCATAGAGGATATACTAAATCCAACGAAAAAAAGAGCCTTATCAATGATCCAGGTTGATTTGAGTACATATCCCTTTAGTGGATAGTACCACACAAGGTAACGTTAACCTTCGCCAGAGAGGCTGATTTTTTTATATAAGATGTGTTTTATACTTGCTAACTTGTAAACCATGTCATTTGGTATGTTGGTCAAATTAGACAAATACTTGGTATGCTTTACCCTCCTAATGATGGGCCAATGTTAGAAACCGAAATGTTGGGGAGATATATTTCATTCTCTACAGGTGTATCTAGAAGCTTAGGTTATAATAATTGGTACAATGTTTCTTCATTTCTTCCATTCCAAATACAATTAGAGAGATGCCATCAATAAATGAGGTTTGTGAAACATTGTTTTTACTGTCTAATTTTCACCAAGTATGAAGTACCAACAGATATCAATCATTATTCTCCAAATACTTGAATATCTTGACAAGTTGGCATTGGTGTTGGGCTCATTCTATTAGTAAGAAATTAATGAATTTTTTTCCCTCAAGCCGTTGCCAATCAACTTCCCCTTATAGTGTAGAATGTTGTAACTGCTAATAATGTTAGTGGTAATACCAAGACTCTAGTGAATACCCAAATGTATCAGCTCAGGGGTTGTGAAAAACACCAAATTTCTTCGTGCTAAGAGCAAACAACCTTGCATTTACAGTTGAGATCTTTAGGACTATTAATGCCATGAATGAATTCAAATACATATTTATTATTGAATTTTGAATCTAACTGTGTCTTGTTGTGGCCTTTGGTCTTTTTGGGTTTCGATTTACATTTACAAGTAAAATGGCCTTAATTTGCTTCATTATCATAGAGGATATACTAAATCCAAAAAAAGAACCTTATTAATGATCCAAGTTTATTTGAGTACAAATCCCCATAGTGGATAGTACCACCCAAGGTAAGGTTAACCTTCAGTTTCAGAGAGGTTCCAATGAATCAAATAAAATTGATTGTCTTGCCAAGAAACAACCCCGTTTGGTCTTTTATTGTGGATTTAGATTTACATTCCAACTTCCCAAGGAAAAGGAATGGAATGGATAAGAAAAATGAAATCAAAAACCAATTTTGTTTTTTAAACAACTTCATGAGTAGGATTAAATAAGAGGATATCACCTGTCAAATGGAAAGAGAAAGTTATCACTGTCAAAGGAAAGGAGTTTACTATCACAGAGGATTTGATCTCATTCATCACCGGTCTAAGTATGGAAGGGGTTAAGTTTTACTGCAATAAGTTTGACAAAGATGTTGAGGAACAATGTTTTGTGGTGGGAGATGAAACATTACAGATTGGGAAATCGGGGATTCTTTGCTCCTCTATCCCCCAAAGTTTGATGAAGTTGTCAAAATGGTAGTGTGCTACATCACCCTAGAAGGGCACTTCTCTACGCTGCACTTCATCATATGGTTCTCTTGAACCATTTTAGGCATGACTACAAGGTGAGTCTTCCCTACTATATCTTGCATTCTCTTGAAAAATCGGTGTGTGATGTTCAAGCCCATTTGAGGGTGCTTCCTCGCATCAAGGTGTGATTTTCCTCCTGCATCATTACTTCCTTGATGTGGCTACCAATGATCATGCCCCTATATGCCGCCACCCCCACCCCAACAACCCAGAATCCATATTAAGAACCTTAGTATCATGGACCCCTCTGTGACCCCTCTCCAACTAAAAGAGTCCTCCATAGTAGTGATAAAAACAAGGACATTATCGGAGGTGAAAACCTTTTAAATATTAGTAGCCCTGCCCATGACCCTCCTACTAGTTATGGTCTTTCAGCTCAGTTCAAACAACAGGTCAAGGATTTAAAGGGAATTGAGGACAATGTAGAATTCTTCCTTAAGGAAGGTGCCAAGAACAAACTGGATCCCTATGTCCTTTCAAATCTAGAGGAGAAATTTGAAAAAAATTATGCGAGCTTCAAAGTTCTTGAGGATAGAGTTCAACATGTTGAGAACAAGCAAACCAACCAACTTGTCATTCATAGGGTTGTTCTTGATTATATTCAAACAAATGTCAAGCAAATTTGTGATGTTTGTGGTGTCCTGGGGTCATCCTGGAAGAATGACAGAATCAAGAAGAAGATACTTGTTGAGAGCAGCTAGGACCCTGATATGCAAAATGCCATCAACCTTTATAAGGCCCTGAAGATTTCTCTGAAAGTTTATAACAAGTCTCTTAATTAGTTATGTATTTCTATTTTGTTATTTTGTTGCGGTTATTATTCATGCGGTTTTGTTGTTTTTAATCTCTGTTGTTGGGCTCCTTATAGGCAGATGGCCCTTGCCTTTGTTTTAATTAGTTTATCTTTCTCTTCTTAGGATTTTTTTGTTGGGAGTGGCCCACATATCAAAAAACCACTTTGATCTCAATGTTTATCCTAGCTTTTGAGCCTTTTTGTACAGGGTATGGTCCCTTCAAAACCATTTACCAATAATAAAAAAGAGGATATTTATAATTACTACCAAATTTTTTTACTAACACTTTGGATGATCTCCAAGCGAGTTTTGGCTTCTATACTCTGTCAATGTGCATATATAATTGTTAGGAGGAAAAATATAGTAAAATGACCGAGTCCGTCCAATTCATTTAGAATTTAAAGTTATTTAACTTATTGCTTCTGGTTCTAGAATTACCTTTGCTTGCAAAGAGGTCAATACAATAATCAAGAGAAGCAACAATGTTTGAAGAAGCATTCCTCTAGCTATACCAATCTAGAGACCTTATAAGTAGCCCACCCTTAGAAATTATTATTTGCGTAATCCTACTCATGATATCAATATTTTGTATCAACAAAAATAATTTGACTTATACCTTTACTCTCATATGAACAAAGAAGGCCAAAATAATCCCTGAGGGGAGAACCAAAAAGTAAAGAGCAAACATACTGGCACATGCTCCAAGATTTTGCCAGCCATAGTGCACACAAACAATGAATATAAATTAGATTTTATGGTGTATAAACCATTTGCGATTGAATTTGGGTACAATTTTGAGAAATTTACCTGAGATAATTGTTGGTGGTCAAACTTGCACTGTGTCTTGGATCTGGAAGAACCGAGTCATTTGAGACAACAATGGAACCATCTCTAAGTTGTGGGACCTTGCGTGCTTGAGACGGATCTCCAGAGAAGGTCAGGTTCCTCTATCTATTTCTACTGCTACTGCTACTCCTAATGCTTTGAAAGGTAAAACTAAGCTAACAATTCCAAGGGACCAGGGATAGAAGGATAATAGAAAGGAAAACTAATCTAAGGAAGGTGATAACACCAGAAAAAGAGGGATGAACATTATTTGTTCTAAGCGAAAATGAAGGGAAAGGCATGAAAGAAGGCTAGGCACGTGTAGCACAACTAAAATGCATTTACTAGATCAGTTTCATGAAACACAACTTAAAACAGAACTGCAAGGGACGTAGAGTGACACAACATGCACACAATGTAAAAGAAAGGCAAGAAGGAAGAATCCAAACATGCTTAGGACAAATAATAGTCACAAAATGATGCTTCCATTATTTCCAGAAATGCACAAAACTATTATAATGGCAAAAAAGGTCGATATACACATGCATGAGCCATTTATAGAGTTATGTAACTCATGATACAAAAATATGAGGTCCTTAGCCAAATGTGTAAGGATCCAAAGTGTCCAACATTAACAATGAGCCCAACTCTTACATTTATAGATGAATCCATGGAAGAAGAAGAGAAGAAGGAGGAAACTTGATTTTGAAATACAACCACTAACAAGAAGCATTCAATGCCTGCAAATCCACCTGCAAATCTGTCAAATACATTTCCCCAAGTTTGTTTGGCATGTTGGAGAAGGAAAGAGGGCGGATCAGATCAAATCGAGTAGTTGGAGCAATCGGATCTTCTCATTAATGCTCAGAAAGATGTTTTCCCATTTCTCACCTACCAGATCCACTAAGAATTTGAATTTGAATATCTAGCACTGTAGCCTACATCAACAACTATCGATTGAGACTCAGGCGCGCGCGCCGATCGAGCTCTATGATAAAATATATGGTGTTAGAAGATTGTCGAGTCATTTGCACACGTAAGACACATGGTGTGTGCTAATTGGTTGAGAAGATGTCTAAATGTGCAAAAGTTCTTGTTTTTTGCCACATGTCACTCATTGATTTGTTACAAATATTAAATGCCCAACTAGTGCACTTTGATAGGTTGGGTGTGGCACACTTAAGCATTTCGAGAGAATGATGTGGCAAGGAATGGCATAGAGGAGGCGCAAAGATATGTGTGCGGAAGAATGAGGCGCATGAGGATGACAAAGGAAGGCACACACACAATCTTAACACGCGCAGAGGAAAAGGGGAAAAATGGTGAGTGGAGAATGTATGGTCAAGGCATAACTATTACAAATTAATGTGTGGGGCACACGAGAGGGCCATGAACTTAGCTAATTGAAGCAAGTACAAGGCGTGTGTGTAGGATGAATAGTTGTTAGGAAGAAGGTGAATGCGCAGAAGATGCATGCAAGGTAAGAGTGGAACAAAGAGGAAAAGGAAAATGGAAAAGGGAGAAGGGGAAGTGTGTAAGGGTGCACGAGGAAACAATGACCAAGTGAATGTGCCAAGGAGACAACTGAGGTACACGCCACTTGTAATGAAGATCTCTGAGCTAGAATATGTATGTAAGTTGTCTAAATAACTAGAAGAGTTATTTGGATAACAATTTTGGCAACTTTTGGGGCCATCTACCTGCTAGATGAAGGAGATTAGTAGCCTAGAGCATCCATTGGGCATGAAGTCTGCTATGTAATCATGAAATTATGATCTTCAACTTTGAAGAATTGCCCTTGAAGTCACTTAAAGGATCATTTCTTCACTCTATTATGAATCCTGTAAACTTTTGAAAATTGTTGGCACCTTCGAAGCAAATAGGGAAGAGCACGCTGCAGGAAGCACATGAGAAGAGATAACTTATGTACAAATAAAAAATGTGCACGTAGCGCACTTGGAGGAATTGAAACTACTCTAATATATACAAAATGATGCAACAAACTTAATGGAAAGGTTTGAGATGGATCCCATTTACTGGGATTTGCAGTGTGCCTCCATCAAGATGAGTTAACTCGAAAGAGTTAGCCTCCTTGCATGAACTGATGATGTATGGGCCACTCCAAAGTGCATCAAACTTTGAATGACACCCTAGTTTAGCTCTTGCCATCCCATTTCAAGACCAAGTCCCCAAATTTAAAAGCTTGAGGCCTAGCCTTTCTGTCAAACCATTTCTTTGTTGCTTATGATGTTATTCTAGCTTGATCATGACAGAGTTCCTTGATTCTTCAAGATTAACTAGCTCTACCATTCTGATTTCTCTCTGGTTTGCACCTTCAAAATCCAACTATTGGGCATGTAATAAGGAGTTTAGTTCAAGTGTCAAAGGAAGATAAGCCTCCTTACCATAGACAATCTTATAAGGCGAAGTTCCCATTACTTTCTTTACTTTGTAATTTTCTCTTCCCAGAGCGCACATGAGACCTTTGTGTGCCACTATCTCTAACTGATATTCATTGTGTGCTTCATGTTCCTGATCAGGTTCTTGTTTGTTGAATTTGCTATACCATTGCCTTGAGGGTAATAGTTGGAAGAAGTCTTCAGATAGATTCCCAAATTTAGAGCCCAATTAGTGATTTTAGTGCCAAGGAAGGCTTTTGTATTATCAGAGATAATGGTTTGAGGAATGCCAAACCTTGTGACTATACCCTCAAGAAAGTCAAGGATGACTGACTTGGTTGATTCCTTGAGGGCAAAATTTTTGTCTATCTGGTGAAGTAATTTGTAGTCGTCAACACCTACTTGTGTCCAATGGTTGAAGGTGGATTGATCATGCCTATGAAGTCGAGACCCCATTGCACAAAAGGTTGATCTGCTTGGATTGGTCGGAGGAAGCATTGCATATTTCTTCTTTCCTGCAAAGAAAGTGCATTCTTTACTTTTTATGACCCACTTATGTGCATCTGCAAATAGAGTAGGCCAAAAGATACCCGCCATTATGATTTTCATTGCTATAGTCTTGGTAGAAAAGTGTCCACCAGAGAATCCATCGTGAAATTATGCTAACACTTTTTTAGTCTGCGCGCCGTTGATACACCTTAACAATGACACCATCAAAACTCTTCTTGAAGAGAAGTCCATTAATCAAAACATAAGGGATAAATTGTAACCTCATATGTCTTCTCTTTGCCTTGTTTAAGCTAGGAGGGTATGCACCCTCGGAAAGGAATGTGATCATGTCCTTCATCCATTGTGCACGCCAGGATCTATATTCTCGCTCAAGTTACTCAAGTGCACTGGAGAGCTTCATCAAGAAATAATGAAGTCTCAGATTCATTGTGCGCATCCTCACTACTTACGAACACACCACCTCTTACCAACTTTGTGGCTTTGATAGTCACATCATACTCCATGATTTTGGTCACCCATTGTGCTCTCTTTTCACTGATTTATGCTCCCATGATGAAGTCTCTAACGAAGAGTGGGAGACTAACACCTTGATATGATTTGTGGCAAGAATACTTTTGAACTTCTTGAGCATGCACATGATGGCGTAGACCTGTTTCTCCATGTGACTGTATTTTAATTCATAATCCTTCAACATCTGGCTGAAGAAATCCATTGGTTATTCTAGCCCTTGTTCATTTTCTTGTGTTAGGACAACAACAACACTCACATCAATGCCATAAGCATAAAGGATAAAATCCTTTGAGTAATTCAAGTTGATGAGTATTGGCATGCAATCAATCTCTTGCTTGATATTGTTGAAGCTTTCCTTTCCTTCCACTTTCCATCTGAAAGCTATGTCTTTCTTGAGCATCAGGGTGATGGGCCGAACCATTCCTGCAAAGTTAGGAATAAAGCGCCTAACAAAATTGATCTTACTGAGGAAGGACTGCATGGAATTTATGTGCGCCGTAAGGGAAAGAGATAGGATGGCTAAAACACGCTCATGATCAATTGTGATGCCATATTTTGAAACCAGATGGCCTAAGAGATTTTCCTAGGCCACTGCAAAATTACACTTCTTAGGGTTAAGAGATACCCCATACCTTCTATATCTCTCTAAGTCTTTCTCCGGGTGTGCCATGTGATCTCTGCACTGCTTTGAGAAGACTGTAATGTCATCAAGGTAAACCAAGATGAACTCATTGATGTAACCTTTGAAGGTAATGTCCATGGCACGCTGAAACATTACGCCTGCATTTGACAGACCAAAGGGCATCTTCTGATACACATATGTTCCCCACTTGGTTGTAAACATTGTTTTGAATTGATCTTCTTCCTTGACCAGGATCTGATTGAAACCTGAATACCCATCTAACATTGAGAATCTTTGTGCACCAGGCCACAATCTGCAAAATCTTCTCCATTGAAGGCAAAGGATAATGATCCTTTAGAGATGCCTTGTTTAAATATCTGAAATCAACACAGAGTCTGATTTCACCATTCTTCTTGTGCAATGGAACTAGATTCGTGACCCAAGTAGAGTACTTGATGGGAAAAATGATCTTTGCCTCAATGAGTTTGGATAACTCTTTCCTCATGAGGGCTCTATCTTTGGATTGACTAGTCGCTACTTTTGTTTGATGGGCTTGATACCAGGATCAAGGTCAATGGAGTGTTGAGCAATACTTGGATCAAAAACTTTGAGGTCTTCATACTCCCATGAGAAGATATCATTGTATTTTTGACAGAGAGAGATGAAGGCCTGATTTTCATCGTGCGCGCAAGCTTTACTGAGCAACAACTCCTTCCGCACATAATAGTGGTGGGAGCGAAATCTTCTTACAACGAGAATATACTTTTCTTCACCTTTGAACTCATCATCATGGATAAACATTTGTTCTAAGGTGACCAACCCTTTAGGCAACTTATTTGAATTCAGTTCAATCACTTGGTCACCATAGCTGTCATGTAAGTCAACTTGCATGCTTGATGAGAACTCAACTTCATTCTGGATGAATTGGATGATTTACACGTCACCTGCCTAACACTTTCCAACCGATATTGATATCTGGAATGGATGGTCTAACCACCATCTTAATGTGTTGAGTGTTTCCTCTAACAAAGTCCTCAACAGAGAGAACTAGGAGCAAAGCACGACCTTTTGATCAGCTTCCTTATTCATCTTAAGCGTGGCACCACCTACAAATTTAGAGCATCAAATCTCTTAAGGAGGTCCCAAACTATGTGTCTATAAGCTTTGATAAGCTTATTCTTTGATGCATACTTGTTGGTAACCTGGTGGATAACCAATTTTGTGTCCTTAAAGATCTGCAGTGCCTTAATATTCTTCTCTTTAGCAATACATAGACCATGCACCAACGCCCCATACTCCCCACATTGTTAGAACATATAAATTGTAACCTATGCGTGAAGAAGAATTTCTCATCCTTAGGGGAAATGAGAACGACTCCTGCTCCCGCACCATTTTTTCTTCTGGATCCATCAAAGTATAATTTCCACAAACCAGGGTTCTCTTCACTTTGCTTGAGTGCGCGCGACAACACAACTTCTTCTTTAAGAATGCAGTAAGTACCAAGCCCAGTTTCATAAGATTCCAACTCTTCAACATATGGGTCAAATTTATGGTGCCTCTCTACCCACTCATCAAGTACTAGATTAGGAATAGAAGGTGGAAGAGGTTGCTCTTCATAAATTGAAGCTTATTCTTCTTGGATTAAATAGTTGGCTTAGAGAGGGGATGGGACATATGACTCTATATGATAGGAAAATATTGGCTTAGCTTGTATGGTAAATCGAGTACCATACCTTGTCTTGAGTAACATATGAGACCAATCAAAAGACAAGTAAGAACCCACTTTAGGATTAAAATCTCTTAACAAACATAAGGCAAATAAAGGGGGAAAATCAATGATTGACACGTCTTGAGTTATTGTCAAACCTAGACATGCATGGAGGGTTAACTCAAGATCCTTGATGATTCCCAGAGTAGTGACAGTTGAACCATCAAGTTGTAGGACTCCTTTTGTCAAGGGGCTATACTTAAGACCTAAGACATCAACAATTTTCTTAGGCATGACAAAAGTACTAGCACCTGAGTCAATCATGTAGTTATGGACAAGATGTTTGCCTATGATCAAAGACATATAGAAGGGTGGGGTTTTAACAAATTTACTTACTTGCTTCTCCTCTTCTTGGTAGATGTTGATAGAAGTGCATGAATTTTGCATAGCTAGATCAGTGCGTGGGAGTTGCACCAGAGCTTCATGCAACAAGTCGCGTTAGGATGGAATAGTGAGTGCATCCTACATTGTGACATTTATGTTTGTTTTCTTCATCTGGTCAACAATGCTGAATAAAAGACCCACTGACTTGTGCATTTGAGGTACAATAACATCCTTTCTTGATTACTCAGTACAAGGCGAACCTCACCGACTGACGAGGCTTGACCTACCAAAGGAGGGGCACGTGCCACTTCGGAGGAGATTTGCGTGGAGCCTCATGTGTAGGAACTTGAGCGTATTTACTACTGGATGTCTTAGCTACTTCCTTTTCTTTTGAGGGTCTGCTTGTGTTGCTGGAATTGTGACCTATGCTTGACTCGAGCATTCTCTTCTTGTATCTTGTGTTGTCTACAACTTGGGTGCGCGATCTGCTTGTATTCTCTATAGCTTGGTTGTTTGTACGAAGTCCTCAGCACCAAAGAACATCAAATTTTCCTTTGGAGGAGCTTCTAGCCTTTCTTGGTTATCTGCTTCAAGTGCGCTTGTTGAAGGCTCACAACTGGAAGCGTTCTGGATCATATAATCTTACGCACACACAATATTGGCACAATGATATTGACTATGAGGCATATTACAAGGAAAACACCATTCAGACTCCTGTGCCATGTTGTTCTGGACTGGGATAAGTGCTTGACTTGTGTTGGGTGATGGAAGAGGTTGTGTAGGAGGAATAACTTGCAAAGGCAAGTGCGCATTGGCATGCCATCTATTATTCTATTGGTTTTGTCTATATCTTTAATTCCCATACTGATTCCGCCAAGGTTGATTGCTCTAGCTTTGTGCCTGATTGGAACTACCTCTATAGGCTTGCGCCTACTGCTTCTCCAATAATATGACCTTGTTAGACAATTTTCTAATCATGTCATTCAATTCATCATCTTCTTTTTGCTATGCATGAGAGTATGATGTAGATGAAACTGGTTGCGTGCTCTGCACTAGAACTGGAGCAATAGAAGGCTAGGGTGTTGGAGACATCTCTAGGAATAAGGGTGTAGGAGGCCTAGGTGTCAACTTACCATCCTGAATGAGACTGTTTTCTGCCCTTATTGCAATGTTGTATGTAATAGGTAAGGTTCTACCTCCCATGGATTGAATCATGACTGAAATGTCACTATTCAAAGCCCTTAGATAGTACAAGAAAGCATGTTGGGCTGTAGGCCTTACCACTTGAGGAATTTTGTCCCAAGTCTTCTGGAATCTGATGTTGAAATCAGTCATCTGCTCGTTAGGCACGCGCTTTGTTGTAGTTAGCTACTCCATTGATAGATGATTTGATTTATCTTCAAAGTAATTACATAGAGCCATTCCAAGCTCATCCCAAGTAGCAATAGATGCAGGTCTTAGGCCATGGTACCATTGGAGTGCTTTACCCTTGAAAGAGGTTGTAAACAACCTGATAGTAACATCATCATGTGTAATCAGATAGACAGAGCATACATTGGCCACATCTTGAATGTGTTCAATAGGGGTGACTTGATTTTTGTAGTGCCCACTTCCCTTTGACACCTTTTGATACTTATTTTGATACTTGTTGTTTACATTATGGACATTATTATAGTTTTGATTTAGTATGATGTTAGACATTTGATCATGGATTATTGTTGATCTTGATTTGGTTATGATGCACGATGATTATTAGAGACACTCATATGTGGATGATGATATACTATTTGACATGGATATATTGTGAATGTTGTTCGGGCATGTGATTTTTGGATATTGTGAGTAGACTTAGAAAATGGACATTATATGATGATGATATAGTTGTTGATATAAGTTTGTAAGTGATATTATTAATTGCCTTGATGTTGTTGTGATTCATATGTATAGATGATTATGTGATTTTATTTATATCATGTTAGATGTTTTGATATGGCCACAAGGCCAAAGGAGGTATTTGTGTTTTTGTAGGTTAAAATATCACAACAAACATCGGGGGATTGGAGACCAACCACATTGGAATTCTAGATGAATTCAATAAGGTCATCATAACAACGTGTTTTGTGTGTGTGTGTGTGTGTTGTTTTGTTAGGGATTCCCATGGGGGGATCACCTTTATATGTGACCATGGGTTTTGTGTATTTTACCATGTGGTCCTTTTTTATTATTGTTTGTATGTATTTTATTAGTGATGTGTCCCTTTATTTTATTTAATTAAATTATGGTAGATTAATGGGAGAAAACATATGGTTAAAAGTTAAATAAATCAAATTGGGATATGAGAAAGTAATTATAGAAGTTTTTGGCTCTTTGTATTAAATATGTAAGGGATGTGTAAGTATGTGTAAGTCAGATTTTGGAGTTGTAAACACTCCACCTCCTTGAAATTCGAATTTGTCCTTGGAGGCTTGTGGGACAAGTAAAACTTGTCCCATACCTCTTAAGTTTATTTACCAACCATAAATATGGTTGGAGGGTTGAATTTAGCCATTTTTAATGCATTTTATCAATCATGTTGCATGTTTTAATTGTACTCTTCTTACATTTTATTTCATTCAGTCCTTTGGGGTGTGGGCTTTTGGAGTGTGTAAGTTAATTTGTCATATTTTCACCCACCTCTTTATTGTGCTTTGGAGAATGGAATTTGACCTTTGTGTTGGAATTGAGGATGTGTGAAGTGGCATCCTACATGGATCCACCTCATCCTCTTCCTTTCCCTCTTCTATAAAATTCAAACTCATTGCCTTGTTTTGGGTTGTTGAACTTTTGCATACTTCCTTTTGGGGCACATTTTCTTGTTGTTTGGGAGCTCTTGCTTGGAGAAGATTTGGAGAACTTTGCATGCTTGTTGGTTGCTAATTTTGGGACTGTGTTTTTGGCATTAAAATCTTGCTATTTGGAAACAAAAGCTACCATGGAGAGGTAGGAGCTTAACTCTTCTTTTATGTTGTTAATTCTTGTTGTGTTTGTGTGAATGGTGTATGTTTTGTTTATTTATTGGTTGTTTGGGTAGATCGCATATAGAATGGTGTAGGAGAAGGCTATGGGGAATTCATGTGGGGGCATAAGGGAATGCCAATGGCATCATAATTCTTGTGGAGGGAGTTTGGGTTTGGGATCCACCATGGAAAAGAAATAGATTGCATTTCTTACTTTGTGGGGGCATAAGGAGGGATTGTGGGGGCATAAGGATATGTGTGATGAATTATTTTTGTGGTTTGTTATAGGTGGATGTCCAATTCCCATTGGGAGGTATAAGTGGCTTCCCCAATAGTCCTTGCTCCTTTGGCTTACATGATGAAACTTGAGTTCTGTTTGAATGTTTTCAAATGCGCATTGTAAGCTAAATTGTCTTGTGTTGAACTGTGTTTTAATTTAAAATGTGCATGTTGAAAGAATGTTGTGTGTTGTGGAAGCTTGTTGTTGCCATGGGTTGATATACATTTCTTATTGCATTGTGGTTGGGGCTCGGGGCCAATGATGAAGGATGGCTTCTCCTTTCATTAGATGTCTTGGTTGGGTGGAGAGCGTTGCCTTTCCCCACTTTTGTTGTGATCAAATTTGAAGAAAAAGGGAACTTGCATGTTGTTGTTCTGGAGCAGAGGAGAAAGACATTTGACTGTCCCTTGTGAAATAATTTTCTTTTGTAACCTTTCCCACTTTGAAGTGGATGAAAATTGTAATATATTTTTGTGAAGGAAAGATGTTTGTATTTGGATATGAAAGCTTGTAATTAGAATTGTGAAAGAGACATACTTTGTTTATGGATTTTGAAAGGACAAATTTATAGACTCTGTTTTGCTTGAAAGAATGTGGAAGAAAATGCAACACTCTGCTGTGTAATCGATAAATGATTTTGGAAGGAAATAAAGAAAGGAGTTGTAAAAATTGTCTTTGGAAATCTATTAATGAATGAAATGTTCTTTCCAAACTGTATTGTTAAGTTAAATCTGATTGTATCAATGTTTTGGAATCTCTAGTTTGAAAGGAAGAAATGTATGTGAGAGTAATACGAGTCTTTCTCTTTTTTGGTAATGTATAAAAATGAATTTAGTATTTTATTTCAATTTAGAATGGTTTGATTAAAACAACTAAATGTATTAGACTAGATTAGAAATGAATTTCCATACTTGAATGATGAAAAATTAGATGGACCCCTTTTAATTTGATCTCATTGTAAATTTTAAAACTGGCAAATAATTTAATTAAAATGCATAGTTTGAACTTGCAATTAATAATCAACATTGAAATATTGAAATCTAGCATGCTATAATATCAAGGAACTCAAATTGACAAAAACACTTAAGGAAATAATTTAAAACATTGCAAAATCGGGCCTAAACCTTTCACAGTCATTTTGCAGCCTTTTTCTATCAATTGTTGGAAAAATTCAAATTGGAAATCAATTGAGAAAATTTACCTTCTTGAAACATCCTAAATTCATCCTAGAACAATTCTCCATGTCTGTTTGGCATGTGGAGTGAAGGAGAAGACCAAATTGAATAAATTTTATATGTTAAAATTTACCAGTTGGATTTTTAAAAGCCTGCAGAATGTTTTCTTAAAATTGACACCTTAAACTTTATCAAAATCTAAAATTTATGTGTCCTGTGCAAAGAAAGAGAGTGTGTCAAGATTTCCGAGAAAGTCCTCGTTTGCCCAAAAATGAGCTTCCTAGCAAAAGTTATGGCCCTCTGAAGTTTTCCTTCCTTGGCGGGAAAATTTGGAAAAAAATTCCCTAGTGGGCCCGAGGCCCGAAAAATTCCCTTCAAAAATCCTTAGAAATTTTTTTGAAAAATTCTTGGGGAAAATTTTTAAAATTTCCTCCGCTGGCCCGTAGCCAATCAGAGGTTGCCACGTGGCACGATGGAGGCGTAACCCTCGCAGACTTTTCTTGTTTTTGAAAAATTTGTGTTTGGAAATTTTGGCTAAAACCCTCTGCGGCCCCGCACTCCCACCCTGCCTTGGAGAAGACCCTTCCGTGGACACGTGGACCCGCACGTCAAACTTCTCTTTTTTCCTCCCTTTGGTAAAATTTCCCAAGCACCTCCACCACCCCACCCTTCCCTCATTTTCTCCCCTGCTTCGGCTTGTTGAACGCCATGTGTCCTTGACGGACCCATGGGCGCGTGGGCGCTAATTGGTTTTTTCTCCCCCTTCGGCGAATTTCTCCAACTTTCTCCGCCACCCGCCCTTCCCTCATCCTCTCCCCGCTTTGGCTTAGAGCCCAACACGTGTCCTTGGAGGACTGTGGAAGTGTTTGAGAAATGTGGACTTTGCACCCGCGCGGGGAAATTTCCAAACACCGCCCCATGACCCGCCAACCTGAAAAATGGTCTTTCTTCCCCGCTCGACACTTGTCCCTTTGGGGAAAATTTGACTCCCAAAGCCTGCCGGCCCATAACTTGAGTTTTACAAGGAGTTAGGAGGACTTCCTTATATCGTTGGAAAGGTGAGAAAATTTCCTATCCAATGGGGATAATTTAAGGAAATTTTGAATGTGTTAAGTGTGAGAAAAATTAAGTTGAAAATATAAGCTGTTAGAGAGTGGGTATGGTGTTAATTTACCCCCTAACCTAATTGAAACTTCTAACCCTAAAATTTGGACCTTGTGACCTCTGATAATTATTAATAAAAGAAAAGTATGTTCTAATAGATTAAACTTGTTTTGGAACTTGTTAGTGACAACTATTGTCTTGTAACCTGGTTGTAGACACTTCTAATAAAAAAATTATTCCATAATTTTCCTAACTAATCTTAGGTTGTTTCTTGGGTCTCAAGTGGGTTGTTTTAGTGGGCATCACAATTTTCTCCTATGAAGTATGAAATACGCTTGAGCTTGGCTGCTGACATATCATGTTGGGCATTGAGATTGAGCGGGCTTTTGCCAGTGAAGTTGGCAAAGTTCCTTGGAGGAGGAGGAGGTTGAAGTGCCATAGTAGGGCACACTTTTCTATTTTGAGGAGGATTAGAGTGCGCATGACGTGCTAGAGATGGGGATGTGCGTGAGAAAGCTCTGTTGTGTGTGCATCTCGATGAAAGCTAGAGGTATATAAAGGATCCTTCAGCTATAGCAATCTATTTGATATGCACTCTTCTCATAAATGATGCTCAAGACCTGAAATAAGAGCTCGGAAATTTTGGGAGTTACTAGATGTGTTGAAATAAGTCTCCAAAGGCTGGAAATACTAAGTTTACACACCATAACTTAGCAATATGAAATTTGAGCTTTCACCTAGTCCCACCTGGCATGCCGTAAAACTATTGGTGGTCAAACTTACACTCATGTCTTGGAGCCGGAAGAATCGAGCTGTTTGAGACAAAAATGGAACCATCTCTAAGTTATGGGACCTTACGTGCTTGAGATGGATCTCCAGAGAAGGTTGGTTCCTCTATCTATTTCTACTCGCATCTTTGTTACTCCTAATTTTGAAAGGTAAAACTAAGATAACAATGCCAAAGGACCATGGGTAAAAGGATAACAGAAGGAAAACTAATCTAAGGAAGGTGATAACACTAGAAAAGAGGGATGAACATTATTTGTTATGAGAAAAAATGAAGGGAAAGGCATGAAAGAAGGCTAGGCATGTGTAGCACAACTAAAACACATTTACCAGATCAGTTTCATGGAACACAACTAAAAATGGAACTACAAGGACGTAGAGTGACACAACATGCACACAATGTAAAAGAAAGGCAAGAAGAAAGAATACAAACACGCTTAGGATAGATAATAATCACAGAATGATGCTTCCATCATTTCTAGAAATACACAAAATTGTTACAATGGTGAAAGAGGCTGATATCCATATGCACGAGCCATATATAGAGGTTTGCAAATGAGAATACAAAATGGTGCAGAGGAGGTTGTAAAGGTATGCATGTGGAAAAATGAGGTGTAAGAGGATGATAGAAGGAAGGCACATGTGAAATCGCAACACGCGTGGAGGAAAAGAGGCAAACTGGTGAGCGGAGAATGTATGGTCAAGGAGTAACTATTACAAAGTAATGTGTAGGGCGCATAGAGAGGGACATGGTCTTAGTTGATTGAAATAAGTACAAGGTGCGCACACAAGATGAATAAGCTGCTTTAGAAGAAGGAAAATGCGTAGAAGATGTGTGCAAGATAAGAGTGGAAAAAAGAGGAAATGGAAAATGGAAAAGGGAGAAGGGGAAGCACACAAGGAAACAATGACCAAGTGAATGTGCCAAGGAGACAACTGAGGTACATGCCACTTGTAATGAAGATCTCTAAGCCATAATATGTATGTAAGTTGTTCGAATAACTAGAAGAGTTATTTGGATAATAATAACCGCTTATGAAGCCATCTAATATAGATGTTATTGATAAAATAGGGATTATCCTTAACACTTCTCCAATCACATATTTTTCATTTCTAAAACTCTTCCTAATGTATTTCTTGTGGATAATAATGTGATTGAAACACATATGGATTAGACAAGAGTGACCCATTGCAATAAATATAGAACATCTTGTAGCCCCTATTTGACCGACTCCTATCTCATTTGACACTCTCAAACTTGAATATAATTTGCAAAGGATACTTTTCTTGAATTTCTTTTGTTCTTTTTAAAATCCCAATAGTTGCAAAGCAATTATGCATGAAGATAAATCATACTCACCTTGCAGCTAAACCTATTCCCATTGGTATCATGTAGTATAAAGATGTAATATTCATGCTGCAAGACAAAAGAAACATTTAGAGAGAATAATTTTACATCCTAATCTGAGAAATTTTATTAGAAAATACTTCCACAAATTACCAAATATTACAATAACTCAACATTAGATGTTCAGTAAGGTACAAAAAATATAATACTTCCTCAATTGAACCTATATTCCCGGATCTGACCCTAACAAGCTCAGAAAGAGAAGTGCTACGGTTTGTGGTGTATTGGTAGTGAAGGCACCTTTGGTAAAGATCGTCACCGCAGTTCAAAATGATAGATTACATTTGAATGTAACCCACATTATAAAATCTAAAAAATGCGAGCTTCAAGCTTACCCATGCCCTTAACCTTGACAAAGATTTATCAAGCGAAAAAATGGGTTCTACTTGGAGAAAAAAAGATATGATCTAGATGTCTAATAATTTTTGAATTATACAAATTACATGCCCACCTTTTACCAAATACTCAAAGCAGATATTTCATGTTGTGGATTTGGTAATAACCTTGCTAATAACCCTTGCCTCGAGATACTCTTACCTTTGTCCACCACTACATAGATTTGCTTTATGCCCTGTTCTCACCGTTGCAAAAGTCTTGAGATGAAATAGTATGCCAGATCCACCACCAAGAACCCTATTCCATGTAGCCAACCACCCTGTCTCCACCATCCAAGAACAAAAGTAGGAAAAATAGAAAATGCCTCTTGATTTTCGGGATGAATCGGAAAGACCAACCCTCATTGTTGAACGATATCAGTAAACATTAAATTGTATCATGTGAATCTTATCCCAATTCAATATTTCAATTCAAAGTAAAATGGCGAAGAGAATGGGGTTGTGGTTTTTCTCGTGTAAGGAATGTTAGCAATGATATTTGCATACGCCGATATATTTTAGGATTTCTGCATAATGGACCTCAACAATAAGGCCACCACGAGAATTGGGTGGCCTGTTTGAAATTCGAGTGACGCTAAACTAGAGCAATTCACAACATCGACATTGAGCAAGTAAGGAAATTTTGAGGGATCCCCTTTAGACTAAATGTGACATTTGTGACACTTGAGATTATGCCGTATTAACTCGTAGGGAATAACCATGGCGTGTATGGACATCGCCGTGGGATGTAAAGTGCCGCTTCATATTCACCTCGATCCACAATGATGGTGTTCATTTTGAAGGGGACATTGCTCTGTGGATTCGTTGACACGAACAATAGGAAAATGACCGCCACTTTTCACATTTTCCATTACCCAATGCCCAGGTTGTATTTTACATGATTAAAAACACAATAAAATGTCTAAATTCCCATCAAATTTAACCCCGACGTGAACGAACGAAGCTCTTTCTTATAGGGGCAACGCCTTTCAAAGTGTAATTAAGTGTTGTTATAAACCTTAGTTTATAATTAAATAATTTAGAATATTTATATTTTGAATTATTTAATATAAACTATGAGTTTATGGTTAATTGATTTTTAATTAAATCAATTTATATAAACCGGGAGGTATACCCCATCACTTAAATTTTCATAACCCTCGAGGTTATATAAATATGGTTGAGGCCATAATCGGGTAGATATACGGGAATGGAATTCACATAGGGTTAAAAATATGGAGAGAAGTGAGGAAATGAGTTGTTGGACTGTGTAATGTTTCTCTTTAAATGAAAAATTCTTCATCCATGTTTTTTTACCCCATTGGGGTTTTCCATGTTAAATATGGTGTCTCTATGTAAATCTATTTATTTCACATGTTTATTATAATGTAGTTTGTAATGTTTGTTTAACATTATTTATTATATTAATTTCAAACTCAGTCCTAATATGGCATCAGAGCGATCTGGTAATAGTTTTAATTTAATTAACTAGTCATATGACGATTGGGTGGTTGGTTGATTATTAATATCTATTTAACCCCTCCCCACCAATCTCTATGAATAGACTAGACCCGAAACTCACTAGATCACTATTGTTCTACCATGCCCCTATATATTGATATTCCGTGGAGGACACTATCGCTTGCCCTTGCACACCTGACCTGTGACATGCCTTTTTGATGTTGTTGTATGCTCATGAGAAAGGGACTCTGTATTACCTGCGCATGAAATCTTCTTATAAGACCAGTATGGGTTATAAACATTATAAATATTTTCCTATGCTCTCTGTAGTTCATGTGTGTAGGATAATGTTATTCAAAGTAAATAAAAGGAGGAGACAAGTTTTCAAAAAAATAGGGTTTCTTAATTATCTTATTGGTCGGATGGAAAATCTTGTCAAGAATTTACAATGACCCATCTGCTTTATAGTATCATGCCAAATCTCGAGCCTAGACATACGTCCTTTGCGATCATCAAATTTACACCACATAAACCATTTGAAAATTTCCCAAAGAAAGTAGCGGGCCATGTGTCATCATTCGACACTCCTCGAGTCGAAGCATTTCACGGACTTGAAGCTTGTGGAATAAGCCACACTCAATATTTATTTTGGGTCCGGAGCAAAGGTTAAATTCTTGACTCGGTGGTCATGAAGGACACAATGTGACCAAAGGCGAGACACATGGCACAATAAAGACCATGGATGGAAGACATACATCGTCATTCGACAAACCTTAAAGAGATCGAGTTTTGGTAGACAAAGCCCATGGAATAAGACACATTTAATAGGTTTTTGGTTCATAAATGAAGGACTCCGGCTTGCAAAATAAGCCACTTTCATAAAGTTTTCGGGTCCTCTAACCCTAGTCATTGGGCACAAACCCCAACCAATCAAAGGTTTCCATGTGGATGGTTGTTTTGTTTAAAGCGGCTTGGGCCGTGGACTCGGGTAGACTTGTCAAGTCATTTTTGGCTCAGTCTTATATATGAAGCGGCTCGGCCACATGTCGACCTAATTCAAAGTTTGGCTTGTTATCTATGCTATGTTAAACCATTGTTGGTAAATATGTAAGCTCTTTAGTATAAAGTGACAAATCGCCAAGCTAATCAATGACTTGCTGAGTTAGTAAACCCAACTCGATTGAGCTAATGAGAATTCCTATTAATGTCTATAGGAGAAAAAGCTCCATTTTTAAAAAAATATTTTGTTTCTCTTATTTTTAAAATTAAATATAATGTAATATAAGTCAATCTAATACATTGTTGTGTAGATTATATTGTGACAGATCTTATTTTTGGCATAAATTCATCAAATTTTGATTACGAGGCTTAAAACAATAATAGGGGATTTTTAACCTTGATTATTTTAATCCTCATTATTCTTAATTATTTAAATTTATTTATGCAAAATGGGGTCTAATCATTTTACGATTGATAAATCTCAGATGTTGAATGAGAATAATTACAACATTTAGAAAATTTGATTGAAGGCATAATTCATGGCTCACAAACTATGGAAAGTTGTGATTGAACCGATAAGGCTCAAACCGGAAGACAAACAACTGTGGACAACATCGCTATATATATATATATATATATATATATATATATATATATATATATATATATATATCATCATTTTGCAAAGCGTATAGAATGATGATTTCCTTCATATCGGGAATCAAGAAAGTCCGAGTGAGGCTTGGACTCAATTAGAATCAATGCATGAAGGTACGTGGTTATCAAAAATCATTAAACTAATTTTAGAACTAATGACAAATCCCATGAAGGGAGATGAAAAAGTAATTAATTATTTGGAAAAAATAAAAAATATTAAGTCTCAATTAGATGGATGCAACTGTAACTTAATTTAGGATAAATTACTTTATTTTATTATTCAGTTGAATATTCATGAAAAATTTAGAAAATTCATTTCAATTCTGAATTCTAATCATCAAAGTAAACAAAACATTCTTGATTTGAAATCCCTTAGTGCTCTCCTGATTCAGGAAGAAAGTAATGACAAATTTTGATTCTAAAGAGAATGTCTCTCAGAACTTCTCACTCAAAAATCAAAGAGTAAACCTTCTAGATTCAACAAAAACCAAAAATCAACTCTTAAACCTCCTAGTAAAGATAAGAAACCAAGAAATTTAAGAGTTATCTTTGATGGTAAATGTCATTACTGTGGAAAATTTGGCCATAAGAAAGAAGAATGTAAATTTAAAAACAAGTCAAATTTCAAAACCAAAAGGGAAACAAATCAGATCAAAATCAAAACCAAAACAAGAATCATAAAAATAGTCAAAAATCTAATGTAATTGCTTTGTATGTTGCCTTTGTCACTGCAAAGGAAAATGAGTGGATATTGGACAATGGTACCTCTAGGCACATGACATTCATATTTGATATCCTATCTGACCTTAGAGAGTGTAATGATTAGATCTATTTGGGTGATCATTCCATTCTCAATGTTCGGGACAAGGTAAAGAAAAAGTTTCAAATGGTTTTATTAACAATGTTTTGTTAGTTCCTAAACTTAAAATGAATTTTCTTTCTTGTTCTCAATTGAATCAAAATAACTATAGTGTAACATTGTTAAAATATAAGTGGTTTATTAAAAATGAACATGATGTTATTATATTTGAAGGCATACAAAGAGATGGTTTGTATGTGTTTAATGGATTTCCCTCTACTTCTTGTTTGACATCTCAAAGAAGTGACATGTAATTATGGCATGAGAGACTAGGTCATGTCAACTTTAGGAGCATGTACGACATGTCTTGATTGAACCTAGTGTTTGGTTTGCCACCTATTTCCCAAAATCATGAAACGTGTGAAGGGTGCTTACGTGGTAAGAAATCTGCTAACCCTTCCATAGTCATCATGATGCAAATTCTTGAACCTTTGGAACTTGTCCATAGTGATGTCCAAGGACCCCTAGAAGTTCCATCCCTTAATGGTTCTCTAGTATGTTGTCATGTTCATTGATGATTTCTCTCGTATGATTTGGTCTTATTTTATTAAAAAGAAATTTGATGTCTTGTCTAAATTTAAGGAATTTAAATATTTAGTCAAAAATATTCTAGTTATATGTTGGGTTGATGAAATCTTGCCTAGGTGTTGAAGGCGTAGGTGAAAGTGGCAAAGTAAGTAGTCGTGAGGGTGTGACAGTTTTGTGGCTGTGGTTTCACACCCAAAAGGAGAAAGTTCGAGACTTAGCTGTTTTTGCATGTTGTAGGCTGAAAATAGGATTGAGTGCAGATCACGAATTGGAACGAGGCATGAAGACTTAGAGGATACATAAAATCTATTTTGGGAACAAGAAGAATATTAAGTGTCATGCAAAGTTGAGCTAATAATAGGATGCATAACTAGAGTTAATTATAGATGATCTATTATTAGGTGAATCTTGCATGCTTCTTTAGTTGCTTTTGTAATGACGCATGACTATTTTGAGCATTTATCCTATTTTGAGAATGGATGGGAGGTGAAGGGAAAGTCCCCACTCCCTATATATGTATTGATTTTTACGGTTTAGATTATCAATGGATTGTAATAGAGTTATGTTGTTGGTATGCTTGAGCACATGACTTTGTGTCGATACTTTTGGTGTATTCAACTACTATGTTTTATGGTAGATTAATATAATGAATCATTGTGGATGGTTACTAGTTATTGATGTCTCTATTCATGGTTATTGTATAGTAAATATGGTCTTGATCCTTGTTTGATTCATTATGAACTACGGTTGTGAATTGATTCTTGTTATGCTTTGCTTTAATCACATGAATATGTAATATGTGAATGATCATGCTAACTTCTTGACAAAGCTGGTATAAAAAGAGGAGCTTGGTACCTTTGCGCGCTTCGAGTGAGTGCTCAAATATGTTTGAGTGATGTGCCAATGCATCTAGGGTTTGAGTGGGAAAATAAGACTACATTTTGGTTCCGTTGCTGGGACCTATTTTCAAACAATTTACCATAATGTTGCATGATGATGGTGTATCGGTTGACTCTTGCGTCCATTGAAGATTGGGTGATTGACGGAAAAGATTAGTTTGTGTGGAGATATGGTTCTAGACCTGATTTCAATGCACACAAGTGGGTTGAGGAACATCTTTATCATGAGATTTATGAGTCATTCTTTTGTTGTTTTCCAATAGATTTGTATGAGTGGTTATCCTCATATACATTAAAGAAAATTTGGTATTATAGATCGAGGACTTGGACGCATGAAAAGTATCAGGATTTGTTTGATGCAGATGAACCTTGGACACATGTTGTAGATCATTAGTGGGCTGGTGTTATGCACAATTATACTTTAGAGTACACTGTTTCTACATATTCTTGTCCTAAGTTGTTGAGTTTGAATTCTTACGTGAGCCCAGAGGATCTTACTTACGCATTATCCCTTTAGCGATTAAAATCTTGATGGTGGTGTTGAGTTTAGAGTGCCTTCCTATAACTAGCTAAACATCCCACCGCATGCAAAGGTGGAGTAGGTGTGGTGAAAGATGGCAAACCTTGCGGTAGAAAGGTAGAGAGAAGAAATGAGAATTAAGTATAATGAAGCGTGGGAGAGGGAATTAGTGAAGAAGCACGATATTAAGGAGTCTGTGGAGTTGAAAGGATGATTTCTCATGAAGGATTTGAAGCTCACGTGGAAGATGTGGAGCTAGAGCATTAGGCGGTAGAGAATCCCCTCTAGATTCTGATGAGAGCACATCTGATGAAGAGAGACTAAGGACCGTGGGTGCACATCTGATCCCACCTGGCGACCTAGCCCTTGCGCTTGGTGTTCGAGTTCTAGAAGTAACTATTGATAAACAAGTGAGTGTAGGTAATCTAGTGGTTTCAGTAGATATCATTTTCCTTTAAATATAGAAGTGCATAAGACAACATCTATGACATCACATGTGATAACATCTTTGTTGTTTGGAGGACCGATTGGAGGAATATTTTGTTGTGTGTCATAAGGACAGTATATGGTTGTGCGAGAAAATTGGAACACATCTGGAAGTACTATAACTTCATAGACTATGGGAGTTCAATTCAGTACTATTGTTGGGACACAAGGAAGTACATCCATTGGTCCGACAATGCTACGGGAGGAGGATCAAGTAGATCCGGAGGATCATGAGGCTCGGATCTAGTAGATCTCATGGTTCGGAGGTGAGGGGAATAATGGAGGTAATACATGTTTTGGATTTGGTGGGTGTGGTCCACACCAGCCACAAAAAGTTTATTACGAGATGTATCTTCACCTACCATAAGTACAAAGGCATTGAGGATACAACGGAGCATGTGCACATGTGTGAGATACTATGGCGCGCTAAGGGAATCACAACTCCTGAGTGTAAGGCAAGTCAGTTTGCTACTACTTTGTAAGGGCACACACATAATTGGTATATGAAGTATGACTTGAATCAGACTATTGTGGATTACAATGCACTTTGCGTGATGCCTTCTTGATTGAGTTCCATATACCTGAGTTTAAACAGAAATGCATTAGCGCACTGAAGGAGATTAAACAGGGCATGACTGAGAGCGTAAGAGAGTATGATGCACATTTTAAGACCTTGTTATCGAAGTTGTATTATGATATTCACCCCAACCAACATGCACAAAGGGTTTGTTGGTGGATTGATAACACCTTTTAGAAGGGCGTTGTCTCATAAGACGTTTATAGATCCGCACGAGGATTTAGAAGCAACTCTATACACTGAGGTAATTGGAAGTGTGGACACTAGAGTTAGCCCATTCTTATAGGCACATATAACATCTATGGCGAAGCACTTGGAGAAAATTTTAGCCAATTCAACTCATGAGACACGCAGTGGAATATGGTGTCAGATTGTGAGGTTAAAATACACACTAAGGATAACTGCCCTTGTAAATTGGTGCGCGTCATGTTGCTGGATAGTGAGATCTATCACTTAGATCATGATTCAAGTAAATGCCTTGTTGCAGTGCGTGATCCGAAGAACATTTCCTGCTTTATTAGATTTGTAAGTCTCACACTCATGATACAGAGAATTGTAGATTGATTGATCAGATTCATGAGGCTATTAAAATTGGTGTGCGCTAGACTAGTGTAGCAGGTGGTTCTAAGGAACAGGGGAACAACATAATGAAGGGCACAATAATGGGGATAACAAGAATATAGGATTTCATGGTGGATATAGAGGTCGAGGTCACGGTGGTGGAAGAGGAGGATTTCCTAGAGGAATTTGTTTTACTTGTGGATCTCTTGATCATTATCAATATGAGTGCCCTCAAAATGTGGTTTTCTCATGGTGTGGAAAACAACATAAGTTTGAAGAATGCCTGACTTGTATGAGCATATGAGTAGCAACATAAGCAAGATAAGGGAGTAACTATGATTAATATAGAATGCATAGATGGAGATCAATGTATTACGAAGGTTTGTATTAATTATGAACTACAACCAGTGTTAGTTACCACATGCGCCGAGAGTGCATTCCCGTGAACATCCAAAGTATAAGCTGACTATAAAAAAGTAAGAAGTGATCAATGCAAATTACCCTGATGCTGAACATCAGAAAGAAGTGTACCTAGAGACTATGGATGTTATCAAAAATCTGTAGGGTGAGTTTCAGAGTTTGAAGGAACATGCGCGCATGATGGAACACACTAAAAAGGTTGAAATCCCACAAAATAATGTAGATGATTTAAAGGAAGTCTGCAAAATGTCATAGCGCTTAGAGAACATAATCCCCTTGTTAGGAGACTGATTGAGAGATAAATTACCACATGTAGGTAATGAGCGTGAGATGTAGATACTCCATGCTAATCTGCCTCCCCATAATCATGAGTATGAAAAAGAGATTACATTATATTCTCATCATTGATGGATGACTTCGAACAACATTATGTTAGATAAAAGTGTGAAGTTAATGTACTTACGTTGGATGCTTGAAATTAGATGGGAAGACCACCATTGTAGCCTTCTTTGAATGTGTTATATATGGTGAATAGAACTAGGGCTAATCGTATTGGGGTATTAAAGGATGTGACTATTATGATTCGGGGGCCAAGTTTATTAGGGACTTTGAAGTCTTGGAGCTCACGGAGGCAAATAAACTCTCGATCCAAAGGATTTTTAGTGTACAAATCTTCCCTAAATCTCCCTACACTGCTACAAGCATGTAGAGTGTCTTGAGAGCTTTCCGTTGCCATGTGGAACTTAGAAAATAGATCTCATATGTGAAAGATATTGCAGGTCAAAGTTTAGGTTTGAAAATTGTCAACCCTGGTCAACAATCCAATCCAGACGTGACACGTGGCAAAAATGGTAAAAGGTGAAAAAGGTAAAAGTTTGTGTTTTAGCACCTCTGGTCTTCAATGAACGAAAAATTTGGTGGGCCCCACTTTTTGCTAGCTAGGGGCCCTCAGCCAGGTTTGACACACTCTTTTATAGGAGGGTGTCTTTGTTGCCTTTTTATATGCTATTATCATCTTTTCGATATTATATGCCACTTATCTCTCTAAATTTCCCAATGTGGGATTATTTGTATTGAGAGGCATATTTTCATTACAGGTATGTTATCTTGCATTATGCTAATGCAGATCTCGACGAGCTAATATCTAGCTCGGTGGGGTGATCAACTCCCCACCGAGTTGATCACTACATTGGCATATTGTTCGGGCATCATCCCCAATGATTCGAGATTAATTGTGTTAGTTCGGTGTTTGACATGCTATATACTTAGCCATATAAACTCGGGTCAAACACCTATTAACTCGTGGTTGGAATATTGTCAACACTTAATACCTATGGATTAGCCACATAGCTTGCGAATTATACAATGATGCAACAATTAGTTTAAGTTCCTCGAGGTCAACCCAATATTTGGGCATTGAATATATGGCCATTTGAACAAACCAACAACCAACCTAAGATATGGGTGTTTAAACAATACGTCGACCAACTCTATACATGGCTCCCCTACGACCCGACAGTGAACCAAACACACACTCCGTCACCTAACAAACACAACTTGACAGAGTTAATAAGCCTAAAAAGGGCTATGGATGTGGCTTGTGCCACATAAATTAAGTAGGGCCCTTCCATTTTAAAATATCCATCCCATGTTAATTGGGGTCGATGTGGGATATACCCCATCGAATGTAAAGCGGCAATGACAAATGCATAGGAGTGGGAAGTCGAATCCTCGACTCGCTGGATATTGTGCAAAACAACCCGCCAACTCACCTATGAGCTTAGACATGTAGTGTATTGAGTTCATGAATTTTATAAAACAGACATAGTAGACTGTGTAAAAGAAGAGACAAGGCATATTGCTTTCATCTTAGGTTTTGAAGCACTTAGAGGCACTTTCAAGACTTGGTGTAAAAATCAAAATTGCTCAAAATTCAGAGCAGAAGACAATGGTGGTCTTCTTTTTCATGAAGTATTATATATTTTATGTTGTAGGTGTTTAAAGGTTGCATTTTCATAAGAAAAGCATTGTGGAAATATTGTAGAGCCACGAATTGATCTTGGAGCGCTTTATATTGCTCAAAGTTCCTTGAGTCATAGATCAACTCATTTGTATGGATAAAGGTCTATTAGTCATTAATGAAAGGTTAATTTTACTTCATTGGACGTTGAATAAATCAATTCTCTTTTCAAGAATCTAGAGACGTAGCCTTCGGGTGAATACCATTAACAATATGATTTTTATGGTGTTAATTTGTAGTTTTTGGAAGCTTTTGATCAGATAAAACATTTAAATTAGTTTATTTGATTAATTGATAAAGCAATCACATAAGCTTGGTTAAATTGGATTAAAGGAAAAATTTTAGTATCCATAACCCACAACAAATAATTGAATGCACATTTCAATTTTGGGTTTTAATATCGATTGAGTGCATTGTAAGATTCAACTTGTGATCGATTGAAGGATTTGTACTATTTCCATTTGATTACAGAAGTTGAAATTTAATTCGATAATTGATCGTTAAGATAGTGTTTTGAAAATTGGGGTTTCAAAACACCCAAATTAGTTTCAATTAAGCACACTTGATCAATTGTGAATTTGGAAATTTTGAAAAGTATAGTAAAAGAACAAGTACCATTTTCGATCAATTTCCCAGCGTTATTTGGGTGCCCTTGGTGTAATGTGAATAATGCAGATTTGTGCTTTAATAAGGTATAAATTAGCTTTGAAAATAAAGAAGAGCACGTCATTATACCTTTGATAGATGCAAATACTGCCCCATATGTTGAACCTTTGAGTGATGAGGACTTGAACATGATATACACACGTACAATCAAAGATCTTGAGGTAGTTGAGCCATCTAAGGAAGGAGTGATTCAATGGGATGATGCTCATTTGGTAAGTGATACTACAAGTATTTCTTGTGAAAATTGGGCACATGGAATGTATGAAGTAGTTGGGTGAGAGGTTAAGAATATAGTTACTCATATGATCATGCCACACATGGTTCAACGCTTGAGTCATAACTAGGTTCCTCGTACACTAGTGAAGGGAACCTTGATGTATTTTTGTGTGTCATGGAAGCCCAGTGAAAGGATGAGGGTGACAAAAGAAATATGTTGGTTTGTACCCTGTGCAAGACAACAATGTGTTTGTGGAATAAAAACAAAGATAACCTATTGGAATGGTGATAGGCGAGAATCACCTTTTCTAATATGTTTCTAAGGAGTAATGTACCTTCACAAATATGTGAATTCCATGGGAAGGATTCTCCTTCGCACCACGTTCAAAAGTATAAGAGACTCTGGATGAAGGGGCATGAAGCCTTACCACCATCACTATGGGCACATAAGTTCTACGCCACCCTAAGAGGCTATGTGCACGCGTGTTATGTCCATACAAAGTTGACACAAGAGAGACATTAATTGGCGTAAGATGACCTCAGGTATGATCCATACTTTTGATTACTTTTCTACTAAACCTCCCAGAAATGAAGCACTTGCATATTATGAGGCACCTTACTTTGGGAGATATCATTAATGTTGAGGAAATTATTTTACACATGTTTAGAGAGCTGGATTTAGAGTGCAACTTGACCTTGAAGAGATAGAAGAAGAAGAAATGGTTCGTGCTGGAAGAGAAGGAAAGGGGTAAGTGGTATGCATGATAGGTGAGGATGATGAGGATAATAATGTGGATGTTAACCATAATGAAGGTATATATACGAGGTAATGGACACAGTAGATGAGAAGGCACGCGCATATCATGAGCCTATAAAAACAAGAAGGTTAGCATTGGGACAAACACGAACCTAAAGAGGCCACCATTGGTGATTATTGGTCTGAGTAGGAGGTGGCTAAGATTATTGAGCTGTTTTGTGACTTTTAGGACTTATTTCTAAGGGGCTATCATGAATTAAAAGGAGTACACCCTTATTTAGGTGAGATGAGAAACAAACTTAAAGAATGCACATGCCCGATTAAGAAGAGGCCTTACAAGATGAATCCTAATCTGCACATCAAGGTGAAAGAAGAAATAAATAAGATGTTACAGTCTAGAATCATCGAGCCCATTACAAATTTAGATTGGGTTAGCCCGATGGTAATAAGCATAAATAAATATGGTAGGATAAGAATCTTTGTGGACTACAAATAACTAAATTCTTTGTGTGTTATTGATCCTTTTCCTACCCCATTTACTGAGGAGATCCTGGAGGGAGTTGCAGGATGCAAGATCTACTCTTTTACTAGATGGATTTTAGGATATCATCAAGTGCACATAACAAAGGAAGATCAGAAAAGAAAACTTTCACCACCGAGTGGGGAAGTTTTGCATACACATTATGCCCTTTGGATCGAAGAATGCGCCTTGTAGTCTTTTCACGCATTGTTGTGCAAACATTTCAAGACTTTATTCATAAGTTTTTACAGGTGTATCTCGATGATTAGACTGTGTATGGTTTGGTTAAGGACCATTGTGACAATTTGAGACTTATGTTTGAAAGGTGTAGACAGTTAAACATCTACTTGAATATTAAGAAATGTATCTTTGTGACACATTTTGGCACTTTGCTTGGGCATATTATCTGTAAGGAAGGATTGTTGGTAGATCCAACCAAGGTCAATGTGATCTTGGGATTGAAAGAACTTAATAATCAAAGTGAAGTGTGTAGATTTCTTGGTCATACATGGTATTATAGGAAATTCATTAAGGGTTATGAAAATATTTTTGCACCCTTGGAGGAAATTTTGAAGGCTAAGGGAAATTTTTATTGGGGCAAGGCACAACAACATGCATTTGAAACACTGAAGCAAAGGTTGACCACTTGCACCTATTTTGCACTTTCCTTTATGGGACAAACCATTTCATGTTCATGTGGATGCTTCAAATGATGATTGGCATTATGTTAACAAAACTAGGTGAAGGAATTGTAGACCACCCTATTTGTTTTACAAGCAGGAAGTTGATGCCAGTTAACAAAACTATACAACTACTAAGCGTGAAGCTTTGTCTATGATATACACGTTGCACAAGTTTAGACAATACTTATTGGCTACACCATTTATCTTCTTCATACGATCATATGACACTTAAGTATTTGGTCAACAAGCCCATGTTACAAGGGCACATTTACATGTGGATACTACTATTTTAGGAGTTTTATTTTACATTTGTTGTCAAACCAGGAAAAAGTAACTCGGGGCTTGATCGCTTGTCAAGAATCAATTCTAGTGAGGACATGCAAAGCATTGAGGACACAATGCCGGATGCACAACTCTTTAGATTGAATCGTGTGCCCACCAAGTTGGAAGATATTGCAGTATTTTTGTGCACTAACTCGTGCACACGATGGAATGAAGACCTTAGAGAAAAAAACAAATTGCAATACACGCAACACCTTACCAATTGATAGGTGGAGATCTTATAAAGTTAGGCCATGATGAAGTTTTACACTGTGTGTTCTAGAGCATGAGCATGAGGAAATAATGGAAGAAGCTCATGGTGGAATTACAGGAGGTCATTATGCAAGAGATGCCACTGCATGCAAGATTTTGATGGCTGGCCTTTGGTGGGAAACCTTATATAAGGATATTAAAGAATATGTCAAGGCATGTGATCATTGTCAACACCTTGGGAAGCCTAGATCTAGAGATGAGATGCCTCTAAGGCCTATTGCAAGTGTTGAACCTTTTGAAAAATGGGTGATTGACTTTGTGGGTCCTATTTCCCCACCCACATGTAGGATTGACGCGCACTACATTATAACTTGTACAGACTATCTGACAAGGTGGGTAGAAGTAGTGCCTACAAAGGATTACACAACATCTACAACAACAAGGTTTCTATGGGAAAACATTATCAACATGTATGGATGTCCGTTGAGCTTAACAAGTGATAGGGGCACTCATTTTCTTAATGAGACCATCAAATTATTTTGGATGAGTTTATGGTGGTGCACCACAAGATAACACCCTATCACCCACAAGCCAATGGTACTATTGAGGCTTTCAACAAGATATTAGGGACATACGTTGACAAAAATCTATGATGTTAGAAGGAAAGAATGGGATGATAAGGTATCTGTTGTACTTTGGGCATACATGACTACTTACAAAAGATTGAATAAAGCCACACCCTTTCAATTGGTGTTTAACATAGAGGATGTGTTACTTGTTGAATTTATGATGCCATCCATGCGTATTGCATGCACATGTGGATTAGGTGATGAATAAGCTATTAAAGAGCGCATAGAAAATTGATGCAGTTGGATGAGAGGTGCGTTATTGCTTAGGTGGAGCCAGAGACCAAAAAAGCAAGACATAAAGCTTGGCATGATAGACATATTCAATAAAAAAATTTGGTGGGCAAGATGGTTCTTCTATATGATTCAAAGTTTACACGCTACCCCGAGAAGTTGAAAGTTCATTGGTTGGGACCATTTGTTGAAAAAAGATACTTGATTCAGCTTTTACGATTCTACAGTGCAATGGATGGTATTTTATTTTCCGTTACTTTAACGGGAGTAGGTTGAAGCCTACTATAAATAATTCTTCTTGGTGTTTGTAATAAGGCAATATTACCATTTATCTTAGGTTTCACTTTTAATACATTTTATTTATATGTGTTTCCTTATAATGTTGTTATGCTTTGTCAATTTAGTTATGTGTTGTGTTGGAATAAGTGCATTTGCATGCTTGAAGTTGATAATTATCTATTGAATTCATGCACAAAGGACTCATGTATAATTTTAGTGTGGGGTGGATCGGAAAGAAGAAGTGATTGGTTCCTTGATATAGATTGGTGTGCATTATGAAATTATAGGTGCTCAAAGTGAAGATGTTTTTGAAGAGAATTCTAATGAAGTTTTCTCATATTGAAGATGTAATGTAGTTGGATGGGCACGTAGTGTAATGCGAGGTAGGCAACAACATAAGAGACTACTTAGTATGAGGCACATTAGTGAAGTAATTTAGCATAGGAAACGCACACAAGGAGGTCTATGGCCGAAAATTAGTGAGTGTGCTAGAAGGTTATGAGTGAGGCACGTAAGAATATGGCACGAGGCGTAGAAGAGTGAAGGAGAGGAATTAATGCCATGTACAATGTGTAATTGAGGAGTAATTAATGTAGGGAATTTTGAAAAACCTATGAAAGATGGTGCTTACAACGTTATTTTTACCTCACATACTTGGAAGTTATCGAGTTGAGAATTACGAAGAAGTGTGAAGAGTAAAGAGTGATCGGTTAAATGGAAAACCAGGTGAATTCACGACACAATATTGACACAAATCCGAATGAAGGTGTGTTTGATCTTGTTAGGTGGGTGAGGAAGGAAGGTTTATGTGTTAGGGTTTCAAGGAGGTAGATTTATGGCCAGGGAATGGGAAATCTGAAGAACCAGAGGGGATTGAGGAGTGCAAGGGAAAAGTAGTGAAAATATTGTAGTTTTAGAGCACATTTTTACTCAAGCAAAGTGAATGGCACCAAAGAGAGTTGTGATGAAGGAGCTCAGAATAAAGAGGAACCAAAAGAGTGGTTTGCAGAGATGCAATAACCGACGGAAGTAATTGAAGGAAGACCATGGACATCCCAGTTGACCAAATGAAAGATTACTGATTTCAATCACCAGACTGAACAAAATGTGGACTTAAATGCAGAGAATGTATTGAAGATGAACAAGAGGAATGCTAATGAGAAAAGGGTGATGGATAACTCAATATACAAACTATTGGAAAGTGTTGAAGTAATGTAGTTATATGAGCTGTCATTCTTTGGCAAGTTGGACCATTTGTACCATTGGATGATGTCATGACTACATGAGGATTTATTTTACTTTGCAAGGAGATGAATGTGAATTACAAAGTGAAGTTTTTCAACAAAGTTACAAGTTTACATGACTATGGGTCGAAATTACAGGAGATTTTTCTCGATGATTGGGGAGTAGAGGAAATGACCACTTACGTTCCATTAATGAAGGAGATCGGGATTTTAATGTTGGAAACATAGAAGACCTAGCTACAAGGGTAGTTGCATGATTGGTTAGTTGTAAGTTGGGCACCTCAGAGAGGTGGAATGAGAAAAACAAGCGTTGGTTGTACATAACACACAAAATGGAAAACAAGATGTATTATAACATTGTAAGCTATGTTGCAGAGAGCTTAGTGGCAGAAGTGCACATGCAAGTAGATAAAGGTGAGAAGATAACTTGGGGCGCCATTTTACTTCTGATTGTGTTTTGTGAGATTAGTGTGCCTGATGGGCCGAATGAGAAAGTATGGGAGTACCCCATAGAGAACAAGTCCCTGGAGAATTTTTTTTAAAGTATACATGCCATGACTCAATTTCTAATACCTCTAAGCAAAGTGCTGGGAGAAATGGTACAAAATGATGTGTCAGAATTTGAAGGAGAATGGCTCATACATCGAGAATTACCAGTGTATTGGAGGCGAGTGAAAGTTTGTGGCTTATCAACATTTTTTCTTGGGCCACTTTTACATGAAGACAGGTGAAAAGAGCCCTTGGTGTAAGTTACCTTTCACTTTCACAACACGTTATTTTAAAGATTCAATGAACTGGCTACATAACGCGTGGAAACTAAAGTTTGATGTTGATAAGGTAGACATAAATATCCATATTATGTGCAAAACATATGTCTACCCTAATAAGGAGGCATATGTGGAGACAATGGAGTCAAATAATATTGATATCACTCTAGAGGTCATGACATGAAGGATGATTAAGCCTACACATGTATACATGTATTTAAGGCCGAGGTTTAAGGAAGGAAAAGTCATTACAGGTGAGGAATTGCCAATTCTAGGTCCTCCAAAAGGTAAAAATCATGGGGACGAAGAGGCCACTTGAAGAGACACCCCCTAGGAAGGTAAAGCAAAACTTAGAGAATGTCCTTGAGTGAGAAGAAGAAGAACATGAGGATATTAATGCGCTAGATCATGGCAGAAGAAAATTGTGCAGGGGGAGTAAAAATGAAGATACGAGTCTTTGGGACTTTACAAACTGTAAGAAGGTCACCGTGTATGAAGAAGAATGATGAAGACAGGAAGAAAATGTGCAAGTACATCCCGGTGAAGGATAATGATGAGGAGAAGTCATCAAGTGGGGGCACACACAATGAGGTTTCTATGCCTAGCCTTGAAGTTGGGAGAGGTGAAGGGGTCGGCAGCGAGAAACCATAGTTTGAGATGGAAGTCCTCAACACAAACGTGTATGAATGTGAGGAAGAGAGCTACACTGGTGGAGATATTGAGATAGAAGACAATGTTGCACACCTAATTGGTGGACTTGAGGGGGAAATTAGAGAATATAGTAAAAAAGGTGCTGGAACACAAGAACATACAGGTGAGCACACTAATGAGAAAAGAGATGAAGAGATGGTGTGGACACATAACCTTGGGTACATCAACGACCCTACAAAGATTATACATGCCAGGTTCTAGAGCACTATTGCAAAAAACCAGATATATGGATGGGAGGTGATGGATATGGAGATCACAAACTTGTGCACTAGGAATCAATTGTCATGGAGTATGTAGACTCACATGGATGAGATTACATTTGATGTGTGCAAGGAGTCATGTGCATCAAAAATAATGAAGTCTCCGCATTCCAGACATGTGACCATCAAGTCGAAGGATTTCTTAGATGAACAAACAAGTAATGTGTTGAAAAAGATAACTACAGAGGTGACGCACAAAAATATTGATAAGGAAGCTACCTTAATAACTTTGTTTGAGGACTAGAAGGATAAGGAAGTGAAAATGGCGAGCCTTAAGGAAGTGAAAGAAAGGGAAAAGAATAAAGAAAATATTTTCCTTGAGATGACCGAGAATATTGGGAGGAAATTCTGAAGTCGCGCCACATATGAGAAACATGTAAGTAGTATGTTTCCCTCATCCCTGCATTATTTATGGACCTTAGTGAACTTACTATTGGACGAAGGAACTCATACGCATGGCCCAATATGGATGAAATAATTACTGAAAAGGAGAAAGAGGATGTGCTAGGAAAAGAAAAAAAAAGAAAGAAGTAGATATCGTGGAAGATAGTTGAGTATGATGTCATCCTTGATACATTGAGGGATAAGTTGAAAATGGCAAGTTTGGTGCTAAAAATGTGTGAGGAGCCTGAGAACATTATTAAAACAAGGACATTAGAAGAGGAGGATGCAATCCTTGTAGTAAAGAATAATGAGACTTTGGGGCATGAGGAGAGGTTGGTGCTGTTAGCAGAAAAGCGTGACATGCTCAAAGCAACCTAGGATCCTTATGGTGATAGAATCAAAGAATTGGGGAAGTTGATTGCATGAAGAATGTATGTTATGGATGACATGATCTCAGGTTTAGCAAATGTGTTGAGGGTTGAAGCATAAGGGCGAAGACATGACTTTAGATGAAATGGATATTGTGCTTGGAGATGTTCTCACAAGGGCAAAGAAGGGAATCGATGACTATGAAGATTGAGAAGCAGACATAAAAAATGAGTACCCAAAGTTTCTATTACTTGTAGAAGAGGAAGTGCAATGATTATTTGATCACTCTTTCAATATTGACATTCTTTTATAAGTCATTATTTATTATTTGGAGGTATAAGTTAAAGAAACCTCATTTCCGAGGGTGAAAATGATATTAGTGTGGGGTAATGTTAGGGTAGTGAAATATTTCCTAGGTGTTGAAGGCGCAAGTGAAAGTGGCATGTAAGTAGGCGCGAGGGTGTGACAAAATTACACCCTGTGGTTTCACGCCTAGAAGGAGAAAGTTTAGGATTTAGCCATTTTTGCATGTTGCAGGCTGAAAATAGGATTGAGTGTAGATCACAACTTGGAATGAGGCATGAAGACTTAAATGATACAAAAATCTATTTTGGGAACAAGAATAAGATTAAGCATCATGAAAAAATGAGCTGATAATGGGATACATAATTAGAGTTAATTATAGATGATCTATTATTAGGAAAAGCTTACATGCTTCCTTAGTTGATTTTGTAGTGGCACATGGCTATTTTGAGCATGCAACCTATTTTGATAATGGATGGGTGGTGAAGGGCAAGTCCCCACCCCCTATATATACGTATTGATTTACACGGTTTAGAGTATCACACGATTGTAATAGAGTTATGTTGTTGGTATGCTTATGCGCATGAATTTGTGTCGATACTTTTGGTGTATTCAACTACTATGTTTTATGGTGGATTAATATAATGGATCATTGTGGATGGTTATTAGTTATTGATGTCTCTATTCATGATTATTGTATGGTAAATATGATCTTGATCCTTATTTGATTCATTATGCACTATGGTTATGAATTGATTTTTTTATGTTTAGTTTTAATCACATGGATATGGAATATGTGAATGATCATGCTAACCTCTTGACAAAGCTGGTATAAAAAGAGGGACCTGATACCTTTGTGCACTTCGGGTGAGTGTTCAAATCATCTAAGTGATGTCTAATGCGTCTAGGGTTTATGTGGGAAAATAAGACTATATTATAAAATTAAGAGGCTCAGACCGATAATGGGGGAAAATATGTTAGTAAGGAATTCGACTCATTTTGTGTAGAATGTGGCATTCAAAGAGAATTGACTAATCCCTATTCCCCTCAATATAATGGGATTGTGGAAAGGAAAATCCACACCATTCCTCGGGAAATGGCTAGAACTATATTACATTCAACATAAATTGTTGAGATGTGGAGTTGAATTTCTTCACAAATAGCTTATTTACAACTTGCAGATTTAAACAAAGAATTGGCATCAATAAATGACCAAAGGTCGGTCACCTAGTAGACCAACCAACATTAGTTGGGAAAACAAACATCAGGCTTGGGGTAACCGACACCGATTTCTTGTGTGTGAAATGTTTTTATTTAGAACGTGAGATTAGATCTAAACTTTGATTAAAAGGTGATCTAAGGGTTGTAATTGCATAGCTAAAGTGCCCTAAGTTTGTATATACTTATATAAGCTAGAAAACTAGGGTTAGAAAAAAGAATGAAGTAGATTGAATGAATTGTAAGAAAGAATTCTTGGAGAGAGCTCAGGAAGCTTGTACATCATGTGAGGTGTGGAAGATCATAGATATTCAATCAGTATATCCTCCGGAATAATGTATTAGATATTTCTCGTGACATAGCCCACATCAAGTGAACCATATTATATCTTGTGCATTGTTTCTTCTAGTTTTATTTCCGTGTTCATTTCTTGTTTGCTTAGATCTGATTTATATCTATACAACCTGTATGGTCTAACCCCAACAATTGGTATCAGAGCTTTGTTTGAGGGTTTTGTGTGTTGACATATTTACTCACAGAGGGATTTTTGATTGAGTGGGAGCACAACAATGGTAAGATAGTAAATACAAAGTGGAGAAGTTTGACGACCGTAATTATCAATTATGGAAGATGCAGGTGGAGGATTATCTATATTAGAGAGATTTATACTTATTGTTGGATGAGAAGGCAAGGCCTACAAAGATGACTGATGAAGAATGAAAGATTCTTGATAGAAAGGCTCTGATCTATAAGATTATGGTAGCATCTATAGCTTCAAATATAACAGAAGCAACAACCACAATAGATTTGATGAAAGCTTTAGCTAATTTATATGAAAAACCAAGTGCATCGAATAAGGTTTATTTGATGAAGAAATTATTTAATTCTAAAATGCTAGAAGGTGGATTTGTGTCTAATCATTTGAATGATTTCCGTTCTATTGTAAATAAATTAAAATCAGTTAATATCCCTTTTGAGGATGAAGTGAAAGCATTGTTATTCTCATGTTATTTGTCGGATAGTTGGGATAATTTAGTAATGGCTGTTAGTAATACAACATCTGCTACTAATATTTTGAAGTTTGATGATGTGTTTGGTATAATCCTAAATGAAAAAATACATAGGAAAAGTATAGGAGAGTCATCATCTGGAAATGATTTGAATGTAGAAAGCAGGGGGAAAAAAGGAGAAATCCAAGAGAAAGAATAATGGGAGATCAAATTCAAAGAATGACAGATCTAAATCCAGAGGTAGAGGAATAATCTGCTGGAATTGTAAAAAGAAAGGACATGCAAAGAAGAATTGTTGGTTCAAGGAAAGAAAAGAGAATGTACCAGAGAAAGGTAAAAAGGAAAATTTTGCATCTTCTAAGGTAATGCAATATGCCCTTATTCTCTCCTTGGATAATAAAATAGAATCATGGGTTTTAGATTCAGAGCTTCTTTCCATGCTACCCCTAATAAGGGTTATTTCAGAAATTATGTCTAGGGTAATTTTGGGCATGTTTATTTAGGAGATGATGAACCATGCATGATTACTAGTAAAGGTGAAGTTCATCTTAAATTGTAGAATGAAAATACATGGATATTGAAATATGTGAGGCATGTGCCAAGCCTCAAGAGAAATCTAATTTCTGTAGGACAACTAGGTGAAGATGGTTGCATGGTTACATTCACAACCGATTCTTGGAAAGTTTCTAAGGGAGCTCTTGTTGTTGCAAGAGGCAAGAAGGTAGGAACATTGTATTTGTCTACCTGTATTACTGATTCCTTTTCTACTTTATCTACTTCAGATTCAGATGTAAACATGTGGCATAATCGGCTAGGCCATATGAGTAAAAAGGGAATGCAAATCTTAAAGGCTAAGGGTAAATTATCAGATTTGAAAGATGTAGATCTTGATTTCTGTGAGAATTTTATATTTAGAAAGCAAAAGAGAGTGAGATTTCTCTAAGTTTGGGTCAACAAAGGAGCATAAATTGGAGCTTGTGCACTCAAATGTGTGGGGACCAACCTAGGTAGCTTCTCATGGAGGATCCCAATACTATGTGACTTTCATTGATGATGCCATAAGAAAGGTATGGGTTTATTGTATTAAGTGTAAATTTGATGTTTTTGAGACTTTAAAAGATGGAAATCCTTGTGGAAAATGAAACAAATTTAAATTTAAAGCACATTAGATTTGACAATGGTGGTGAGTACTGCAATAAGGTTTCAATGATTACTATTCAGTGAATGGAATATGTAGAGAAAGAACGGTTCCTAGAACTCCACAGAGAATGGAGTGGTTGAAAGAATGAAAAAAACTATCATGGAACGTGCAAGAAGCATGAGGATACATGTTGGTTTACCCTTGCAATCTTGAATGAAGTAGTAGATATGATACTATATTTAATTAACCATAGGCATTCAAGTCCATTGATGGTGGAATACCGAAGAAGCTTGAATGGAAAAGTAGTTTTTTTATTTTCTTAGAGTATTTGGTTCAGAAGCTTTTGTGCATATTGATAAAGAAAATAGGAAGAAATTGGATGCTAAATCCAAGATATGCACTTTCATTGGTTATGGTTATGGTGATTTTGGATTCCATTTTTGGGATTTAGAGGATGCTAAGATTGTTAGGAGTTGTAACATTGATTGGAATGAAAAAAAATGTATAGGGATAAAGGTTTGATACCCAAGAATAAACAAAGTGAAACATTTTTTGAAGAAAACACATTCTCAGATTTAAAACAATCACACATAGGTACCGATGTTGGTACTACAAGAACAAATGTTGGTCGTAGTAATGGTGTTGGTAGAAGCGGGACCGGCGTCGGTTGGGTGAATCAAGGCGTCGCTATAGGGGAAGCGACGTCGGATATGAGTGAGTGACCGATGACTCAATGTCGAAATTGATACGAATGTGCAATAGGCACATGATTGAACCCTAATCACCCCAAATTTCTCGTGAGAAGCTCCCAAATGGTGAGTAAACCTCCAAAAATATTCAATCCTTCATTAATTTATTTATTATTTACTGATAGTGGTGAAGCTAAGAGTTTTGAAGAAGCAATGCAATAAGATACCCACATGGAGTGGGAACATGACATGAATGAGGAGATGGAATCTTTGGAAAAGAATCATACATGGGATTTAGTCAAGCTTCTAGTAGGTAAGAGATCATTACATAACAAATGGGGTTACAGGATTAAGGAGGAAGACAAAGTGGATAAAAAGATACAAAGCAAGGCTTTTGGTAAAAGGATTTACACAGAAAGAAGGTGTTGACTTTGGTGAGATATTTTCTCCTGTAGTTAAGATGAATTCCATTCATACTGTTCTAAGTTTAGTTTTAGCAGAAGATTTGCATTTAGAAAAGCTTGATGTTAAGACGAATTTCCTTCACAGTGATTTGGAGGAAGAGATTTATATGCAACAACCGTTTTGGGTATGAAGTCAGGGGTATGGAGAAACTTGTGTACAGGTTGAAAAAGAGCTAGTATGGGGTCAAGCAAGCTCCAAGGACATGGTATATGATATTTTATTATTTTATGCATGAACATGGTTATATGAGATGTGAAAATGATCATTGTGTTTATTTCAAGAAGCTTGAAAATGGGAGCTATATTATTTTGTTATTGTGTGTGGATGTTATGATTATTACAGGATCTAGTATACAAGATATTGGTTAGCTTAAAGAAAAGTTAGCTCACACATTTGCAATGAAGGATTTGGGAGTTACAAAGAAAATCCTTGGCATGCAAATTCATAGAGACATGAAGAACATGAAATTGTATTTGTCTCAAGAAGATTATATCAATAAGGTGTTAAAAATATTTAAAATGTCTTTGGATGCAAAACCTATAAGTACACGTATGGTTGAACACTTTAAATTGAGTAAAGATCAATTTCCTACATCACATGAGGAGGTTGAGTACATGGAATGAGTTCCATATGCTTCAGCAGTTGGAAGTCTTATGTATGCTATGGTTTGTACTAGACTAGACATTGTACAGAAGTGGGAGTTGTGAGTAGATTTATGGCCAATCTAGGTAAAGAGCATTGAAAGCAGTCCACTAGATACTCGATATATTTGGGAGGGACTTTCAATATGCGCTTATGCTATGGAGGATTAGATACTTCTTTATATGGCATGTGTTGATTGATTCGATATGGATGAAGATTTGGATGGTAGGAGGAACACCACTAGACATGTATTCATAATAGGTGGGATGATAGTTAGTTGGATTTCAAGATTGCAGAAGGTCAGTGGCCTTGTCTCTGCTATAGAGGCCGAGTATGTTGTAACAACAAAGGCTAGAAAAGAGATGATATGGATGAGTAGGTTCATGGAAGAGTTGGGAAAGGAGAAAGAGGATTACAAGTTGTACAGTGATAGTCAAAGTGTGATTCATCTGGAAAATAACTCAACATTTCATTCAAGAACGAAACACATTCAGTTGAGATATCACTTCATATGGCAGGTGTTGGAGGATGGGCAACTGAAGTTGGAGAAAATTCATACAAATGAGAACCCTATGGATATGCTAACAAAGTCATTGGAAAAGGAGAAGTTGGAGCTACACTCCACTTCTGTTGGTCTTCGAGTTTGAGACTTGAAGAGGGAGAAACAAAGCCAAGGAAGAGGATCCAAGGATGGATCTGTACGTTATAGTGAAAATTTTTATCTCCAAGTGGGAGATTGTTGAGATGTGGAGCTGAATTGATTCACAAATAACTTATTTACAACTTGCGGTGTTTACACAAGAATCGACACTATCGGTCACCTAACGAGCAACCGACATCGGTTGGGACAAAATGACATTAGTTGGGGCAATCGACATCGGTTGCTGTGTGTGAAATATTTTTATTTAGAACACGGGATTATATATAACCTTTAATTAAAAGGTGATCTAAGGGTTGTAATTACATAGCTAAAGTTCCCTAAGTTTGTATATGCTTATATAAGATAGAGAAACAGGGTTAGAAAAAAGAATGAAATAGATTGAATGAATTGTAAGAAAAAATTCTTAGAGAGAGATGAAAGAAACTTGTAAGAGGAAAAGTATTGTACATTGTGTGAGGTGCGGAAGATCACGATCTTCAATTGTATATCCTCTCGAAATAATATATTGGTCGCTTCTTGGTGGATGTAGCCCACACCGGGTGAACCACGCTATATCTTGTATATTATTTCTTCCGGTTTTATTTCCACGTTCATTGCTTGTATGCTTGGATCTTATTTATATCTTTACAACCTCGTATGGTCTAACCCCAACACAAATTTATAAATTCCTCTAGGTTGAAGCTATGAACACCGTTGTTCATACGTTGAATAGATTTCTCAATAAAGCCTTAGTTAATTCCACTCCTCTGGAAAAGTGGTCAAATAAAAAACTAAGTGTGTCTCATTTGAGAATCTTTGGTAGCCCTTCTTCTCTCGTCATTCTGAAGTCAAAATAGAAGAAGCTCAATTAAACCTTCTATCCTGTATCTTCATAGGATACAGAGGAAAAACTAAATGTCTTAGGATCTTCGATCCTTCAAAAGAGAAGTTATAGAAAACAAGAATGTAAAAGTGTTAGAAAAACATTTTTGTTCATCTTCTTCATATTCTCGTTTTGCATTATTCTAATCAAAATGAAAATAATGAAAATAACAACGAAAATGATGTGTGTGATGAAGAAATTAGTAATAAACCTATAAAACCATAATTTCATTAAATATGGACATTTTACTAAGATTATAGATTTATAGTATTCTTATTTCTGGTTTTATAATTTTTGAAATTAGATTCCTAAATTGCCATTATTGGTTTTTATCTAGTGTGATATCAGATTCCAATATGTTTATTATCGAATTTAAGTAGTGTAATATCGATTCCAATATTTACACTATGCCATACAAGTATGTTCCTAATTCTATATTGAGTTTATGAGAATGAGAATATTCCCATTCTCAACACACTCATAATACAACTATGTTCTTAATTATTTTTATGTGTATCTGATTTATCTTGAATTTTTTTCTATGATTCCTATATGAGGAATTTTGATCCATTTGAAAATTAAAATAATGTGATATGGGTACATGTTGTATGAAATAAGAAGCAACTATTGAGTCTATGAGAATAGACATATGCCCATTCTCATCACACTCATGGTACAATGTGATATGGGTACATGTTGTATGAAATAAGAAGTAACTATTGAGTCTATGAGAATGGACATATGCCCATTCTCATCACACTCATGGTACAAGTATGTTCCTAATTTTTTTATGTGTATCAACTTTATATTTATTCTTCTTCTATAATTCATATATGAGGGATTTTGACCTCTTTTGAAAATTTATATATTGTGACATGTTAGTTAAGTCATGGTGCATTGCCAGACACTCTTGTTGAGAGCATTAAATAATATATCTTGGCACTCCCAATACTATAGTTTTGCATTCAATAATTAGGGGATTCTAGGCATATAATTTAGTATCTACACTTTAGAAAGGTTTGCATTTTATAAAGTTTTAGAACAATTAAACAATAAGTTATCTAGACTTATGCACATAGCTTTAGGAAAAGACCATATAATTTTGTGGTTGTAATGAATGCATAAATCAAGACTAATTCCTAGAAAAATCCAAAGCATTAATCTTTTGAAATGAATTCCTTGTAAATCACATCCAATTCCCTTTAAATCACAAGATCCACTCCCTGTAAACTTACTTAGAGCATAATTAAGGATTTTTTTCAAATTAAATTAATTTCATGGTGGAAATCATATTATTAATAATACATTAATAAGATTCAAGAGTTCCATAAGAAACACAATGTTTTATAGAATTATACTATGGAAAAATCTTCCAAAGTAATATAATACTCAGTCTTTCATTTAATTATCAAATAATAGTACAACTATAAAGTTTTATAGGACCAAGGTTTGGAATAATTTTTTAAAAAAACCCACATCCTGGGCCAAGATGATTTCACATACAAATTTATGATCTTCAATAGTTTCTCCAAGTCAACATTCCTTATCCTGTTCAAGTAGTTCAAGGTATGATTTAATGGCCACATGTCCTTTATCAGGTATCTTTATGGATTTGTTAGGTTAATTAATTATGCATAATATAAATTGATTATTTAATTAATTTTATTAATTAAATAATGTTGTTATATGGTTATATTATAAACCATATTATTGTTGTATTTTGTTATATGGTTTTATCAACCATATTTGTCTTTTATTTCCACATGTATAATTGTTATAATTGTTATAACAATTATGTGCTTCCCGGATGTAATATTGGAAGCAGTTGTGAGTTTAGTTTTACCTGTGCAACCTATTTCTTTGTCTGCACATGGTTGTTCAATTCCTATAAGAATTGCAACACTCCATTGTATTTTTGGTTGATTCAGATTAATACAATTTACAGGCTTCCATCCCTGTTTACATTTGGTACCAGAGTGTATCAAGCTCCCAAGCAAGGTTGGAGAAGGTTACGAAGAAGGAAAAGTCTTGGAGAAGAAATTTTCTTCACCGGAGAGCTAGTCTTTGCCTCCCGCAGCCTTCCCGATCTCCTTGTAGTCTCACAACCGCTTGTGTAATTTCCAGTAAATGTAAAGTAATTTTTTTTACCTTGGTGCCCTCAACACCAATCAAATTTTCTCCTTGGAGACTGATCATTTTCAGTATATAAAAAAAAGGGCCTGTCAAATTTGGAGGTATCTCATAAGAACTTCTATTCGAGTTTGTTTATATTGGTGTGTTGTTTATACAAAACCAAGTTGTTCATGTATTTTTCCAGTGCCCATACCGAGTTGTACACTGTGTAGACCAAGTTGACGAGACATCCACCATCGAGCCGGGTCTATCACGTAGTGTTGTGCATTTGATCGAACCGAATTGTTTTGCTCACAAAGTGAGTGAGCTATCTCTCGAGTTGTAAAAATATGAGAATATTTCATTATTCTAGAAAGCGTTTCTCGGTGCTTGAGCCCATGGAGACCCTGTGACCTGCAAAAACAAGCACGGTGATCAAACAATAAACAAAACCGTGTTATCAAATCATTCAAAAGGTGAGTTGTTGGATCTACATGGTGGAGCAATCCACACAAAATCATGAGCCATCAAGTAACATTAACCAATCATCACCGACCTTACAATCACGTAGAAGGAAAACCATGGCTTCATCTCCCATGTGACCTCCTCACGCAGACCTGCAATAAAAAATGGAGCACAATCAAGCAAAAATGATGTGAAATAGAATGCAGTCTGCACAAAGAAATAGTTAAAAAGAGGTAGTGGATCTACAAAGCGGTGGATTTGGAAATAAAAATACGGTGACCAAGCAAATTAAAAAAACGATGGATGCATACACTTTAGCGGTGGCCAAAGGTGAAGAAAAGGCTTCAAGATCTGTTTTTCATGCTAAAGAAAAACCCTAAATTCACCTTCCACGCATGCAGCTCCATGTGGTCAATCTGCCAGGTCGCATTTTACAAAGGTAAGTCGAAATTCACCTTCTTTAAATACACTTTGCTTCATTTCATTACCCAAGCACTCATAGAGCCTAAGTGGTTAAGAGGAACGACTTAGAAGTGGGAGGTGTGGAGTTCGAATCCCACCCCCAACTTATCATTTTGAAATTTGGCGAAAATTTGGTGGGCTGAACCGCTAACTTTAGCGGAAAATTCAAATTTAGTTATAACTAACTAAATTTAGTGGGGAAATCCCTAATTTAGGGTAAATTTTCCCCATTCAGCTTGTTTTTTCATTTTGGACATTTTTTTGCTAAAGGAGGCCTATCCAAAAATTGCATTTTCAGCTATATTTTTGCAATTTTTTGGCGTAGTGGGTCATTTTGGGCTCCAGAGGCCACCAGGGCCTGCAAAACAAATTTTTTTGCCTGCCATTCAATTTTTTCTAGATTTTTGAATGTAATTGCATGCTGCAATATATTGTACTAATTTTTAGGTTACCATAAGTCAACTGCAAACTTTTTAACCGATCGAAATCGATAGAATTGTAATAAAAACAACAAAATTTTTTGTTCTCAGAACACTCACGAGATCCTAGATCTCATTCGCAGTGTTCGGTATATATACGGTGCCTCTGGGATGCGCTTACAGTAAAGCCGTCGCGACTACTACTACACTTAACACCTAATATAGCAGTAATAATGTCGTCAGGCATCGACCCTTTAAATCAATGGGGAGTAATAAGGTCATAGTGCACACACTATGAGCCATCTCATCCGTCTGTGAATGATCGCACGACATAAATCCAGATCGAGAAATTATCTCGAGTATATTGCAAAGTTACGCGTGTGTATGAGAATATTTATTTGAGCCAAAGTGTCAATAATCACACGCACCCCTTTCAAGACTATCTTGGTACCACGTAGTGAATTATTTCATGTACATTAACACCTCTTTCATGTACAACCGGGTATATAGAAAGGGCGAGCTTCTTCCACGTATCGCTGGGTATATCGAAGGGCACGCATATAGAAAGGTTCAAGATATCGACTAACGGTATATAGATTGGGAGACCTTATACCGGAGTGATAAGAGCCAAACCCCGCCAATGATCTCTGCAAATGGGCACCATTTCCCCCGAATTTTTTTCTTTTGGATTCACAATTACTTAGAGGAAACAACTATGTTGCATGGAAGACAAAAATAAGACACAACTTGAGTTTGAAGAGATCTGGCTTGCTTGTGAATGGTACTCTGACCATATTAACTATTGATACAACACAACAACAATAGTTTGATAAAGCAGATCAGAAGGACAAACTCATCATCTTGTTTGGAGTGTCTCGACGATGTGCAACCCCACATTCGAGATGCCAAAATAGCCAAAGAAGCGTGGGATAAGTTGAGCACAGTATACGAGGCCAAGAACAAGAATGTTATACTAAATTTGTAGAGTTAGTTACACACATTGAAGTTCAAGCAGAATGAAAAAATAGAAGCTTTCTTAAGAAGAGTTACAGAATTGAGGGCTTCACTTCTAGCCCTAGGAGAAGTGGTCAAAGATGATGATCTCGTTCCCATTTTTCTGAGAGCACTCCCTTCTTCATACTATATTTTTGTAACAACAATAAACTTGTTAGATACGACAGTTAGTTTTGACAAATTGGTAAACTTACTGCAACAAGAGGAAGCAATACACAATAAAGATGATGAAGAAGATGTTAGCATAATTTAGCATAGGCATATTTATTGCATTGTCTTTTATTTAATAATGTGCAACATGTGCACTCTAGTCTAGTGACTTGCATTCAATATTGTTATGTTGGATAACATTCAATATTGGTATTAGTAGTAATTACATGTGCATGTGAGATGGGTCTTATCATCTCATAGTTGGTTTCTGATAGGGTGTCATGTCTATCCATATGAGGTTGTCTAATATCTATAAATATTATAGCTCTTGCATTGTTATGTAATCTGATTTAATGATCAATAATATTTGTGAGGCTTCCATCCCTCTTTGGTCATTGCAATCTTATTCTATTCTATCATTTGGTATCAGAGCTATACCATTATTATCATTTGGTATCAGAGTAGGTTCTATCCAAGCAAGGTTGAAGAGGAGCACTATTGGAGAGGATCCATTGGAGAAGAAGATCTACATCAAAGGAGAGCCATTGAAGCATCCCGCAGCCTCCATTCCTTCCAAGCATCCCTCAACTAAAATTTGACCTATCCACTTATTTGGAAGGTAATTTTTTTTTATTAGTCATTGGCATAGCCAATTGATCCAACATATTGGCGGAATATTTCAGATTTGGAGATCTTAAAAAAAAAAGATCTTGAAAAAAAAATTTGTGAAAAAAAAATCTTAAAAAAAAGGAGAAAGATCTTGAAAAAATTGCAGATCTAAAAAAAAAGAGTGAAAAAAATCAGATCTAATAATAATAATAAAAAAAATCAGATCTGAAAGTGGAGGTGTGAAGAATTCGGGAGCAAAGGTTGAAGCAGTCCAACAAAATTCCAGCAGATAGCTCTTAGAAAAAGGACGTAACTTTTCATACAATGTTGGATTGATGTGCCATTTTTTTTTCTGGAAAGATAAGAAGGAGACGCACAACTTTACAGTTTACATCATCTTCAGATTCAGCCTCTACATGTGACGAAAAGTCTATACAAGTTGATTATTTTTTCTGAAAAAAAATCAGATCTAGCTGGTAAATTGGTAAGATCTCAAAAACTAAGATTCTGATTCTTCTGAAATTTTTGAGTTTCAAGAAAATATTGTATGCTATGCTGTAAAAATTTTAGAAAAACCCAGTTCACGGTTTGTGAGAAAAAGTGAAAACAATATTCAGATTGTTTGTTTGGATCTTGGGAACAAACAGGTCAGCGGTTCAATTCCCACTCTCTCCATATTTTTATTAAATTATTTTTTTGGAAAATTTGGAGAAATTACTAAATTTTAGGAGATTTCCAAATTTATAAGCTCACCAAACACATTTAGAGCCACCGCTAAATTTAGTAGAAAAACACCTATTGGGGGTAAAAAAATATTTTTGGCCTAAATTGTGTATTTTGTGATTCTAGACCCTTTTTTCTAAAGAGGGGGGACACAAAAACTTCATTTTGATGTACTTTTGGAGCATTTTGTACTAATCTTGGTGCATAAAGGTCAAAAAAAAAAAAAAATTTTTTATTTTATGTTTGGTTCTATCACACGAGATCTTTGATCTCATAGCAGCGTTCGGTATATATGGTGCCTCTGGGAAGCGCTTACGGGTGATGCCGTCGCGACTACTACTGCACTTAATGCCTAACACAGCTACCTAAACATCGTCTGGGCATCGACCCTATAAAATCGATGGGGAGTAATAAGGACACAATACACACATTTAAACCCTCCCATCCGTTTGTGCTTGCACAAACCCTCTCCATCTTCTTGTCTATGTACCATGTACTAAATTCTTTCACGTGCATTAACACCTCTTTCCGTATTGATAGGTATATTGAAAGGGTGATCTTCTTCCACGTACTGACGGGTATATTGGAAGGGAGTGTATATAGAAAGGTTTGGTATATCGGCTTGATGGTATATTGAGAGGGAGACCATAAACCTGAGTGATAAGAGCCTTACCCTTTGTCGAAATTTAGATTTCAAAATTCAGATTACAGAAATGGGTACACAAGCACCAAAATTATTCTTGCCAGATTCACAACTACTTAGAGGAGACAACTATGCTGCATGGAAACCGAAGATCAAGATGTTACTTGAGTTTGAAGACCTATGGACAGTTGTAGATGGAAAAACAACAAGATCACTTGATGATGGAAGACAACAAGTTCAATTTGACAGGGCCAATCAAAAGGCCAAGTTGATCATCTTGTTTGGCGTAATAGACAATGTGTAACCCCAAATTAGAGATGCCACATCGGCCAAGGATGTATGGGATAAGTTGAGCACATTCTATGAGGTAAAGAACAAGAATGCCATCCTCAACCTACTATCACAACTGCATACTCTCAAGTTCAAGCACAATGAGAAGGTTGAAGTTTTTTTGAGATGAGTTGCTACTTTGAGGGCATCTCTATTGGCATTGGGAAAAGAGATAAGTGATGAAGACCTCGTACCAATTGTGTTGCGAGCACTTCCTCCTTCCTATAGAATCTTTGTGACAACTATCAATATGAGTGAACACACAGTCACCTTTGAGAAGTTGGTCAATCTACTCCAATAAGAAGAGGCAATGAACAACAAAGATCATGAAGATGAGCAAGCACTATCTTCCAATCATAAAGGAAAGGGGAAATTTCAGTCCAATCATAAGAAGTCCCAACAAAATCAAAGTCAACAAAGGGACCAAAGTCAACGAGACAACACCAAGAAGTGTCCCATTTGCAATAGAGGGGGACATGAAATCAAAGATTGTTGGTACAATTCCTACAAAAAGGGTTCATCAAGCAATTCAAAACCTAATAACCAACAGGGTAACAATAATTCAAATCAAGGGAAGTCGAACAACAACAACAATCAAGGGCAGAAAAATGGTAATTGGCAAAGAAAACCCAAACGACAAGGGTACATTGCCGAACATGAGGATGATTCAGATGAAGGACACCACATGTATTCTTTCAATTTGATGAAGAAACCAAGTCCACACAAGATATCTAGTATGTTGACTCGGGTGCAACTCGACACATGACTGGACGCAAGGATTGGTTCTACACACTACGTGACTCACCTAACAAGAACCATGTGTCATTAGGTGATGACTCATCATACAGTGTCAAGGGGATTGGAAACATTTCACTACCTCTTGGAAAGCATGACTACAAAATCACAGATGTATTGTATGTACCTGGGTTGACCAAGAATTTGCTATCAGTTAGTCAACTCCTTGATCACAACTTGAAGTTGGATTTTGACAGTAATAATGGAGAAAAAGTGTGCTTGATAAGAGATAAGTCAAGAGGTTCCAAGATTGTAGCAAGAGCCTCTAATGTGGGATGCATGTTCCAACTTGATTTTGTCCACAAGGATGATCAAGCTCTAGTGGCCAAAGACACACAATCTACAAAACTATGGCATCGTAGATATGGTCACATCAGTTTTGGCTATCTCCAAACACTTCAAAAGGGCAACATGGTGAAAGGATTGCCTACACTCAAGCACAACACTGACAAGTGTCACAATTGCCTAAATGGAAGAAAGCAACACAGAGTACCAAGTTATCACCAAATCACAAGACACCTCTCTGTTTATACAAGCACATATACTTGATCTCATGGTGTGATTGGATAACATGGTACTATCTCCAAGTTGTGGGACTTTCTACTTGAGATAGACCTCCAGAGAAAAATGCTGGTTCTTGCTCCTAAACTACACCACAGTGGGCTACTCTTGCAGGTAAGCTAACCGTTCTAATCTAAATTTTCAAGGGACCGGGGAGATAGAATGCATAAAATGAAAGCCTACACTAAAGCGGTGATACACCGTAAAAGGAGGGTGTGAGAGTAGTTTTCAAATGCATGATTTACTGAAGCAAAGTGCACACTAGAAGAGGTGATGACAGCTTCTCCATAATCTAGCAAAAACATTCACAACAATATTTCAAACATACACAATGATAATGGATCCCTGCATGAACATAATAATAGACACAATATTCTTGTAATCAAGGTTGAAGGGGCAAGAAGAATGCAAGAAAACACAACAGGGGAAGATGCATCCACAAACTTATATTTTATTGCTTCCTGATATGCACAGTTCAATCGGTTACAAGAAAGGGCACTGGATCACTATGCAAGGAGTCCACAACAAGGGCCTACAACACATTATTTTCACAAAGAAATTTTGGCAGAGCTTTGCTACAAAAACTACCTCTCCTTTTTACAATGAGCCCAACACTCCAATTTATAGAAAAATGAGAAGGGAAAGAGAAGGGAAAGAGAAGGGAAAATGGAAATCCCAAAATCTATCCTTCAACCACTTGTAAGAGGCATTAAATGGAGTAAAATGATTATATATTACTTGCAAAAGGATCCCCATACTTAATGGAAGCTCAGTGCTGCAAAGAGAAAGAATGATGACCATGCCTCTTAATTGCACTCCCAACCACCAAATAAAACACTGTTATGAACCCATCCACGTTTTGTGAAAACTCCCCACTAATATCTCATCAAATATAGAATTTCTTAATTGCTGTGCATTGGTCTCGAGCCATGATTCCAATGGTACCAATTTTGTGTGATTTTGTTGAGAAATGCAAAAGTTATGGCCTTCTGAGTGTGGACAACTATTTTGGGTCTGGCAGCGGTGTTTTCTGTCATTTGATGGGAATGAGCATTAACCGATCGGGAGCTGAATATGTTTATTTTATTTAAATATATCTACCCTTGTTAAAAATAAGAAATCTAGTTTTTGTGGCATAGAGGATGTCGTGCTTTCGTTCCGAGAAAGTCCAATTTTGTTAAAATCGGAGCTCGGAGTCAAAAGTTATGGCCGTTTGAAGTTCACCTCTACAAACGTTGACTTTTCTTCTTTGCCTTTGGCTGTTTCAGCTTTTCGCGTCCCATGTTTACTTTTTCCCGGCTTTCCCAGGACACATTCTCTCGTCATAGGCCAATTCAGGCTTCCTTGTCTCTTCCTGCGGCCTTTTCACCTTTTCGCGTCTCGCGTCCTTCGCATTTTTTTGTCCCTATCCCTTTAAAATCCCGAACTGCCTAAATGGACCATCTTTCTATTTAATCGGCCGATTCGCGTCCCATGCGTACTTTTGTCCTGGCTGTCCCAAACCGTGCAAAACAAAAACTTGATGATTTTCCCTACTTTCGCCGATTCGATTTTCGCGTCCCTCGCATCCCACGTCCCAACCCTGTCTCACGGTGTATCACCGGGACAAAAATGTCTTTTCACCAATTTTCTTTGTTTTTTCGGCCCCAAGCTTGAAATCGCATTAGAACCTTGTGTACGACCCGAACCCTTCAGGTACCCAAATGCTTTAAAACCCCCACAACCTTATTTTTGCATTTCTATTTTCTTAACTTGTTGGGATTTCTTCTTGGATGGGAGAGTTAGAGAGAAGCGGGGGCCCCAAAAACATGATTTCGGGCCTTGAATCAATCTACTTGCTTGAGAATGAATAATTTGATGCATGTTATCAAAATTACCTTGAGGGGTGAATTTTGGATAACAATACCCTTCCGAAGAACACATATAGAGCTAAGGGAAAGCTTGATTTGGTGCACACCTATCTTTGTGGGCCCATGCAACCAAGTCATTCTGGATGTCTATACTTCATGCTTTGTGTTGATGACTACTCAAGAAATATGTGGATATATTGTCTAAGAAACAAGAGTCAAGCCTTTGAGACATTTCAAAAGTTCAAAGCACTTGTTGAGAATGAAGTTGGTCGTAAGATCAAAACTCTCCGCTCAGATCGAGGGGGGGAATTCACAAGCAATGAGTTCAAGAATTACCTGGAAGCTCATGGGATTCGTCGACAAATGCCTCCTACTCACACACCACAAAAAAATGGTATAGTTGAGAGAAGGAATCGTACTATCATGGAAATGGTGCAATGTATGATTGACGACTCAGGTTTAACAAAGACATTTTGGGCAGAAGCTACAAGAACTGCAGTCTATTTGTTGAACAGAGTGCCCACAGTAGCTCTTGAAGGAGTGACACCTCAAGAAGCATGGTCAAATCGAAACCATCAATTGCACACCTAAGAGTATTTGGGTGTAAAGCTAGCATGCACATACCCAAGAAGAATAGGAACAAGTTGGATATGAAAGCTGAGAAACTGATATTCATTGGATACAGTGAAGAAGCACTTGGGTACAAATTATGGGATCCGAAAGAAAAGAAAGTATACACAAGTAGGGATGTTGAGTTCTTTGAGAAGAAACAAGTAGATGCTCCACTCAATGACTCAACAAACATGCAGAATACACCTCTTGTGAAGACAAAATTTGATGTTCCCACTGAAGATGATAGTGATGAATTGGATGATGGTGAAAACTTGGATCCACCACAAGCCAATGGAATAGCTAAGAAGTTACCTAAATGGTATACTCAATTAATAAGAGATGTAAATTTGGATGAAGCACCTAGCACATCATCCAATCCTAGACCTAGAACTCACAGTCAAGCTCATGAAGAGGTCAATTATGCCCTAATGAGCAGAGTTGTTGAAATAGTTGAGCCATCTACAGTTCAGGAAGCCCTACAATCAAAAGCTTGGAAAGATGCCATGGATTCAGAGTATCAGTCAGTGATGAAGAACAACACATGGAAACTTGTCGACCTTCCACCAGGGAAGAAACCCATTGGATGCAGATGGATATTTAAGACTAAGTACAAATCAGATGGGACTATTGACAAGTATAAAGCAAGGCTTGTAGCAAAGGGGTATGCACAACAAGAAGGCATTGATTATGAGGAGACATTTTCTCCCACAGCCAAGATCAAGACAATTAGGATGATCTTTGCTCTAGCTGCACAATTTGGTTGGAAAGTCCATCAAATGGATGTGAAAAGTGCCTTTCTTAATGGAGATTTGCAAGAATAAGTCTATATGACTCAGCCAGAGGGTTATGTAATACCAGGAAAAGAGATGATGGTATGCAGACTCATAAAATCTCTATATGGCCTAAAACAGGCACCCTGGACATGGTACATCAAAATTGATGAGCATTTCAAGTCATGGATTCGAAAGGAATCCTTATGACCCCAATCTCTACCTCAAAAAGTAAGGGGGGAGATTGTCATTGTGGTTGTTTATGTCGACCATCTAGTCATTACAAGCGAGTTTGTGAAGATGATCAATGCAACAAAGAAGAATTTTAATCGATCGTCGACATGATACATCTCGGGCTCATGCACTATTGTCTTGGGTTGGAAGTATGGCAAAAAGAGAATCATATCTTTGTGTCACAGTTGAAATACACCAAGACAATGCTCGAGAAATTCAGGATGATGGACTGCACTCCTATTGCTACACCTATGGAAGCGAGACTTCAGTTATCTCGTTCCGATCCATCACCACCGGTGAATGCAAATCTCTATCGGCAGTTGATCGGGAGTCTCATTTACCTGACATATACTAGACCAGATATCAGCTTTGTAGTCAACTATTTATCACGCTTCATACAAGAACCGAAAATATTTCATTAGAAAGTAGCAAAGAGAATACTGAGATATCTAAAGGGTACAGTTGACCTTGGTCTAGAGTACAAGAAGAACGACAACTTCTTCTTGATAGGATATTCAGATTCAGATCATGCAGGAAACATGGATGATAGGAAGTCAACATCAGGCTTCGTCTTCTTTATGGGATCTGGACCGATATCATGGGGAAGCAAGAAACAAAACTTTGTTTCTCACTCTTCTACAGAAGCAGAGTATCGAGCTGCAGGTGAAGTTGTTTGTGAAGCAATATGGCTATGCCAAATACTGGAAGGAATTGGTCTACCACAATAGAAATCTACTCCAGTATATGTTGATAATGAAGGAGTTCTGAAGCTTGTTCGCAATCCAGTATTTCATGAGAGAACCAAGCATATTGAAGTACAGGTTCATTTCATACGCGAGCATGTCTTGAAGCACAACATACAGCTCCAGTTTTGTCCTACAGCTGAACAGAAGGCAAATGTTTTCACTAAGTCACTTGCACGTGACAAATTCACACTGTTCAGAGAGTTCCTCTCCACTTCATTGGAAACTATGCAAAATTAAGGGGGGGAATGTTAGCATAATTTAGCATAGGCATATTTATTGCATTTTATTGCATTGTCTTTTATTTAATAATGTGCAACATGTGCACTCTAGTCTAGTGACTTGCATTCAATATTGTTATGTTGGATAACATTCAATATTGGTATTAGTAGTAATTACATGTGCATGTGAGATGGGTCTTATCATCTTGTAGTTGGTTCCTGATAGGGTGTCATGTCTATCCATATGAGGTGTCTAATATCTATAAATATTATAGCTCTTGCATTGTTATGTAATCTGATTTAATGATCAATAATATTTGTGAGGCTTCCGTCCCTCTTTGGTCATTGCAATCTTATTCTATTCTATCATTTGGTATCATAGCTATACCATTATTATCGAAGAACATGCACTTTCTTCATATCAAAAATGGAAAGGAAAAGGTAAAGGAAAACCTAATTCCTATCAAAAGTCCCAAAATCAAAATTAGTATCAAGGGGATAGACAACAGAAGAAGCAATGTCCTATTTGTAAAAGAGGACATGACCTCAAAGATTGTTGGTACAATACTTACAAGAAAGGTTCATCAAGCAACTCTGGACCTCCACAAAAATCTCACAAGGGACATTCTAATTACTATCAAGGGTAAAAAATGGGAATTGGAAAAGAAGACCCCATCGTGAGAAATATGCTTTGAGCAACAAGAACAAATGATCAGACAATGAAGACTACTTGTTCAACGCTTTCGATCAAGTGAACCATCCACGTCATCTAGTGATGTTTGGTATGATGATTCGGGGGCCACTCGACACATGACCATCCACAAAGATTGGTTTATTTCAATGAGGCACATGCCATCAAAAAATCATGTTTTGTTGGGAGATGATTCTTCATATATAGTTCAGAAATTGGGAACATTTCTCTACCCTTGATTCACACAATTGTAGAATTTTAGATGTCTTATATGTCCCTGGGTTGACAAAGAATCTACTTTCAGTCAGAAACTCCTTGATCACAATCTAAAAATTGACTTTGATAGTCATTCTAGCAAGAAAACATGTTTGATTCGAGACAAATCAAGAGGCTCGAAAATAGTTGCAAAAGCCTCTAATGTGGGATGCATGTTCCAACTTGATTTTGTTCACAGAGACGATCAAGCACTTGTGGCTAAGAACTCCACCTCAACACAGTTGTGGCATCAAATAATTTTTCATGTAAGTTTCAAACATCTTGAGACACTTCGCCGGCATAATATGGTACATGAGCTACCATCTCTTCAGAAGGATATAGATAAGTGTCCTCACTGCCTAGTAGGAAAACAACACAGAGCTTCGTTTCAAAGGAGTACATTTTGATCTCATGGAAAAATTGACCTGGTTTATACCAATCTTTATGGTCTGATGCAGCTAAGTCATTTTGGGTTCCAGTACGTCATGCTTTGTGTTGACGACTATTCGAGAAAAATGTGGATTTTCTGTCTTCGCAAGAAAAGTGAAGCGTTTGAAACCTTCAAAAATTTCAAAGTAGCAGTTGAGAATGAAACTGGTTGTCACATCAGAACTCTCTGCTCAGATCGAGGGGGGGAATTCACTAGTGATGAGTTCAGAGACTACCTACAAACTCACGGGATTCGTTGACAAAGGCATCCTCCACACACACAGTAGCAAAATGGTGTTGTTAAGAGAAGAAATCGTACTATCATGGAAATGGTGCGATGCATGATCGATGAATCTGGACTTGCAAATACATTTTGGGTAGAAGCAACAAAGAAAATAGTGTATTTGTTGAATAGAGTGCCCACAATTTCTCTTGATGGAGTAACACCACAAGAAGCATGGTCAAAATGGAAACCATCTATTGCACACCTTAGAGTATTCGGGTGTAAAGCAAGCATGCACATACCCAAGCAGAACAAAATAAATTGGACATGAAGTCACAAAACTCATCTTCATTAGGTACAATGAAGAGACCCTTGGGTATAGATTTATGGATCCTAAGACCAGAAAAGTATACACTAGTAGAGATGTTGAGTTTTTTGAGAAGAAGGAAGCAAAATCTCCTACTCCAGACTCACTAGACGTAGATTTTTCTCCAATTGTAAAAATTGAAGCTGATGTTCCCTCAGATGATGAAAGTGATGATGGGGATGATGGTGTTGATCAAATAGAACCACGACCCATGAGAATAGTTCAGTGTATGCCTAAATAGTGTACTAGCACATTACGAGATGCAAGAATGGATGATCCATCGGATACATCCACCCTTAGACCATGGACTTGCGGTAAAGCAAGAGAGAAAGTTAACTTTTCTTTGATGACTAGAGTTATTGAATCGATGAGCCCTCTATAGTCTAGGAAGCCATACGAGTCAAAAGCTTGGAAAGATGCCATGGATTATGAATACCAATCGGTGATGAAAAATAACACTTGGCACTTGTTGATCTTGCACTAGGAAGAAACCCATTGGATGCGAGATGGATATTTAAAACAAAGTACAAAGCGAGATGGGACAATAGACAAGTATAAAGTGATAATTGTAGCAAAGAGTACGCACAAAAAGAAGGCATTGACTATGAGGAGACATTTGCTCCCACAACTAATATCAAAATGATTAGGATGATCTTTGGTCTAGCTGCATAGTTTGGTTGAAAAGTCCATCGGATGGACGTAAAAGTGCTTTCCTAAATAGAGATCTACAAGAAGAAGTCTACATGAATCAACTTGAGGGATATGTAGTACTTGGTCAAGAAACAAAGGTATGCGAGACTCATGAAATCTCGTATGGCATTAAACAGGCACCCCAGGCATGGTATATCAAGATTGATGAGAATCTCGTACAACATGGATTTGTTAGAAATACATACAATCCCAATATTTACCTCAAAAAGTAAGGGGAGATTGTGATTTTCGTTGTCTATGTCGATGATCTAGTCATCACTGGCAATTCAGTGAGGATGATCGATGCAACGAAGAAAGATCTTAATCGATCGTTCGACATGATCGATCTCGGGTTGATGCACTATCGTCTTGGATTGGAAGTATGACAGAAAGAGAATCACATTTTTATTTCTCAGATGAAATATACCAAGACTACACTCAAGAAATTTAGGATGATGGATTGCACACTAATTGCTACACCCATGGAGAATAGATTGCAGTTATCTCATTTAGATCCATCTCTTGAGGTAAGTGCCACTCTCTATCGGCAGTTGATTGGGAGTCTCATTTACCCGATGTACACTAGACCGATATCGATTTATAGTAAGCTATCTATCCAGGTTCATGCAGAACCCAAATTTTGTCATTGGAAAGTAGCAAGGTGCATTTTGAGATATCTCAAAGGATTAGTGGATCTTGGTCTAGAATATAAGAAGAACAAAAACTTCTTCTTGACTGGATATTTGGATTCAGATAATGCAGGTAACATTGATGATAGAAAATCCACTTTTGGATTTGTATTCTGTTTGGGATCTGGACCAATATCATGGGGAAGCAAGAAATAACACTTTGTTTCTCGCTCTTCCATAGAAGTTGAGTATCATTCTGTAGGAGAAGCTGTCTGTGAAGAGATTTGGCTACGTCGCATACTGGAAGGACTTGGAATACCATAGGACAAACCAAATACCATGTATGTTGACAATGAAGGTGTTCTTAAACTTATTCGCAATCCAATTTTCATGAGAGAACAAAAGTTCATTTCATACGTGAACATGTGTTGAAGCACAACATCTAGCTTTAATATTTTCCAACAGCTGAACAACGGGCATATATCTTCACAAAGTCACTTGCATGTGACAAGTTTGAGTTGTTCAGAGAGTTCCTCTCCTCATCTCTTGAGACAATGCACAATTAAGGGGGAATGTTAGGTTAATTAATTATGTATAATATAAATTAATTATTTAATTAATTTAATTAATTAAATAATGTTGTTATATGGTTATATTATAAACCATATTATTGTTGTATTTTGTTATATGGTTTTATCAACCATATTTGTGTTTTATTTCCACATTTATAATTTTTATAATTGTTATAACAATTATGTGCTTCCTGGATGTAATATTGGAAGCAATTGTGAGTTTAGTTTTATATGTGCAACCTATTTCTTTGTCTGTACATGGCTGTTCAATTCCTAGAAGAATTGTAACACTCCATTATATTTTTGGTTGATTCAGATTAATACAATTTACGAGCTTCGTCCTGTTTACGGGATCCACTTTGCCAATGTTTGTTTGGTGTGCATGCCCAGATGATGCTATCCATATCAATATCTGCTTTAGGTTTGTTTGAGATGGTCCATGTTTTATTTGGCTTTAAGCAATCCCGATACAATGTTGTACCTTATCTTCTCCCTTTAGGTTTTTAACATTGAACTCTTAGCTTTTAATTACATCATTGCCTTCCTGTTGAAGGAAAATATCCCCATCTTCTCTCCCCATCCATATATTTTCATTATCATTTCCTGTCGTATAAGTAGAATTTGTCCCTTGAACACATCCTTCAATGGATTGAATTCTTAGTTAGGTATTCCATAAATAGGCCCAACATAAATATCATTATTATTTGGGATATGTTGACTAATGTAGTCTTCTTTGTTAATATGTGTGGCTCATGTTATTTGATCATATATGTCTTTCTCCTGTACTTTTTTTGGCCAAAAAAAAAAATGACCTCCTACTACAATTTACAAATGGTCTATCCAAAGCACGTAAATATTTTTCCCAATACGCGATCTTTGGAAGCCAATAGTCACTACCTTATCCTGTTGCACTTTTCCCCAATGCTCAATATATGCTTTTATTCCCTTTTTTAGATCTTCCATTTCTTTGAGTTCCTTGAAAGGTGCCAAAGGAGGTTGCCATTTTGGTAAGCTTGGTTCACCATTATCTTTTGTACGCCATATATGGATAGAATGATACCATTTTAGATCATTTAATATTACTTTGTACTCCATCATGGGTATTCCATCCACAACATGGAATTTGAACATCTTCAGTTTCTTTGATACCCACTATCTTATGGTTTCCGTCCAATAAGAATGGCTCCACAAAGTCCTTAAAGTTGTACACTTCCTCAATAAGATAAGGAGTGAATGTACTTGACCCTTCTTGGCATGTTCTATAAGAGTCCATGATATGTGGAAAAGAAAATGTGTCTACTTTATGTAATGATGTTTTTAATCTTCCAAAAGTCCCATTTATATCCTCATGGGTGTGTCCCACTGGAAGGAAGCTTACATACACAATTTTGAATACCCTTTTTGCTATCAACATTGATGCAAATGCAAATAATGTACAATTCTTTTTATCACTTGAAGCATTATCCAATTGCAAGTAGAGGATCAATGGTTGCTTTACGAAAGAAGTATTCATGCTAGCAACACTAACTGATTTTGAATGGTCAAATATTTCCTTGTACCTTTTACATTTTTCATGCACATCATTTTGTAATAATGCATCATGCAATGGTTATTTGGATGATCCAAAATGATACAAAAATCTCCATACTCATCAATTACAGTGTTCTTCAAGATTCCTGAGACACAAAGCTAATGATGTGACTATATAGTTTGCTCCATGTTTAACAAATGGCAGTCAAAATGGCCAAAACCCCCTGTCTTGTGTCTATGTGTGAGCATACTAGTCAAAGTAATTGGTAGGTTCATAACATTACTTATTGACTTTGCTTTTTTACCCATCCTTGGTATGGAATTTTTCATTTTATCCATTTTATCATGCACAATGCTTAAGTCCATGAGGTTTTTCTTCTGACTGCAATATGTGGGAATAATAAGCTACATGAAAACTTTGAATATATTCATTGTGCCATGTTTTTTCCTCAATCTTTGTGAGTTCTGCTTTGGGCATGTGGTGGATCTACATTTGTTGAACAAATCTATGCACTCATCACACTTGGTAAAGAAAATATTTTTGTAATGGAAACATGTGGAATTTTTTTGTTCATTATGTTGTTGAAGCTTGACTACGACACCTGAGGAAGTTTCAAGAATTCAAGCTCCTCATTGCATTTTTTTGCAGTATATTTTGGGTATAGAATGAAGGAAGAAACCTTTGGGGAAATTTTACTCCATCCTATCCTATAGATCGAGTCAGATGTGGAGATATATATGAATTTATCTCAATAATTTTTGATATCCAGGCATTTTGCGGCAATGTTTGACCTTTGTTTCTCTTTTCCAGTGTTTCCATTCATTGTAAGCCTATTTCTACTTATCCATTCAGATTTATGTTTATAGAAGGAACTCCTTGGGTACCCATATAATTTGTGTCATGTATTTTGACAAACATCCATCCCATCAAATCTCATTTTATGTATCTCCATAGATTTCTTACCAACATTGAAGATGACATTTGTTGTTAATGCATCAAACACAAATTTTTTCTCGTCAATTTCATTCAAGGCTCTAGTTATGCGCCACATATTTTGAATTCTAACTGAAGTAAGAGGTAATTTTTGGAGACAATTATATTTACAATAACTAAACTCTACATTTTCCACTTCTTCTAAAAATATTGACCATTTTCTATCCTCATCAAAATTTTGATTTGATGGATTGGCTTGAGGGGTATCCAACTTTAGACATTTTGTAGCATTATAAGATCTTTTTATCACTCTATTGGATTGATTGTGATTAGTGGCATCATATGAAATTGGATTAAAAACTGATGTTTTCGCTCTTCTAATGCATCCCACATGATGACCTTAACCTCTTTTGGGACTTCTTTGAATCTAATATCCATTTGAGAACCATTTATGTCACCAATTACCTAGCATGCCATTGTATGAGAGATCCTTCAGATAGGGAGCATCCTTTATAAGGAGGGTTGAATACTCTATCAATATGCACACCGAAGCTATTGACATCCAATATATTAAAATGTACCATGTCTCCTTCAACTATGTTTGTAATTGTTCCCTCTAGCTACAAATTTGCACTCAATCGAGCAGTAATGGATTAATTTTGTAACAACTCCCTTGAAATTCAAATTGTGTTGATCACCGTGTACAAAGTGCAGACCACCTAGTTGACCTCTCCCTTTCTTAATCATAAGGGAACTTCTTGTTTCATTAAAAATAAAATGTTTTATTGGCCAAACAATTGATTTATTAGGTTGTAGCAAGTCTAAGCAATTAGAACACATATTTACCACATTTTCTATCCATATACCAAAATTCAAAGGACCCAACCTCCATCAATTCCATGAACTTATAGCACATGAGTTATAAAACCCATGGCTATGTCATCGTCTTTTCTATAAGATTTGTGTTTGAGAATGCCATTGTTTGTGACAAAATCTCTTCTATCTTTAGGATTTGTATTGATGGTTCTTTCAGTGTCATCACTACAATCTCCACCACTCTTTGCATTGTAATCCTCTAGAACCATTAAAAATGTTTTCACTTACCAAATTGGGGGAATGGATGAATCTTCATGCTTTAACAATTCACTCTCTTCCCAAGAAATGTAGTATCCTTTATTCCCGACATCTTGCCAAGGTTTCAAATTCATCAACTGAGAAAGGAAATTTTACTCTTCCATCCAATATTGTGTTAACACTAACAACAAAAAATCCTCTTCCCACATCTTTGCAATGTAGTGTCTTCCTACTTGGATATACTCTTCCCTCTACAACTTTGGTTCCTTTTGAAAACAAGTCCACATGATCATCCTCTACAAATGCAAAAGCCTTTGTTTGTTATAACAACATAAAATACAAAGTTTGCGAGATGATGGAAAATATATTAAACCATTGCATAAAATAAATTAAAAATTATCATGTATGTACAACCATAAGTATATTGAATACACATAGCACATGAGTCTGTGAACTTCTATAATTCAGTAAGGTTTGGAAATACTTCAAAATTATACATATAATTAAAATTGACATGAATATATTTATAACATGATTTCCAAACTATGATTGAACTTGACTCATTTGAATTTAATTGATGAGAAATAAATAGATGAGGTTGAATTTAAATGATGAGAAATAAATAAATAGAGGTTAATTAGAAACTTGATTGCTAACCACTTCATCCAAATATCTTCATCATATTAACATAACATATATTAATTTTACAAGAATTCCTCATACTTCCCATATTCACTGACTATGAGAATGGGCATTTTTCCATTTTAAACATTCTCATAAAAGGATCTAATTGTCATTCATTCTTTATGTTTCGCGTAGGAGAATTTTTCTTTCTTTCTATATTTAGTTTATGAGAATGGGCGTATGCCCTTTCTCATCACAATGATACAATTTTTGTTCATATGAGAAATGGCATATCTCTATTATCAGCACAATAATAAAATTCTTTGTTTTTATGAGAATGGGCATATGCCTATTCTAACCCTTCTAACTTATTGAAGCAATATTGAACTTAATCATTTTAATATCACTATAAAGGATGTGAGAATGGGCAACTGTCCATTCCAGAACAAATTAAATATTACCTCTATTTTTCTTCTATGATTATTATATGAGAATGGGCATATGCCCATTCAATACAACATAAAAATGTTTGTTTGTATGAGAATGGACATATGCCCATTCTGTCTATGTGTATTGCCTCAAGATAATAATTTTTTTCTCAAAAATGAATAAAAACTAATTGCTCTAAATGTTCTTCCAAGGTACTATCTCATTATTTAGAACATCTAATATTAACCTTTGATGTGATTACTATAAGTTATATAGTTTTTATCATTTTCACAACCATATTATAGTATCAATGATTTTAACACAAACACGTCTGGGAGATGTAATTATTTTCAAGTACATTCAAGATATTTATAATGAAACTTGATAAATATCGAAGATACCTATCGAAATATATTAAAAATACAACTCAAGGTTAAATGTGATGAAAAATCCAAATAAGCAAAAACTTAGATATCATGAAATATGGTATTAGTACCAAATAATATGATTTTCTTTTGTAATCAATGAAGAAATAATAATATATGTTTTGGATCAATCTGCCCCATCCCCTCTTTCTATTTAAGTTGGCATTCCCATCTAGAGTTCATGGAGTGGTTGAAGCAAGTAAACGATTCAACATTTGAGTGATTTTGTGAAAACCACACATCATATATAGTTGCCCTAACTATCCCCTCTCTAGTATAAATTAGTATCAATTAATTTTAAATGCAAAAAATAACCTAAAACATGGCTATGATAATGTTTAAAATTATATTTTATTTTAAATGTAAATAACCTAAATCATGACTATGATAAAGTTTAAAATTTATATTTTATTTTATATGCAATAAACCTAAAACATGGCTATGATTTTTTTGAAAATTTAAATTTTATTTTAAGTGTAATTATTAAACCTAAATCATGGCTACCATATTTTTAATATTTATATTGTTTTTGACCATGGAATAGTGAGACCATTAATTTGCAAATAAATTGTTTTCCACCGTTAATTTTTTATTAATTGAAGGTACTTGTTTTTTTATTAATTGAAGGTACTTGTTTGTCAAACACATCTTCGACCACCCATTGGAGGGAAATTGGTGAAATTAATGGAAATTAATTCACTGCCACTCCATGGCACTGTAGAGAGAATGACGACGATTATTGTTTTCGATGATGGGATAGGTCTTGGGAATTGCAAGGTTCACCGTGGGTCGATGAAGCTATCTCTTTCTTGTTCATCCTTTCCGCTTTCTTTTTCATCCAATTTCCACTTTTTTGTTTGTCCTTCCGCTTTGGGCTGCCCGTTTCATTAGACCATTTTTTTCAAGTAGAAGATTTGAAGAATATTTATGAGATATTGTTTGTCCTCTTCGCTAAAATTTTGTTGACCCTTACCGCTTTGGGCTCCCTCAGTTTCTTAAGACCATTTCGGCATGTGACGTACAAGATTTGAGGAGAATTTGAGGCATGAATTATTCTAACTCTTCTCTGTTGAATTATTATGAGATGAAGAGTATCATTTGCTTTTCTTTCCCTTATATTCCGTTATGGGTTTAAAGATAATGCCCTTTTTGATCTTCCTATTTTTTTTGATCTGGGTATTAAGAATATCACTTCAATGTTTTGAAAGACATGCATAGTTGTTAACCAAATCGTAGTTTCTAATATGGGAGTTATCTGTTATTATTTTACCAAAATACTGAGTGGTCTTACCACCTCGGGTGACATTGATTTTTCTTGCCGAGTTGTGTGGGCGAGCTCCATGGCCGAGAATGATTCATTATTAGAAGAATAATTTACTTTTTTATAGTGAAGAAAATTTTTACTTCTTTTTTAAATTGAAGATAAGTTTCAGAGATACTTCTAACTCTTATTTGTTGATTTATTATGAGATGAAGAATATCATCTTTCTTTCTTTCTCTTGTATTCTGATTTGGGTATAAAGATAATGTCATATTTTTGATCTTTTGTATTATTGATATGTATTTTAATAATATCACTTCAATATTTTGAAAGACTTGCATAATATTATCCTCCATAGTTATAAAAGGATGCCTCTAAATATGACCATTTCTTGCATGTTTCAAAGTCTGAACAAGATCATTCCCTTACAAAAAAATGTTTTTGATTCTAAAAAACCACTTCCAATCCTTCATGCTAAGACAGGGAGTTAACCATTTTGTTATTACGTAAGTACATGTGTGGGGTTACCACCTAGGCAAAGTTACTTATTTTCCGAGTGGGTAGCCTAGTCAAGCGAGTTGAATTGGGTGGGCGAGCCGACCCATTAAGCGCGGTGGGTGAGCTGATTCGCCAAGCTCAAGCTCGGCGAGTGAGTTGACATTCCGAGTTAGGCGGGTGAGATGATTTGCCGAGTTGATGGTTGTCTTTGACCTATCGAAATGGATAGTCGAGATGGGTGGGAAAGCTGACTTATCGAGCTGAGAGGGTGAGCTAACTTGCCGAGTTGGGGCGTGCGAGCTGAATTCTGGCACAGGTGGGGCTAACCTATCGAGTTAGGTGGGATAGTTTACTTTTCGAGATGGGTGGGTGAGGTTGACTTTGATGAGATGGGAAGACGAGCTCATTGCCAATATAAGAAATATTGAACTTAATCATTGTCATATATTAAAATGATTAAGTTCAATGATGCATATAATGAGAAAATTCCTGTTCTCAAAATTGGAATCATAAAAGAAGAACATAGATAAAATCTATCTTCTTTTATAATGGATAGTTGCCCATTCTCACAACCTTCATAGAGTTATTGAAAAAATTAAGTTCAATATTGCTTGTATTACAATGATTAGAATTGGCATACACCCATTCTCATACAAACAATTTTTTTATCTTCCATTCAATGGTCAGGTATCCATACCTATAGAGGTATTAAAATGTTTAAGTTCGTATTGCTTGTATTAGAATGTTTAGAAGGAGCTTATTCCCTTATACATACAAACAAGAATTTATTTCTTGTATTGAATGGGAAGATGCCCATTTTCATATACGAATCATATATGAAGGATATAGATAAAATTTAATTTGTTTTAGAATGGGCAGTTTCCCATTATCATATAGGAATCATATAAGAAAAATAGATCAATTTTTTTTTTTGAATGGGAAGTTCCCCATAATCACATCCTTCATAGGTATTAAAATGATTATGTTCAATCTTGTATCGAATGAACAACTTCCCAATCCCATATAGGAATCATAAAAGAAGAATATAGATAAAATCTAATTCATTTTAAAATGGAAAGTTTCCCATTCTCACAACCTTCATATAGTTTTTAAATTGATTAAGTTAAATAATTCTTGTATTAGATTGACCATTGTTTTTCACTCTTATATCTTATTACTTTTCCCATTAGTAATGATCAAGTTCAATATTTCTTGTATTGCAATGATTAGAATGGGCATATGCCCATTCTCATACAAACAAACATTTTTATCTTGAATGGGAAGATGCCCAGTCTCTTATAGGAATCATTGAAGAAGAATAGAGATTAAATTTAATTTGTTTTTGAATGGGAAATTTCCTATTCTCATATTCGAATCATATATTAGGAAAAATAGAGAAAATTTACTTTATTTTAGAATGGGTAGCTCTTCATTATCACAATATTCATAGTTATTAAATTAATTAATAAGTTCAATCGTGTATTGAATGAGAAAATGCGAGTTCTCATATAGGATTCATAAAATAAGAATAGAGATAGAATTGAATTATATTTAGAATGGCAAATTTCCATTCTCACAACCTTCAAAGAGTTATTAAAATGATTAAGTTCACTATTTCTTGTATTAAAATTAAAATAATGGGAGAATGCCATCAAAAATTCCTTTAACTCATTTCCTATAATCATGTCTACGGGGGAAGGAACAAGGCTATTGTTTACCTTGCAAACGAACGTTAAAGAGGTTGAAATTTTTGTGTCATTGTAATGATCGAAAATAATTCTCTGTCATGTTGGGTATAAAGGAAGAGTAAGAAGTAACGAGGAGACATGTTAGAGGTTGGATGATATAAGTGCTTACATTGGGTTTAGAAAGGACATTTGGTCTAGACAAGGGCTTGATAAAGTACGATCATTGGTTTTAGAACAAACAAGAAGGTTTCGAATCTGGGTTGGTTTTATTGCCATTTTAATAGAGAAACAAAAAAATGGGCGGTGAATTGGTTCGTCTAGAACCTAATTCAACCAATGGGATTAGTAGAAGAGTTTGGATGATGCTTTGAAAATGAAGGTATGTCATCTCTATTTCAAAGTTTTAAAGGCCACAAAGAAGCCCTGAGCAAGGATTTTGCTACTCATTGGAAGGATGGTCGGGCTAGTATAAGGGGTTTTTCTATAAAAAATTATGTAGATTTTATTGCTATAGTGGTTGGGATGAACAACGAGGGGAGGGAGATTTATAAACTAAAGAAAAAATGTGATGAGGAGATGGGAATTTTTTTGGTGGGTAAAGAGAAACTAAGACATCAACTGTGCGGTTTTGAGAGAGATTCTTTACCCGACCCTTTCAATGAAATCACCCTACACTTGATGCAATTTATCACCTTAGAGGGTAGGTACAAGGTAGTTTATGCCCACCATTTCCCTATGTTAAGTCATATCTTCCATGGTATGCATTATAATTTCCCATTCTTTCTCAGTCGTTCCTCTACACAAATCAATCGAGAATTTCCAAAAGGAAAGTTGAAAATCCCTCTTCATCAAGGATTGATGATGGCCTTATTCCATTTGGGTTCTACAAATTTCACCAAATCTGAGAAGTTTAGGGGCTTGTTGAATGATGATGTAAAGCATGTTGAGGATGAGAAGTATATGGAGTAGGAGGATTATGAGGATTCCTCCTCTTTGGGATCAGATGACATAAAAGAGTATTTTATGCCATCGATAAACACTGTAGATGTTTTTGGTAATATGGAGAGGGAGGTTTTGGAGGACCTAGATGAATTTTGTACTCTGGTTAAATGAATGAATAAATTGAGGAAGAAGAAGGGTATTGATACTGCTGACCAATGTTTCTATGTCTGATATCAAAGGGAACCTTCTAAAGGAAAAGAAAAGTTGGATTTTGATTGGAGTATGACATTGGACAAAATTTCCCTTAGGGTTCTGCAGCTAGAAAAGAACGTTGATTCCTCGATGAGTCGGGGAAACCATGATATGTACTTGTATGAAGTATATTAAGGCCTCAAGAAAATTTTTACTTCTCAAAATTCCATTAGAGAGGAACTTTTGGGCTTAAAAATATGGTTATGGATATTTAGAGGAGGATAGTTCAATTGGAGAAGGGAAACAAAAGCGCAGGCTTAAGCTTTACCTTAGCAACTTAGAGGAGGACGAGATGGTGAAGGATGATATGAGGGATGTTATTGGGCAAGGAAGAAAAAAATGTGGAATAATAAATTTATATGAAAATTATAATTTAGAAACTACATTCTTATGCACAAAGTCGAATCTTATAAAATGATAATATTGAAGTAGTGTTGTTGAGTCTTATGGGTGTCCTTTAAGTTTCAATATAAGTGAAAATTTGATAATAATGTAAGACCTAGGTTATTCAAGTAGTAGTATAGTATGAGTGAATATGAGATAAAAAATGATAATAATGAAGTAGCGTTGTTGATGGTTTGGGTGTCCATCATGTAGCAATCGACTGAACATATGTTACATTTATATTTGGTATTGAAAAGATGTTACATTTCTTTTTTGTATTGAATAGATGTTATATTTGTATTTTGTATAGAACAAGTATGTCCTTTGTCATACATAAAATATGGAGGAAGAAGATGTTGCTTAATATATGAAAATGATAAAAAAGTCTATTATAAAATGGTTGTAATGAGCAGAGGCCCAATCTCATATAGGAAACGTAGAATAAGACTAGATGTTTAGAAGGGGCATATGCCCATTCTCATATAAGAATCATATAAGGATAATAAAGACACAATTTACTTTATTTTAGAATGAAAATATGTGCATTCTCATAGCCTTACTTTATTTTAAAATGGGAAGTTGTGCATTCTCACAACCCTTATAGATAGAAAATATTACTAGTGAAAGAAGCTTTACAATGGGAAAAAGGCCATTCTCATACAAACATATAATTTTTTTGTCATTATTAATAATTGTATTATACTAGCTGGACTATCCCACAGAGCCAAGTGATGCACTACATACCCTCGAGAGGGATCAAGGCTTATGTAGTTCTCATCATACAATATATTTATATGATTGTAAACATTTTTAGAATGGGTTGTGAGAATGGGAAGTGTGTTTGTAAAGGAAATATTGAATTTAATCATGTTAATACCTCTCATAGGAGTCATAGAAATGTTTTAAAAAAATAAAATTTTAATTATGTTATTCTTCTTTGATTCACAAATGAGAGTGGGCATCTACCCATTCTATACGAGTAATATAGAATGAGATTATGTAATTTATATTTTGTATAGTTTTTATGTAGATCATCCAATTGTCACATATTTTTGTGCACATATATCTACTAGTGGAAAACATACCTACATTATATGCTAAAACAATTGAGGTATATATTCAGTTAAACCCATAAATGCAAGACCAAAATGTTTGTTTGATTGAGAGTTGGCATACACCCATTCTAAACATTCTAATTCAAGCAATATAATTTGAACTTAATACAATCCACTACGTGGCACAAAGGTGATATTATTGGTAGTGTATTTTAAATGCAAATAACCTAAAACATGGCTACGAGAAATGTTAAAAATCTATTTTTTTACCATGACAAAGTGAGACCACCATGAAAATATATTGTTGACCACCATTTTTCCATTAATTGAAGGTAATTGTTTTAAAACACCTCTTCGACTGCTCGTTAAAGGGAAATTAGAGATATTAATGGAATTTAATCCATGTCACTATGTGGCATAATGGAGATATTAATGGTAGTTAATGTTTTCAAGGACGATAGAGTTCTTGGGAATTTGAAGCTTTACCATTCTAAAACAAATTAGATTTTACATCTATTATTATTTTATGATTCCTATATGAGAACGGACATTTTCTCATTTCATTAGACTATTTCATCTTGTGAAGCACAAGATTTGAAGAAAATTTCTAATATATTGTTTGATCTCTCCACTTTTTTTGTTCTTCCTTTCCACTTTGGGATCCTCTATTTTGTTAGACTGCTTCCTTGCATGTGAGCTATTTTATTGTTGATTGTTTATACTTTTACCTTTGGGTTCTCTCTTTCAATGGATTGTTTTGGCTTGTGAAGCAAACATTATCAAGTAAATTTATGAGAAACACTAATCCGTTCACGCACATGAATTTATCTAACTCTTTTTGTTGATTCATTCGAGATGAAGAATATCATATGATTTTATTCCCTTACATGGTGGAGAATTTTCCATTGTGTAACATTTTATTTCTATCTCTAATATTATTCTATGATTCCTATATGAGAATGGACATATGCCCACTCTCACATAGGAATCATAACATAATAATAGAGAAAAATTTATTTCACAATTTTAGAATGTAGTAAATTCTATATCTATTCTTCTATGATCCCTATATGAGAATGGTCATATGCCCATTCTCACATAGGAATCATAGAAGAACAATAGAAAATTAAATTTCATCTATATTGATTCTTGTGATTTATTCAGAGATGAAGAATATCATTTGGTTATTTTTCCTTACATGGTAGTGAATTGGCCATTGTACAACAAAGTAAAGTTTATCTCTATTCTTCTATGATTCATATATGAGAAAGGGAATATGCCCATTCACATATAGGAATATATATTGAAGTAAATCATTTTGAGAGCTATATAAAGGCTGCAATAATGGGGAATTGTCCATTCTCGAAATAAATTAAATTTTATCTCTATTAATTCTTGTGATGATGTATGACTTTTTTAATGTAAAATATTGATTGTGAAATGATCTTATTTAATGTTGACATTTGTATCATTATTAGATGCTACTATTACCTTGTTTTCTATATTGATTATTGTGATGATGAATGAATTTTTTTCTTGCTTATCAAATTTGTAGTTGTCTTTATGATTATAAAATTAGGTAGTAAAAGTTGTTTTCCAATAGAGATTACATTATTACCTTGTTTATTGATATTATGTACTATGTAGATAAAAATGATAGTTAACCATTTTGTAATCTTCATTTAATAATAATTCAACATGATTACAAGTTGAAAATTCATGTCAAGTTCATTGAATTGACATGCATACAGTTTATTTTTTTTGTATGGTATATAAGAATCAAAGTAATAATTACGAAGTGATACGTTGGATTTGATACACCTAAAAATGTGGTGATATTGGGTAAGTGCCCATGCTAAACAAAGTAAACGTTATCTCTATTCTCTTTATTATACTTATTCACATATCTTTATGAACAATAATGGACTTTCTCTTATGAATCCTATTAAAGAGAATAGGCATATGCATGTATGCAAGAGTTAGTTAGCTATGTAAGTATAATTAAAACTAATACCTAGTAGCTTCAATACAATGCTAAACTAAACCTATGCATCATCATGCTAAGAGCTTAAGCAAAGCTAACCAATCAACATTTCTACATTAGAACATGGAACGAACATTTCAAGCTAATATGCTAAACAAATTAACTTCTATCTCTTATTGAATGCTAAATGAGATGAGATTGAACCTATGTAGATCTCTAGCAATCAAAGAGTTGATTGTATGCTTGAAATCCCAAGGTTTCTAAGAATGGAGTCTTGTCAAATCATGGCTACAAGACCACTTGACATATCTCCATATGACTTCAAAACTTGGGTGGATGAATGCAAGAAATGGAGAAGGCTAGCTCTTCTAATGGAATAATGATCTAAGATGATAAAATGGCTATAGTGTATGCTCTATGCTCATTTAGGTGTAATAAGAAAGGTAGGAGGAGGTATCCTTATATAGCCCAATGGATAGAAGAATCTCTACATCCCTCTTCATGTGGGATAAGTGGAGAGGTTGGGTTAGTTCTGAGATAAGGGAGGTTTAGAAAGGGATGAGTCAATCTTATGAGAGTTTATTTTTTCTTTTAGTGACTCATGGGGTTTGAGGGGATTTATTAATTAACCAAAGTGATTAATTAATAGGTGTGCAAGTTTATAAAAACTTTTGGAGGAATAATTAGCATAATTTAGACTATGAGAGGGATTTAATCAAATAAATGATGATTGATTGATTTAATGGAAGAGGAAGCTAATTAATTAATAATAATTAATTAGTCTAGATAGAAAGGGGGATTAATTAATGGAAGGTTTTTAATTGGTGTATTTGCTTTGGATAGAAGGGTTAATTAACTAGCGTAATGTAGCTAATTAACGGTGATAGAAGAGGAAGTGTGCTACATTGATGATATGTCGTTAATTTGCAAGAGAAAGGATAATTTAAACAATTTAAATATTTAAATTACTCGGGTTAAATTATAGGTGTCTACATTTGCCCCTCTTTGGGGTGGCGTAAGTGACACCACTTCAAAGATAGTAGATAGATAAATTTTGAAGGCGTAGAAGAAAAATTAGTAGAAGTGAGAGATGCCCCCTCAAGTGTTGATGGGGTGATGAAAGAAGGCGATCAACAATTGAAAAAGGTGAGAGAAATGGATAAAATAATGGGTAAGGGAAGGATGCCCTAGGTGAATAAAAAGAATAGTGTTGATAGGAGAATGATGTAGAGAGGAATGAAGACAGAAAGAAAAGAGAAAGCTTTCATCCAGTGTATTGAAACAACTTTAGTGTCATCATATTGCCAAAGATCTACGTCATCGGTCCTTATTAAAAATATAAGCATACAAAAAAGTAGGATGACATGAAAATCCATACTACGAATAATTGTCCATTGCTGAAAACACCCACTCAATGCAACATACAAAAACAATGCAATATGAGAAGGAAACAAGCTCATTTAATAGGAAAACAAGTACAAACACACATATTCCAACCAACAATGGTCAAGATGGTTGTAAAAATATTTTTTTATCAAGATGAAGATCCCCAAATGTTCGTGATTGATGAAAAGGGTTAAAAATGATGCCCAGAGAAAGGATACATATAAGGGAAGATGATGAAGGACTCGAAGTCCAATGAGAAAGCGTAGTGTGCCACGAAACAAGATCTCACTCACTAGATGTGCCCTAGAGTCTTGACTAAACAAGTAGACTAAATTTGTACATGGTTGTAAATCTGATGATTTGTGAGTCATTTGATTGGTGAAGAGGTGAAATTTCTAGCAAGATATGCAAATAATGCCCCAAAGACAACGGGAAAAATTAACAAAATAATTATTTAATGAAAAATAATTATTCAATGAAGTGTGGAGAAGAAGCGACATCACCTAGGACCAATAAAATTGTCCTAGTGAGAAGAAATGAGTACTAGGTGGTGAATAATGCCCCAACACGACGAAAAATTAAAGAAAATAATTATTGTTATCCCAAATTCACCCTTCAAGGTAATTTGGATAACTTGCATAATTTCCTCATCTGGAGAAAGTAGATTTGGTGTAAGGGCCAAAGGATTAGGTTTTGGAGGTCCCTTTGGCTTCTCTCTAACTTCCCATCCAAGGAAAAAATATGAGAAGTTAGAAAAAATTGTAAAAATCTAAAAAATTGGCTTTAGCTAGTGTATTAAGGTAAAATCGATATTTTCGTCCCTGCATCGCACACATGACACTTGGACACATGGGACCCGAAATGCCGAAATGGCTGATCACAAAGTAGTACGAGGTAATGTGGAGGTCAATGGCCCTTTCACCTAAGTCACACAAGGGACATCTAGTACACCAGGACCTGAAATAGCCGAAATAACCGCATGCAAAGGAAAACCATGCAAATCAAATCCTGAATTTCAAATGGCCATAATGTTTGACTTCGAGCTCCGATTTTCATGAAATTTGAATTTTGGAACGAGCACGACGTCCTATATGCCAAAAAAATTAGATTTTTAGTTATGATGAGGGTAGGTATTTTAAAATAAAATAATAACTCTATCTCTGATAAATTAAATGCTCAGTCCCATCAAATGACAAAAATGCCCTGATGCACTCCAAAATAGCCGTCTACATTCAAAAGGCCATAAATTTTGCATTTCTCAACAAAAACACACAAAATTGGTACAATTGGAATCATGGTTATGAGACCGATGCAAAAAAATCAAGAAATCCATAATTTGGTGAGGAATCGATGGTAATTTTGTAGAAAACATGCCCAGTTTAGAACAATGATTTTATTTGGTAGTTGGGATGCATTAATGAAACATGGGTTGACATATTTCACTATTGCAAGTTATGGGACAATATGGGGGTTCTTTTGGAAGGAACATAAAATCATTTCACTTCATTTACTACCTCTTGCAAGTGGTTGAAGGACAAATTTTGATATTTTCATTTTCCCTCTCTTTCACTCTCCTTTTAGAAATCTATGAATTGGAGTGTTCGGCTCATTGTAAAGGAGATAGTTTTGAGTAGCAAAAATTTGTCAAAATTATTTTGTGAAGCCAATGTGCTACAGGCCCTTGTAGTGGAATCCTTGCATGGTGATCCAGGCCCTTATTCTGTAATAGATTGGATTGTGCATATCATGAAACAATAAATACAAATTGTGGATACTTCTTCCCATGCCGTGTTTATTTGTATTCCTCTTGCCCTTCAATCTCATTACATGTATATTGTGTCTATCTTATGATATTGTAGTGATTTACTATCATTGTGTGTGTATGAAATGTTGTTGTGAATGCATTTGTTAGACTGTGGAGAACTGCTATTACCCCTTCTAGTATGCATTTTGCTTCTACTTTTCACATAGTGGAAGACTATTCTTACACTCTCCTTTTTTGGTGTATCACCAATTTAGTGTAGGGTTTGTTTTCATGCACTCTCTCCCCGGTCCATTGGAAAGTTAGATTAGGATAGATAGTTTTTACCTACATTAGAGTAGATTGTGGTAGGTAGTTTAAGATCAAGAACCAAATTTCTTTGGAGGTCTATCTCGAGCAAGTCCCACAACTTGGAGACAAGCACCCATGTTATCCAATAAAACTATGAGTTCAAGTATACACACTACGCAAACCATAGGGTGTTGTGATTTAGAGATAACAGTTCTCGCATGCTTGGTGGGAACAAGAGGTCTTCATTTTAAATGCAGCAAGATTGATGTGCACTTGTTGTGATTCTCTAGCTTGTAAAAAGCTCTGAAATTACACATATGGCGACTCCTGAGAGGCGAATCCACTTTGTTTCAATAGTCCAAGGTTGGAAAATTCATGAGAATAATCCAAAAAGGTCAAGAAATAAAGAAGAGGGACTATTTACCTATTTACATTTGTCTTCAGATAGAGCAAGAAGAGGAAGAAGAGCTCAAAGGTCTCCATCTCCACCGAATAGAACCTTATCAATACCTCCACCTGGAAGGAATTTCATTTAATCAACTATATTTCTTTGATTAATCATAATGGTGTAACCCACCCCATGTCAACTTCACTTTGAAGTATCCCGCTTGCTCTCAATTCACAAAATCCAGTTCTAGTTGCAGCATTGAAGAACATTCCATATTTCACTAGAGAAAACCAAACAACTCCGATTGATCGAGATCTAGGACATTACAAATGTCTGTGAAATTCATGAAATTCATGAAATGGAAATCACTGTCAAATTATTGGCATCCTCCTTCAAAGGTAAAGCCTTGCAATGGTTCAGAAGCCTAACAACATGGTCTATCTAGAATTGGGACCATTTGTGCACAACCCTTCACAATCAGTTTGGAGAAAAGGGGGATAATTTGTCTTTATTGGAACAATTGACAACAATCAAGAGGGCTCCTAATGTACAGTTGACTAAATTCAACTTCAGATTCTAGCGGACGTGGGATAGGATTTCATTGGTCATGAGACCAACAACTGAAGGTGCTTTCCTATACTTCCTTAAAGCTTTAAATTTTGATATTGCCATGATGATTCAATCCATGGGAGGTATAACTTTACTCGCAGCCTATAATATTGCTATTATAGCTGTAAAACCGCTTGATTCAAGTTAAAAATTTGCACCTAGGCCACCTATGCCTCTATATCCAGAACTAGGAGCTCCAAGTACTAGTCAAACACCCACATTAGCTCCCATTCCTGCTCCAAGAAATTAGAATTCAACTGAAGCTTCTACCTCATCTTCTAGCACCTCAAATGAGCTCCAAGAAGTCATGAAGCAACTACAAAACTTGGGTAATGAGTTGGTGACACTTAAGAGGTAGCAAGCTCAAAATTTCAGATCATATCAGCCTCAAACTCAACCCAATAGACCTCCATATCAGCCTAATAGGCCACCCATTCAAACTACAAATCAGAACCAAGTTAGGCCTCCTGCTAATAGACCATTCTAGCCTTACAATCCTAATGTTGCATGTGTCATTTTTACACCCAAAAAGAACAAGGAATCCCATATGATCCGACCTATCACCCAACGGGCATTGGGTGCTCACCCTGGCACACGTAGGTGCCGAGTCTCTCCTTTATGTGAGTTTAGTGGGAAACATCATCTATGATAAGAAATTTAAGGATAGTGAGTGGAAACGAGACATGCAATCTTCATAGAGCTCGAACGACTTCTAGACCAATGCATTCATTCTGACAAATATACTTTAACAAAATATAGGACTGAACCAAAACAGAAAGGAAAATGCATAAGGATTCATACTTATTTCATAAACATACATGAAACAAAACTATAAAGATATGAGGATGGACCAGAATCATTAATGATCATATTCAAATAAGTTGGTAACCTCATTACATTCATTAGATCCATTATAGAACATCACAAAGTATGGCAGAATGAAGTCATACATCATAACTGGATCTACATTCCTTAGCTCTCAAAAAGAAAATTTACAATCCCAAGCCCCTTGATGCATCCTTCTCCTATATTTTATCTACCCAACCCAATATAACTCCTTGTGGCATTTCTGCAGAGCTCCGCTCTCTATTGATCTCTCTCCCTTATTCCTTTATGGGCACTTGTATTTATAAGCCCCTTGAACATCCAAACCATTTTTCTAAAGCTTTAGATCTATCTCTAAGTGTCTAAATGTGGTCCTTCATGGGAGCATGCTCCTCCAAGCTTGAGCTCTCCACTCGTTGCCATGATGGTCTTCTAGAATCTTTCATCGCAGGGCATATTCTTTCCTAGGCCAACTGTCACCGAGTTGGCACCTTATCCACTCTGCATGCGCGATTGGGTCATTCTTTTCTTGTGTTGCCGATATACACTAAATAAGGCTAAGTCTCGAGACCTTGTTCTCACCGACGCATAACATGGTCCTTCTAAAACCCTCCTAGAACCTTTCCTTACACACTTTCTTCTTCGCACCCACCCCTCAGCTTAGGCCTTGCACGCCCATGAATATTTTTGTACTTAGTTCAATATTTTAGAGGCCCAACATCACCCCACACTTTACCCGTTCTCCGCCTCAGAACACTTCTTCAAAGAAATAATTACAATAGACTTAACATCTCAAAGGAACGATAAGAAGATTGTTCCAAGCCGTGATCTTAGATGATAATAACACACCACATTATATTTACAAAATAGAAGAGATAAAATACCATATGTGAAAATCCATCATAATCCATAATGCTCAATACATTACAATAGAATGACTTGAATTATTCAATAAGAAAGATGTACATATAGGAGGAGAGAAGTGTAACTACTACCTAAATCAGTGGTGAAGAAATCCCACTAACTGATACTTGGTAGTTAAGTTAACTCTAAAATACTAGTAAGCTAACTCCACATAACTGAGAAGCTAACTCAACACAACTAGTAAGCTAACTTCACACAACTAGTACACCTAAGCAAGCTAACCCAACAAGTGTAGGGCTAACACAAGTGTAAGAATTATCCTGATAAATAAATAAAAGGATAAATAATAACCTACACTAACACCCTCCCATAAGCATAGCTTAGGTGGGTGAAAAATAAGGTGGTTCCTAGAAACAAGACCTGATGAGGTACCTAATAATAATGGTATAGCTCTGATACCAAATGATAATAATGGTATAGCTTAGATACCAAATGATAGAATAGAATAAGATTGCAATGACCAAAGAGGGACGGAAGCCTCACAAATATTATTGATCATGAAATCAGATTACATTACAATGCAAGAGCTGTAATATTTATAGATATTAGATAGCCTCATATGGATAGACATGACACCCTAGCAGACACCAACTACGAGATGATAAGACCCATCTCACATGCACATGTAATTACTACTAATACCAATATTGAATGTTATCCAACATAACAATATTGAATGCAAGTCACTAGACTAGAGTGCACATGTTGCACATTATTAAATAAAAGACAATGCAATAAAATGCAATAAATATGCCTATGCTAAATTATGCTAATAATGACCCATATACACAAATGGGAAAATTGGACACTGCAAGGTACCCAAAACCAGTAATAACAAAGTAGAGAGGAAAAATGCTACTAGAAGATATCCTCATAAGCTTGGCTCTAGAAAATCATACAATGCTAAATAAGTGTGGTAATGCACCGTGGTCCGAATCCACTGCTCGATCATAGAACTAAAAACAATTGACATTGGGCTTCACCAAAATAGCTCCATGCAAGGAGATTGTCAATGGAGTGGTGTTAAAAGTGAGAAACAAACACCAAACATAATTTAATCAAGTGCTACAAATAGGTGCCACAAACCAAGAACAACCAAGGCAACAAGGCAAGGACATGAGATCCAAATAAATAGGAGTGCCATGATCCAAGAAAAGGTAAGGTAATGAGGCAAGGACACGAAACCAAGAGGCAGATCAACACCATACCTTACCATACTACGCTGAATGGGTAGAGTGACACCACAAATATGTATGAGTTGTCAAAATCAACTACTCAAACAATGACAAACTAATACCGAGCTCTACCAAAATAGCTCCCCACAAGAAAGACCACTCACAACATGCAAAAAAAAAAAGTGTCGAAAATACAGATCCAAAATATCTCAACAAATAAGAGAGATATAAATGTATACACCCATAGACATAAGAATGTAATACCCAAACGTTTAGGACGTCGGGATCAATCAAATTACGTCCACAAGTAATCACAACACCCTCCCGAATTTGACACTTTATAATTGAGTGCATGTAAATATTACAATGAATAAAAATACCTTTTACATTTGAAATATGTGTATAAAAATGTCACCAATGGGTAGTTCTCAAAAAAATACACAATTTCAAAAAGATCAACTTAATCCGAGCTACGATACAAAGTTATGAGCTCTAGAAGGTTTTGCTACTAAAATAATATTTTAATGTGGTTTTTTTTTTTAAAAGGTACATGTGACACCCAAATGTCCAAAGGGTAAAAGAGTGCATCCACATGATACAAGCTTGCGACCAAAGGATAAAATCCTGCGCCCAAAACCTAAAATGTCCAGAGGGTAAATCATTGCATCCGGAGGGTACACGTCAATATCTAATGGATAAAAGAATACACCCAGAGGTACAGATCTGTGTCCAATGGATAAAAGACTACATCCAAAACATAAATATCCAAAGGGTAAAAGAATGCATCCAGAAGGTACACACTTATATCCAATGGATAAAAGAATGCACCAAGAGGGTACATATCTACGTCTAGTGGATAAAAGACTGCATCCAAAACCAAAATATCTAGAGGGTAAAAGAATGCATCTAAAAGGTACACACTTATATCCAATGGATAAAAGAATGCACCCAGAGGGTACAGATTAAATCCAAAGGGATAAAAGACGCATCTAAAATCGAAATATCAAGAGGGTAAAAGAATGCATCTGAAGGTACATGCTTATAACCAATGGATAAAAGAAGGAACCCGGAGGGTACAGATCTACATCCAAAGGGATAAAAGATTGCATCCAAAACTGAAATACCAAGAGGGTAAAAGAATGCATTCGGAAGGTACACACTTATATCTAATGGATAAAAGAATGCACCCATAGGGTACATATCTGCATCCAAATTTGATTGTCTCAAAACATGGTCGAGTTTACAATTGATTCTAGGGTTTTGGAACCTTCCAAATCCAATGCCACACTCCGTTTTGCATAAAAATGCATGCTGCAGAAAATTGCTAACAAATTCCAAATACATGAAAATAATAAACCCTTGTTTGCAAAGAAAAACTTACAAATGGATGTCTACATCATCTATAGCTCTGATACCATGAAAAGAATGATAAGAAGATTGTTCCAAGCCATGATATCAGATGATAATAGCACACCACATTAGATTTGCAAAATAGAAGAGCTAAAATACCATATATGGAAATCCATCATAATCCATAATGCTCAATACATTACAATAGAATGACTTGAATTATTCAATAAGAAAGATGTACATATAGGAGGAGGGAAGTGCAACTACTACCTAAATTAGTGGTGAAGAAATCCCACTAATTGATACTGGTAGTTAAGTTAACTCCAAAAGACTAGTAAGCTAACTCTACATAACTGAGAAGCTAACTCAACACAACTAGTAAGCTAACTCCACACAACTAGTACACCTAAGCAAGCTAACCCAACAAGTGTAGGGCTAACACAAGTGTAAGAATTATCCTGATAAATAAATAAAAGGATAAATAATAACCTACACTAACAACATCTTGGAAAAGAATAAGGGAATGAAGAATTGGGAAAAAATCAAAGAATGGGGAAGTGTTGTCATTACTGCAACAAGATAGGAAAATATCTTCGCAAGTTGGCCTCCAACTTTTTCTAGGCATCGACTTCATTTTGCGCTCTCTGTAGAGGTCGCTGACTAGGTGCTTACCTCCTCAAAACCCAGTCCATTTCCTCGAGTGTTCAATGTTTCAACCATTCCTTCCAATTCCTTTCCCATGTCCTTAAGCACATCCATCCTTCTTGTAATCTGTGGGTACAACTCCTTCATTCGATTTTTAATTGAACCTCGTAAGGTTTCAATAGCTTCTGACTTCTTCTCAACCTCGGTTAAGATCCTCTCCCACTCTGCTCTATTTCCTTTGTTCTTCTCTTGGAATTCCTTGAGCTCTACCTCATGAGTGGCGACCAGAATACTTGCCACTTTATCTCTGTCTACATAATTGTCATATGCGGCCTCAACAATATGGGTAGCAATTTTCACATCAACAAGAACCTTGCTGTACTCGGAATGATTTCTACAACCTTCAATTTGTCCTCCTCTAGGCGCGCTGCTACTTCTTTCGTGGATTCTAAGGCCAAAGGTTGCCTCTCCATGGTGAGGATGCATGTTAAGTATTCAAGGCACTCAAGGGAAGATCCATACTTTTACGCGGGTAGTGCTAGGTCCGGATGCTTCAAAACAATGGCATTTGTGATGGATTCTACCTTCTTATATACTTCATGCACCCTTGCCTTTTCTTCCCTTAGCTCATGCTTTAGTTGTGTGCTAATTAGTTCCTCCTACTTTAAGTTCTTGGTTCTCTCTTCTAGCTCTTCTTCCCTCTTTACTAGCTCTGCCTCTAAAAATTTTACCTTGTCATTTCTTTCGAATAACCTTGGCTTCCAGTTTAACCGAGACCTTATTCAATGCATTACAGACTTGTTCATCCAAAAGATGCTTGAGCGCTCACCAAGGGGTTGTCTCCTTTTGACTCAGGCATCTTCATTAGTGCTCCTTGGCTTACCTCGAACTCTGGCTCGTCGATGTGGGACTTAATTTCCCATGAAAGCATTTTCCTCATCCGAGGGTATGCACCTTCTTCATCAAATGACTTCATTGCCAAGAGTTGATTTGTTGGGACTGTGCTTTGGAAGTGCGCGTGCAACACCTTATTTGGATCATCAATGTAGCTCATTCTCGGCCTTTGGATCTCCATGTGCTTTCCTCCTACGCATGTGCCCTTACGAATAATTACTTGCGATGGGATGGGGCCTCTTGCAATGCCGTGATATTTCCCTATGCTTTCTTCCCTATCTTCATTCATCACTATATCAGTGCTGCACTCCAATTCTTGTTCTACTAAGGCTTCAATGATTTTCATTGCTTATCTTTTTACTGCCTTGTTTACTTCATCCTTAGTGAGGCTTAGAGTCCTCTGACCCTTCTTGCTAACCTCTTCACCTCCTCTCATGTCCTGGGTGCCCTCCTCCTCCTGGCTACCCTTCCTTTGCACAAAGCAATAGTCGTTCTTCTCCTCTTTTTGCCTTCTTCCAAATCATATGTACGCTGAAAACAAGTGGTTCTCGGTCCCCTTCAGTTCATCTTCTTCATCATCATCCCTCTCACCCTTGTTTTTCTCAAAGATATTTTTTTCCTCCGAATCGGCTTCCTCCATCACCTTCTATTTTTTCCTAACTGGGATTCCAATATAGGAGATTCTACTTTTTCTTCTTCCTCCTCCAGGATTTCTCCTCGTGATAAGGTTTTCTTGTTCTGGTGCCTCCTCTCTCGAATAGGGACCTCTTCCTGCATGTGTAAGTACTTGTTCTAGTGCTTGTTCCCAGGCGCCACCACTTGAGTATCTTGGACACTTGTTGCATTTTTCTTTATCTCTTCTATATCCTTTTTCTTGGGTGTGGTCTTCTTTCTACCTATTACGTCTTTAGGTATAGCTATCTTATTCTCAAGATAAGCATCCTTTTCAAACTTGGACCTTACACAAAGGTATACATGCACCGTAGACCTCCATGTAATAGGCGAGTCAAGGGTTTCATCATCTGAACTTCATGCGATACGTACTTTTCCACGTACGTACGCTTGTTGGGGTAGACCAATGTCCTGCACATCTCCCTGTGGTCCTTATCCATACTTCCAAGGTCAAACTTTAGCTTCTTGGATTACTTGAATCTATTTACCCGCGTCTGGAAGTACTAATGGTGAAGGAAAATGGAAGTTTACACCATGGGCTCATGCTTTCATCAACCAACCTAAATCTACCAATGTAGAAGTGTTGGTATACTTGTGAATTCAACTTCTCCCTCTATGAGCTTTGGCAGTTGCTTTGGGATCCTCCATTCTACCCCAAATGCATTCCTTAAGCACGTATACCATTTCTCAAGACACGCCTTGTGAACAACCGTCATGCTATCGCAAGTGTATTTTTCAAATCTCTTTGTGGGTGAGGGTCTTCCTCTGGGTACTCCCACATGAACTTATCTGCCACATTTGGCACTCCGATCTCTGAAAACACAATAGTTAAGAGGACATTTTTGAAAATTATCTTGTTACCCATCTTCTGCTGCGCACCGCTAATGATCTCATCCGCAATGTATGTGGATAAGTTGTAGATGGCACCCTCTGTTATCCTTTTGCAAACATTGAGCCATGATTTTTCCACATGTGTCCACCTCTCTTGGTCATTAAGATTGGTTACTGGCATGCAACCATTCTCATCACCGGTCTTGGATATACGCGATATCAAAATACCTTAACCCCTTCTTGTATGCATATGCAATGATGGTTTCTTTGATGGCTTCTTTTTTGCATAGGTCATCCTCTATACTTTCTCCTTCACAGATGAGACCTATGAATTTTGAAATCAGCTGAGGGGTTATGCGCATCTTATGCCCCACGAAGTGAAAGTGATCTTCATGTACGCATGACATCAACCACTGATAGAGGTGCTCAAGCTTCCCAAATTAGGGCAACTCATAGAGTTGCAACAATCCCACCTTCTCCAACTTCACTTTTACTTTATCGCTATAAATGGGTAACCCTTATGGTGTCCTCTTGTTTTTCAGTGCACTAACTCCAACGCCATTTATTTTTCAGTCATGTTTGTGCGATGGTTATAATCGCTTACTGTCATGTTTCTTAAATGGGACTCCCACTCCTTTCCAAGAAAAACCCCATCTAGGTACTAGCATTTCTGCATACCATTCTTCATTAGTACTTGTGGTGGTTTCTTGTTGTTTTCCCTTGCCCTTTCCTTTTCCCTTCTTAGGTGTTACAACTAGTTTCTTGGGTGCCATTGTGTAGGTTATCTTTGCACTTCAACTTCTCTTGCTCTGCTTCTCTACCCTTTCCAAGCTTAGATCTCGAACTTGTGAAGAAAATCCTTTTCAACCCATGCCCTAGCTGCCAAACCCTCACTGGAATATCCCTTTCACAAGACGGTGCTTCTCCATAACTCTCTCTACGCCCGTGAACTATTTCCCTCCTAGTTTGCAGATCCAAACTAGTCACTCACGGTTAAATTTCTCCAATTTTTCTTCACATGGATCAACTTTGGAAACCCTAGTTTGTAAAGCTCTTCCTTCTTCATATTCACAATGTAAATAATGAAGTGTCCAACCTTCTATTTATAGTTTTTCCTACTTTTCAACATTAAATGCTACCTTACCTACCACCGTACTTCAACACTTAATGCAAATTTTTCAACAAAACCTGACTTTAGCGCTTTAACTCACGTGCCCAACCTTGCGCGGATAATCCCCTAACCTTCTGGCATGTAACCAATCCATCTTGATAGGAGACTCTTGCGTGCACATCACTAGTGCCAAAGGTACTTCTGTCATGATTTTTTCTCTCACCTACCTTGTGTTGCTTTTGCGCTTCTTCCTCTTTTGTACATGGATCCATAATGTAGCCTTACCCTGATACTAACCATCCTTTTCACCTTTCCTTCCATGCACTTCCTATCCTAGGGCTATTCAACTAGGCTTTCCAATGCAATCCTTCCTGGTTCTTCACACTTTGCACTTTCCTCCACATTATTCTACCCCACACTAAAATGATGCGCAGTCCTCTATGCATTCACAACCTTTGAAAAGTAATGAGGTTACTAGCGCCCAAGGCACAACACAAAAACAACAATGAGAAGGGGAAACACAAGAAAAGAAAATGCATTAAGGGAAATCCTAAACTAATTGGCAATACTACCTTATTACAAACACCAAGAAGACTTATTTATAGTAGGGCTTCAACCTACTTCCATTGAAGTGTCCTGGTAATCTCGTCTAAACCAAGCTTGTTGAATCGGCACGCACCTAAATCAAGGATGTACGAGATGATGTAGGGACCCAACCAATGGACTTTTAACTTCCTAGGATGGCGCATAAACTTTGAATCATATAGTAAGACCATCTTCCCAACCTCAAACTTCTTATTCTTAATGTGATGATCATGTCATGCCTTTTGTTTTGATTTTTCAATTGTCTGGCTCCACTTGGCTAATGATCATCTCTCATCTAGCTACATTAATTTGTCTATTCTTTCCTCCAATGCTTGTTCATCATCTAATCCTCCTGTGCGCGCTATACATAGAGAAGGTAACATAAATTCAACTGGTAGGACAACCTCCACGCCAAACACTAATTGGAATGGTGTGGCCTTATTCAACCTCTTGTAGGTTGTCCTATATGCCCAAAGAATGGCTGATACTTTGTCATCCCAATCTTGTCTACCAACATCACAAATCTTAGTCAACGTGTGACTAAGTATTTTGTTAAATGCCTCCGTGGTTCCATTTTCTTGTGGATGGTAAGGTGTAGTCTTATGATGAGCCACCATGAATTCTATTAACAGAATCCTTATTGTCTCATTTAAGAAATGTGTACCCCTATCACTAGTCAAACTCAAAGGGCATCCATACCTTGTAATAATGTTTTCCCATAGGAACCTTGCTGCAGTAGCTATTGTACAATCCTTAGTGGGTGCTGCTTCTGCCCACCTTGTCAAGTAATTTGTGCAAGTGATTATATACCATGACCCAGTCCTACACATGGCTGGTGTAATAGGGCCTACGAAGTCTATAGCCCATTTTTTGAATGGCTCAGTGCTAGGAATAGGGCATAAAGGCATTTCATCTCTTCACCCTAGTTTTCCAATGCACTGACAATGGTCACACGCCTTGCAATATTCCTTGCAGTATTAATATAGGGTCTCCCACCATAATCCAACCATTAATATCTTGCCATCATTATGGCTAGGTGATCATGTTCCAAAGACACACTAGCGTAGAATCTCATCACGTCCTAGTTTGTATAAATCCCCACTAATCAACATGTAGGGCGCAGAGCATATAGCTAACCGCTTTTTATCCAATGCCTTCATCCTTTCCGGCACTACATTTGTCTTGAGAAATAATGCAATATCTTCTAAGTCTGAGGGCACGCACCACAACCTAAATAGTTGTGCATCTAGCATGGTATCCTCAATGCTTTGCAAGTCCTCCTTGAATTAATTCTAGATAAATGATCAAGTCTGGAATTACTTTTTCCTAGTTTGACAACTATGAACTCAAATTCTTGGAACAATAGTACCCACCGACATATGCGCCCTTGTAGAACAGTGGCTTGTTCACCAAATATTTCAATGCCATATGGTCAGTGTAAAATATAAATGGAGTTTCTAGAAAATATTGTTTGAACTTGTGAAGCGCATAGATCATTGACAATGCCTCGTGCTCAGTTGTAGTATAATTCTACTCCGCTGATGTTAACTTCCTGCTTGCAAAACACAAAGGATGATCAACAATCCCTTCACCAAGATGTGTAAGTACTACTCCAATGGCGATCCCTGAGGCATCAACATGAACATGGAAGGGCTTATCCCAAGAGGGGAATCATAGTATGGGCACGGTGACAAGCCTATCCTTTAAAGTGTCAAATGCCTTCTGCTGCGCCTCTCCCCAATGAAAGGCACTTTTATGCTTAAGCAACTCTTCTAAAGGCATGATGATCTTGACATATCCCTTGATGAACTTCCTATAGTACCCCGTATGCCCAAAGAAATCTGCACACTATGCTTTGGATAGTAGGCTCCCTACATCCCACAATTATTGTAAATTTTTTGGGATCTACTAGTAGGCCCTCCTTACGTATGATGTGTCCCAACAATGTTCCAAATGGGGTAACAAAGACACATTTCTTAGTATTAAGGGATATCCTCAACTGCTGACACCTTTAAAACATTAACCTTAAATTGTCAGAATGGTCCTTCACTAGCCCATTTACTATCCAATAATCCGGTAGACTCGAAGAAATTTATGGATGAAGTTCTAGAAAGTTTGTACCACAATGTGCGAGAACACAACATGCACATTCTTCAACCCAAAAGGCATGACTATATAGGAAAAAATTCCCCACTCAGTGGAAAAAGTCATCTTTCTCTGGTCCTCCTTCACGATCCTTACCTGGTGATAGCCCGAGAATCCATCTATGAAAGAGTAGACCTCACGTCCTGCCACTCCCTCTAAAATTTCTTCAGTAAATGGGGTTGGGAAAGGATCAATGATACATTACATTCAAGCCCCTGTAATCAACACAGATCCTTATCCTTCCGTCCTTCTTGAATTTGATTACCATTGGACTTATCCACTCTAACTCTTCAACAACTTCAATGATGCCTGACGCTATCATCTTTTCTATTTCTTCCTTAAAATTCACGTGTAGGTTAGGATTCATTCAGTATGGTCTCTTTTGGACCAAGCATGCACCCTCCTTCAAATTAATTCTCATTTCCCCCAAGGAATGGTGAACGCCTTTTAGTTCATGATACCCACACGGAATAAATCCTCAAACTCACATAAAAGATCAATGATCTTAGAGACTTATTTCTCTGACCAATAGTCTCCAATGATTACCTCCTTGGGTTCTGATCCTGAGCTGATGTTAACCTTCTTTGTCTTTAAAGGTTCATGATAGGTGCGCACCCATTCATCAAAACTATCTAACACCTCACGCGTCCCTACTGAATGGTCAATGTCTAAGTTTTCCGCCTCTTCCCCATCAATTATATAAACCATACTTTCCTTTTTCTTTCTCTACACGTGCGTGCTCAAACCGTCTTTCTTTTGTTTCGTCTTCCTCAAAGTGCACCTCTAGGTCGAGGTTCACCTAGTAGGTCCAGTAGCCTATCTCTTTTCCGTAGCACTATCCCCAATGGTAAAGCAATTGACAACCCGTCGTAACAACTTATCCACCAAGGGTTTTGTACTTCGATATTCAAATGTTTGAATGAGATCAACCGATAACTCTTACCAATTCCCTATCTGGTAGCATGTCTCAGTGTGAATGTACCATGTGCGTGCACAACCTTGTAGGGTGGAATATAACTTGTGAACCCATAATGAAGGTGGCAATGCTTCTGCTTCCTATCTAGACTATCTCACATGCTTGGATATGGAAGGAAGCGGTCTCTTTACCATGGTAGTCTTTTATAGCCATGGGCACGTTGCTCCTGCAAAACCTTATGGAGAAGGAAATTCTCACCTCATGCCATTCCAAGAGGTTATCCCGATGTGTCACCCACCAACGCGTAATAGTTTCGAGTAGGACATAGCTTAACATCCCTCTTCGTTCATTCCCCTTCGTCTCCACCGAGCTTCCATCTCCTGTAAAAGATATCAAGAAGGCTCCTCTGAATACTTAGGTAGCTTATTTTCTCTAGGCGTTGGACCATACATGCCTTTGTCACCTTTGTCACCAATCCTCTCAAATGTCATCCAATTAAATCATAGGTCACATGCGCCCAATTATTGGATGCTATACTGGTGGTGTTACTTAAGGATTGAACATCCTCAAACTAGATAACTCCTTCATGGGATGGATTACCTCTAGATCCCCGATTGAGTGCACATATATTATATCCAGGACCTCTTCTTCTAAAGGCTTAGTATAGGGTGTTGATTTCCCATCAGCCTTGGGGGTATGATGACCCATTCCTCCTCATTTTAAAAGCTTATATATCCATTCTTGAACTGAAGATCCGCATTGTTCTTATAACATAATGGGCACCCAAGTAATGCTAGGAAATTTTACGCCTTAGCGAGTGCCAAGAATTTAAAGTCTTGATAAACTTAGCCCCATGAATGGTACTAGATGCATCCTGTAAGACACCAATGGGAATTGCCTTCATTTTTTTGCCATATACAACACATTCTAAGATGGCTATAATTCATGTCTTCCCATCGATGCCATGCATCCAAGGTGAGAAAATTGACCTCTGCACTTGTGTCAATGAGGATATTATTTAGGAGCCATCCATCCACAACCGTATTTAATGTGATCTCCTTATCATAGTCAAGGCTATGATGGGGAAGGTTTGCATGCAAGACTTACCTCTTGCACTCTTCTTTGGCGCATGGTACCTTCTCTCTCAACCATGCTCCTAGTAAGGGAATACTATTCTCTTGCCTTAGCATTTTACATACTTGACCTCACCCAGGTCATCCTTTGGCACCTTGACCTTCCTTCTTTGCTCCTCCCTCCTGGACTGCTCCTTTAGACACTGTATTTCACCTTGTAAACTCCAAATGATGTCCATGGTTTCTTGATATACCTCCTTATGATGCATAGGGTTTGGGTAATTCCCATGTACGACTTCTTCCCTTGAAACGAGGTTCTTTTGCCTTGGTATTTCCTTTTCACGCGCAGCCTCTGCTCTTGTCATTACTTATAACATGTTCCAAGCCTGCATCACGTGTCACCCATGGCATTCATTGTGTGTCAGACTTCTTAATGCTTACCATTACATCTCCCTTTTCTTTCTAGTTCTACTGACTCATGTGCTCAAACAACTCAGGGCACTCCTCATACTTGTGTTTCTTCCTGCACCATGAGCACTACAATAAGTCTGGTCACTCACACTTATAGTGGTGTATAGATCCATAATTAAAATAGGTTCCATGTGGGAACTCACTTCTTCCTCCACGGTTACCATGACCACTGAATCCTACGTAAAATCCCCTTTCGTGCGCGCCTCCATCTACGTGCTCCTCATAACACCAATCATCACCCTTAGAACTACTAAAAATGCTAGTTTGGCACACACCATGATCAATGGCCTCATGGATCTGGTCAATAAGCTGAAAATCCTTGGTATCATGGGTCGTAGAGGTGCAGATCTTACAGTAGCAAGATACATTCTTCCGAATTATGCGTTGTAACAAGGGACATCTACTCGCATCATGGTCCCCATGATAAATCTCGATCTCTTCAATGGCGCGTCTTATCTTTCCAGGGAAACCATCCTTGGCATTCCCTCTACTTCATAATCTATACACCACATTCCACTGTGAGTCTCATGAGCTGAGTTTGCGACAAATTTTCAAATGCTTAGCCATAACAACAATTTGAGCTTCCAAAAATGGGCTAACACCAAATGTCAACACTCCTAACAACTTCAATGCATGGGTAGCTTCCAATGCCTCACACGGGTCTATGAAAGTCTTATGAGATAAAGATCTTCTAAATGGGGTTATCAACCCTCCAAAAAACCATTGAGCATGTTGTGAAGGGTGAATGTCATATGAAAAATTTGACAAGAGAGTCTTAAATCACACATCATACTCGCACACTCTCCACCATTGCCCTCTGAATCTCCTTAAGGGCGCTGATGCTCTTTTGTTCAAACTTAGGGACATGGAATTTTACTAGGAAGGCATTTTTCAATGTAGTGTAATCTACCACCATCTGATGGGGGTCATACTTCCTATACCAGCTATCGCACGCCCTTGCAATATTGTTGCAAACCGACCGGCCTTTTGTTCCGTGTTGTGATCCCCTTTGCGCACCATAAAAACTCACACTTGTGAACATGATCCACAACATCTTCAATACCCATGTAATCTGGAAAATGTAAAGACATCTCAAAGAAGACTTGAGGAGGTGTTTGAGGCCCTTGTCCTCCGATCCAGTTCCTTGACTTCCTTCTGTTTCCTCCTTGCTAGACCCACTAGATCCACTAGGTCCTGTGCCTCCGAGATCCACCGGCCCCACCTCCCGAGATCCATAGTGAGCCAGTAATGGGCTTGAAGCGGTCACACCTAGAGTCCCCAACATCCCACTAAACTACATGCCATTCATCTCAGCAAGATTGTACCACTTTGCTAGAAGTGTGTTCATGTCACTCCACGACATGTTACCCAAGCATTGTGTGTTTTCTCCTTATCCAAAAATTCCTCTGAATAATGGAATAGTATGTGTAGCCATAGAAGTAGGAAATGAAAAATTGTATCTCTTGGGCGCAGATCTGTCACTTCCACCGATACCAACTAGGTCAATGATACTCCTCCCTTGATCTAGAAAACTAAGCGCCAGGGTTTGGTCACTAGGTGGGTTCAGATGCACGCTAACGACTCTTCTCTCTCTCGCATGATGAACTCTCATCAGAAGCCGAAGGGGTCTCTCTTATGCACTTGCCAAGATGGGGTAACATAGACTGCTCAGGTTCCATGTCCTCTACATGAACCTCAAATCCTTCCCGCAACGTATGCCTCCATATATCCATCACACTTGCAACCTCATGTTGTCTAGCAATCTCCCTTTCACGCACTTCACTATACTTGAGTCATCTCTCCTCCCTTTCTTTCTCAGTCATAATATTTGCCATCTTCCTCCACCCTAGCTTCCTCGCCCAACACTTAGAATGGTTTAGCCAACCCTCAAAATTCCTCTAAACTCAAGGTAACAATCAAGATCTTCATTGCTAGAGGGATATCATGTAGAAATGATCCTCTGGGCTCCTGCAGAAACTCAAACTCAGCAACGTCTAGACAAAAATATGTGGAAATAGCATATTCTAGGGTGTAGCTAGTCAACACTCCTTTCCACCAATGATCCACAACACGAGTCCACATCAGTTCTACATTTTGTATCCTCTGGTACTCTTCTTGGGTCCATGTGTGTGATCTATAATACTAGCTTGATCTAGACACATATGCCGAGAGCCATTCATACAACTCTACTAGGAAGCAACAAAAAAGTTTCATACAAATCATGGTAGAGGTTCTCTTCTACCCATCTATGTGCATCAAACTCAGGTCTAGTGCTAAATCTTTGAGAAAATTCATCCTCTGTGCTCTTAAACCATGATTCAAAACTTTCCAAAGTTAAACTCTCTATCATCACTCATTGCATAGATCATGATGTATGTCATTTCCCACTACAACTTTGAAAAGAGGTCTCGACAACAAAACCAAGATGTAGTCATTTTTACACCCACCAAAGAACAAGGGAATCCCATGTGTGCCGGCCTATCACCCAACGGGTGCTAGGCACTCACCCGAGGCATGCACGAGCACCGAGTCTCTCCTTTATGTGAGTTTAGTGGGAAACTGTTAGGTTGTGGAGCCTATTTTCATGTGAGAAAATGTTGAAGACTATACACTAAGAGTACTATACACTTTCCACATGCGATAAATTTTTGGGCCATAAAACATGCCCGATATACCGGGAAACATGATTTTATTATATGGGTGGGATTTTGACCCATAGGTTTATGGGATAGTTTTTGGCCCATGGTTTTGATACCCATGATTTTGTAAAATTGCTTAAGTAGTTGTCTATTTATATGGTTTTGTGCATATGGTAGAAAGATGTAACAATTGCAGATGTGTTTTGAATTCAGTGTGAATTCTCAGAGAGTTTGTTGAGCATAGCTCCAAACGAGATCTGGGTATTGTATTGAGAGAGAAATGACTTGTAATAAAGTCTCGAGCAAGTGATTCTTAGTGGACGTAGCCCAAATTGGGTGAACCACATTAAATAATGTCTCTTTGTGTTGTGTTATTTTATTCTACACTTTTATTTGGGATTTGTAATATTTTCTGCATATTAGTTTCTACTATTGTGATTTTGTGAGGGATTATTCCACATATTTTATCCCTTATTTTCTAACGAAATATCATCTATGATAGGAACTTTAAGGATAATGAGTGGAAATGAGACATGCAATCATCATAGAGCTCAGAACAACTTCTAGAACAATGTAGTCATTCCAGATAGAAAGATACTTTAACAAAATATAGGACTGAACCAAAATAGAAAGGAAAATGCATAAGGATTCATACTTATTTCATAAACATACATGAAACAGAACTATGAAGATATGAGGATGGACCAAAATCATTAATGATCATATTCAAATAAGTTGGTAACCTCATTACATCCATTAGATCCATTACAGAACATCGCAATATGGCAGACCAAGTCATACATCATAATTGGATCTACATTCCTTAGCTCTCAAAAAGAAAATTTACAATCCCAAGCCCCTTGATGCATCCTTCTCCTATATTTTATCTACCTAACCTAATACAACTCCTTGCGACATTTCTGCAGAGCTTCGCTCTGTATTGATCTCTCTCCTTTATTCCTCTATGGGCACTTATATTTATAGGCCCCTTGAACTGCCAAACCACCTTTCTAAGGCTTCAAATCCGTCGCCAAGTGTCCAGATGTGGTCCTCCATGGGAGCATGCTCCTCTAGGCCTGAGCTCTCCACTCCTTGCCATGATGGTCTTCTAGAAGCTTCCATCGTAGGGCATATTCCTTCCTAGGCCAACTGTCGCTAGGCTAGCACCTTATCCACTCCGCATGTGCAGTTGGGTCATGCTTTTCTCATGTTCTTCCTGTTATGTTTGTGGAGCCTATTTTCATGTTAGAGTTTGGTACACCTTCCATGTGTTACACTTAGATATTTTTATGGTGGTCCCACTCACCGGTGAGCGGGTCAAGGGGGTTTGGGGGCGAAGCCCCCAGAAGAAAATTTTCATGGGTGGTTTATTAACCCATGGGTAATGGGAAACTGTTATGGGCTGTTTTTGGGCCCATGGTTTTTGGTACCCATTGTTTTGTAAAACTACCTCTTTGGCTACCTATTGATGTACTTATAAATAGATGGACATACAATATGATTTATATGAGTGTTTTTGTGAAGGTGAATAGTGTGTGCGAATTCAAGTGTGAATTCGGGAGGGTTTGTTGAGTGTAGCTCCAAACAAGATCTGATTATTGTAATTGTGAAGACTGTTGGCTTGTAATAAAATCTGAGCAAGTGTTCTTGGTGGATGTAGCCCACATTGGGTGAACCACATTAAATATTGTCTTCGTGTTGTGCATTTTTCATTTATGTAATTCTATTCATACTTCTTATTATTGTGATTATGAGGAATTATTCCGCATTAGATTCTATTAATTCCTAACAATTGGTATCAGAGCCTGGTTTGGTTTGCTGAAGTGTTGAATCATAGGGAAATTTTTAGCTTGAGTGGGAGCTATGGCAGATGATGGAAGATATAGGGATGATAACTTCAACGGGTAGAATTTCAATCTTTGGAAGATGTAGATGGAAGATTACCTTTATCAGAAGGATCTTTATACTCCGTTGTCTGAGAAGGTGAACAAACCCTCAAGCATGACAGATGCAGAATGGGATTTGCTAGATAGGAAGGCACTTGGGACAATCTGCGCTTGTGTCTTGCATCTTCAATATTATTTAATGTTTCAAAGGAAAAGACTACAAAATATCTAATGGATGCATTAGGGAAGTTGTATGAAAAACCCTCTTCCTCTAACAAGATATTTTTAATGAAAAAGTTGTTTAATATGAAGATGTCTAAGAATAGTTCGATGTGAGATCATTTAAATAATTTCAATACGGTTGTGAATATGCTAGCTTGATTCTGATAGAATTTGATAAAGAAGTTAGGGCTTTATTAATTTTATGCTCTTTACCTAAAATTTGGAATAGCCTGGTAATGGCGGTAAGCAACTCGGTTCCAACTAACTCGAAGTTGAAGTTTGAGGATGTTGTAGGGGTGATTATAAGTGAGGAAATGTGAAGAAAAAGCTCCGGGAATATTCTACTTCATAAAATGCTTTGATAGTGGAAACTAGAGGGAGACAGATGAATAGAGGAAACCGTGGAAAATCAAAAGATCGGGCAAGGTCAAAATCCAAGAGCAAGATTGTATGTTGGAATTGTGGAAAGTCGGGGCAAAAAAAGGAATTTGTTGGGATCTTCGGATAAGAAGAAACAACAGGAAGAAAACAAGGAGGCAAATGTGGCATCGGGTAATGTATGCTAGGATGCTTTGATTCTTTCTTTGCATAATATTATTGAATCTTGGGTTTTAGATTCAAGGGCTTCTTTTCATGCTACTCCACATAGGCATTATTTTGTTGATTATGTTCAAGGGGATTTTGGGCATGTTTTTCTTAGTGATGATGAGCCTTGTAGTATAGTTGGAAAAGGTTCTGTTCAGGTTAAGATGCAAAATGGGAATACATGGCTATTGAAGGATGTCAGACATGTGCCTACATTAAGGAGAAATTTGATATCGGTGGGGCAATTAGGAAGTGATGGTTGTACTATGATATTTACAACTGACTCTTGGAAGGTTACCAAGGGTGATCTTGTGGTGGCAAGAGGTAAGAAGGTTGGAACCTTTTATTTAACCACTGATAGTACTAATGATTGTAATCTTGTGGCTTCAGATGAAGATACAACATTATGGAACTATAGGCTTGGTCATATGATCCATAAGGGCATGGACATCATAAAGAAGAATTTGCCTGGATATACGAAAACAGTTTGAATTTTTGTGAGAACTGCATATATGGGAAATAGAAGCAAGTAAGGATTCTCGAGGTTGGACCTATGAAGAAAGAGAGTAAGTTAGAGCTGGTACATTATGATGTGTGGGGCCGGCTCAGGTATCATCTCTTGGGGGTTCAAGTTATTATGTTGCTTTTATTGATGATGCAACAAGGAAAGTTTGGGTTTATTGCATTATAAACAAATCTAATGTATTTTATACTTTTGTTAAATGGAAAGCCTTGGTAGAGAATGAAATAGGTCTTAAGTTAAAATGTCTCAGGTTAGATAATGGAGGGGAGTATTGCAACAATGAATTTGATGATTATTGTTCTAAGAATGGAATCCACAGGCAAAAGATAGTTCCAAGAACCCCGCAGTAGAATGGGGTGTCAAAAAGGATGAACAAAACAATAATGGAACATGCTAGGAGCATGAGGATACATGCAGGACTGCCTCTTTATTTTTAGGCGAGCGGTGAGCACAAATTGTGTACTTGATAAACAGAGGACCCTCGAAGTGCCTTGGATGAAGGCATACCCGAGGAGGCTTGGTACGGTAAGAAAGTCGATTACTCATTTCTGAAAGTCTTTGGATGTGAGGTGTTTGTTCATATTAATAAGGATGATAGGACTTAGCTAGAGGTTAAATAAAAAAATGCACTTTTATTGGTTATGGTGGTGATGACTTTGGATTTAAATGTTGGAGTATTAAGGACAAGAAAATCATTCGGTCTAGGGATGTGGTCTTTAATGAGAAAGTCATGTATAAGCAACAATTATAGGAAAATAGGGAAGAATCCAAGAAAGAATATGCAGTGGTAGAGGATCTTCCGGATGGGAAAGTGACCCATGAATTAGTTCAGAACCTACTCAACAGGAACCCCAAACTCCTATAGTGAGGAGGTCTTCTAGGGTAAGAAAAGAACTTGAACGTTTTTCTCCTTCTCTTTATTATTTATTACTCACTGATAGTGGAGAGCCAGAGAGCTTTGATGAAGCAATGTAGGTAGATGCCAGTAATAAGTGGGAGAAAACCATGGATGAGGAGCATAAGTCTCTCATGGAGAACTGGACTTGGGATTTGGTGAAGCTACCGAAAGGTAAAAGAGCATTGCAGAACAAGTGGGTGTATAGAGTTAAAGATGAAGAAGAAGGAAAGAAAAGATATAAGGCCCGATTGGTGGTCAAGGGGTTTGCATAGAAACAAGGTATAGATTTTGATGAGAGTTTTTCTCCACCTAGTAAAAATGACTTCTATCGAACTATTCTTGGAATAGTGGCAATGAAGACTTGCACTTAGAACAGTTAGATGTAAAGACTGCATTTCTCCATGGTGATTTGGAGGAGGAGCTATATATGTAGTAGCCAGAAGGATATGAAGTCAAAGGTAAAGAGGAGATGGTGTGCAAACTAAAGAAGAGCTTGTATGGCCTAAAACAAGCTCCACGTCAATGGTATAAGAAGTTTGATAGTTTCATGATGGAGCAAGGTTATATTAGATGTCATTCTGACCATTGCATGTATACAAAGAAATTTGAGGATGGAAGTTATATTATCTTGTGTTTGTATGTTGATGACATGTTGGTTGTAGGTAAAAACATGCAGGAAATAAAAGTACTCAAGAAACAACTAAGTGAATCCTTTGATATGAAGGATTTTGGGTCAGCCAGACAAATCCTTGGTATGAGGATAACTCAAGATAGGAAGGAGCAAGCTGTCTTTATCTCGGAAGAGTACATTAAGAAGGTATTAGATAGGTTTAACATGCGGGATGCTAAATTGGTTGGGACTCCTTTGGCGAGCCATTTTTTGTTATCAAAGGAGCAGTGTCCCAAGACAGAGCAGGAAAGAAACTAGATGTCTAAGGTACCTTACTCATCAGTGGTTGGCAATTTGATGTATGCTATGGTATGCACTAGGCATGATATTGCCCATGCAGTGGGAGCTGTGAGTAGATTTATGAGTGATCCAGGTAAAAGCATTGGAAAGTAGTAAAGTGGATCCTTCGATATTTGAGAGGGACCATGGGGACAATTTTGTGCTATAGTGGATCAGACACCACTTTACGTGGTTATGTAGATTCAGACATGGCTGGAGATGTAGACAATAGGAGGAGCACAACAAGTTATATTTACACTATAGGTGGGACAACAGTGAGCTGGATTTCATGACTATAGAAGCTGGTGGCTTTGTCAACCACAAAGGCTGAGTATGTTCTTGCCACGAGAGGAAAGAAAAGAGATGATTTGGTTACACCAATTGCTTGAGGAGTTGGGGCATAAGTAGGAGGAATGTAAGATGCATAGTGATAGTTAGAGTGCTATACACCTAGCTAAGAACTCTGCTTTCCACTCTAGGATGAAGCATATATAGTTGAGATATCACTTCATCAGGACAGCTTTGGAGGAAGATAAGTTGAATTTGGAGAAGATTCATACAGTCGAATCCTACGAGACATGATGACCAAGGTGGTCACAAGGGATAAACTAAAGCTATGTTCAACTTTGGTTGGCCTTTGCGGATGACAGTGAAGGGTTGAGAAGCTTGCTCAGTGGAAATCAGTCTCCAAGTGGGAGATTGTTATGTTTGTGGAGCCTGTTTTCATGTTAGAGTTTTGGTACACCTTCCATGTGTTACACTCGGATATTTTTATGGCGGTCCCGCTCACCGGTGAGCGGGTCAAGGGGGTTCGGGGTGAAGCCCCTGAAGCAAATTTTCATGGGTGGTTTATTAACCCATGGGTAATGGGAAACCGTTATGGGCTATTTTTGGGCCCATGGCTTTTCGGTACCCATTGTTTTGTAAAACCACCTCTTCAGCTACCTATTGATGTACTTATAAATAGATGGACATATAATAGGATTTATATGAGTGTTTTTGTGAAGGTGAATAGTGTGTGTGAATTCGGTGTGTGAATTTGGGAGGTTTTGTTGAGCACAACTCAAACAAGATCTACTTATTGTAATTGTGAAGACTGTTGGCTTGTAATAAAATCTTAGCAATTGTTGTTGGTGGATGTAGCCCACATTGGGTGAACCATGTTAAATATTGTCTTCGTGTTATGCATTTTTCATTTTTGTAATTCTATTCATACTTCTTATTATTACGATTACGAGGAATTATTCCACATTAGATTCTATTAATTCCTAACATTCCCAATACGCCAAATATGGCTAAGTCCCAAGACCTTGTTACTGCCATGCGTAACATGGTCCTTCTAAAACCCTCCTAGAACCCTACCTTGCACACTTTCTTCTTATGCACCCACCCCTCAACTTAGGCCTTGCGCGCCCATGCGCCTTTTTGTACTTAGTCAATATTTTAGGGGCCCAACATAACATCCACATCTAGAGCCTTAGTACCGGTGCAAAATAGCATGGCTCGGGAATATGACTGTGTTTCCCATGCAATCAACCTCATAACCAATCGATGTGTTTTAATGGTGCTTTGAATCAAGCTCTTATGGTGATAACAACTGGTGTCGAACAAGAGAAACACTAAGAAGGAAATCAACAACAGGAAGGAACTCAATAAGAGCACATCCAAATGAGACGACACTTGTTAATTTGTAGGTTGAATATTTTGTGGTATAAATCAAGCCCCTTCTCAAAGTATAACAACCAATACATGATCAAGAGAAGGAATATTGGAGAAGGACAATAATCAAATTCCAGTGATCCACAACCCTCTATTTCTCCACTAGGTGGTAGTAGTCAAAACGCAGCTCCTACTATGAAAAGTCAACCCAAGACACCTCTTAAGCCAACTCGAGTGCTAGTTGTTACAACCCGGTGCAAGAGAAGAATGTGTAGGGAAAGGGGCAACGAGAGAGATAGCTCATTTCCATTCAACATCATTGAGCAGATGAAGAAAAAAAATTAAACATCTCAATGTGGGAGTCATTGGCTATTCCAGGATAACGAGACATATTGCAAGCTGCTATGGCAAATTGGTCAGCATCATATTAGCCACCCAATCAATAAGAAAAAATTCTTACCAATGCATCTCAACAAGAAGGATATCACAGAGGCCACCAAGGTAAGAATTTGAAGCCCCCACCATTCTATATCTCATTGATCATAAGAGATAAGTTGGTACATAATTACATGATTGATTCGGGAGCAAGTAGCTCAGTCATGTTGAAACAAATAGTTGATAAATTGGGCCTTCAATATGAAGTCATCTCTAAAGGTGTGGTGTAATTAGATGGGACAACAGTAATAATGGTTGGAGTAATCAAAGATTTGAGCCTCACATTGCATGCATGTCCCAATGTGACCATCTTGCAAGATGTATCAGTCATAGACTTGCCACCACTCTTTGCATTTTTCTTGTCAAGAGACTTCACCGCTAAAATTAGAGGCTATTTGTCTACTGATTGGTCACACATGTTTTTCAGAACAAGGTATGGAGCTAAGGCTACAATCATATCTGAGCCCATTGCAAAATTTCACATAGAGCCTCATACGCCAAATCTAATCAATTCAAACTGTTCAACATTTGATCAAGAGGATTACCCAAGCACTCATGAAGCAGACACCAAGGTTGGATGCATTCCATATTTGACTCTTGATGAATGGGAAAACAAGAGGCATGCTTTTGACCCTTATAAAGAAATGGAGGAATCTTAGCTAGGATTTTATTGTTTTCACTAAGAGAATCATCCTCTCCCTAACATCAAAAATTCGAGCACAAAGATGATAATTAGGTATGGCACTTATTATTTGATGGCTCAAGGAGTAGACAAGGTGCAGCAGGAGGAGCTATGCTCATTTCACCACAAGGTAAAAAATACTACTCAAATTTTCATTTCTAGTTTTCTTGCTCAAAAAACACAACTGAGTATGAAGCCTTGATTCACAGATTGCATTGGGAAAGAAAGAGAAGTATTAAAAATTTGCAAGTATTTGGTGATAGTGAGCTAATTGTGAATCATGTCAGAGGAAAAAATGCTACCAAGAATGATCTGTTGAAGAATTACAAGAAAAGGTTATGGGATCTCATTGAAGATTTTAAAGCATTTAGCATCAATTCCATCCCAAGAAAGAAGATTGAAGCAGCATATAGATTGGAAGTGATTGGGACTGCATTTGATGTTGTAGAAAGCATCAAAAGTGAGAAATCTCAGCCCCATATTAAAGTGGTTATAAGACCATTTGTTATAGATAACAATACAAGTTGGAAAGTATTTGAGAATGATCAACAAATTGTCAATTTCCAACAAGAAGAAGCCAAGTGCTCTGCTAGAAACCAAGACAAGTTGGAACAACAGTATGATGACCAAGTGGTGCAGTGAGAACTAACAAATTATTGAAAGGACTTGGTAACTTTGGAGTCAATATTCAACCCAAATGATCGTTCCCGGAAGGAGAAGGCAAACATTCACTTAAAGAGTGAAGATTCAAATGCCATTCTAATAATTGAAGGTAAGACATTGCAAATTGGAAAAGTAAGTACCCCACGAGAAAAATCTAAATTTGTTCAACTTTGTCAAGAATTGCTAGATTTATTTGCTTGTACCTATAAGGATTTAAGAGGTTTCAACTCAAGGCTAACACAACATACTTGTTGAGTGGATCTAGAATCCAAGCCCATTAGACGAAGAAAATGCTAGTGAACCCTCATATTCAACCTCTCATGAGGAAGGAGTTGAAAAAAGCTGATTAAAGCTAGCATCATCTTCCCTATCAAAAATTTAAGTGGGTTGCAAACCTAGTGCTTAGGTTAGAAAGAGAAATGGAGAAATTAGATTGTGTGTAGACTTCCGTGATCTAAATAAAGCATCACTCAAGGATCATTATCCACTTCCATCAATGGAACAAATCTTGCAAGTTGTAGTTAGTTCTAAAAGGTTTTCATTGTTAGATGGCTACTCGGACTACAACCAAATAATGATGAAAGAGGAAGATCGAGTTCAAGACAACCTTCACTGCAAAATGAGGCACATATGCTTATAAGAAGATGCCATTTGGACTATCAAATTCCAGATCAACATTTGAGCGAGCTATGGGTATGGTGTTCAAAGGCTTAATCAATAAGATAGTGCTAGTATATCTAGATGATATCACGAGTCTTCTCAAAGAATTCAATGGACCATCTATTTCACCTCGGATAAGTATTTTAAAGGTGTAGAAGGTTTAAAGTGTCATTAAATCCAAAGAAGTGTGTATTTTTGGCACACGAGGGCAAATTTTTGGGCCACATTGTATTAAAGGAAGGATTGAAAATAGATCATGAAAGAGTTGAATCCATCTGAACACTTCCATTGCCATACCACAAGAAATCTCTCCAAAGCTTCTTGGGAAGGATAAAATTTGTTCATAGATTTGTGCCTGATTTTGCCACTCTTGTGAAGTCTTTGACAATGATGTTAAAGAAGAATTTCACATTCAAATGGAAAACAAAAGGTAGAGAGAGATTTGAGGCTATCAAGCATGCAATATCACAAGCTCCAACTCTTATCAACACATACTTTTCAAAGGGCTTAGTTTTGTATGCTTTTGGAGGATCAAGACACAATCTCAGCTATCTTGGTGTAGCTAAATAGAGAAGGTTCAAAACATCCCATAACATTCTTCAGTCAAAGCCTAGAAGATTACAAAGTAAAGTATTCTTTCATTGAAAAGCATGTCCTTGTTGTCATTAGGATTTTGAAGAATTTTAAACACTTGGTCTCAAACAACAAGATTCAACTTCTAGTGTTTCATGCTGGTGTTAAGGATTCGAACAAGAAGAGGGCAGGTTGGATAACCCGTGTAATGGAGTATGATATTGAAATCAAAGTGACTAAGCTGGTTCATGGCAAAGGGTTGTGTGAGAAGCTTGCTTCCAAATAACAAGCTGAGTCAATAGATGAAGAAGAGGTTGTCCTACTACTTGAAAATGATCAAGGACAACCAACTAATGATGCACCCATTCCATGTTAGAATCAAGAATTGGTGCATTATCTCAAGACAATTTTTGCCCTCCGAAATGAGCAAGGCAAAGAGGAGATACTTTAGATTACAGGGCCATTCCATATGTACTTATTGATGGTGTTTTTTCCAAGAAGGACATCGATGGTGTTCTATTAAGATGCATTAGAACAATCCAAGTTGAGAAGATATTACATGAGTTCCATGATGGAGAAGCAAGAGGCCAGTTTTTTCTACGAGTGACAACTCTCAAAATCATGAAAGCTGGTTACTATTGGCCTACAGTGTTTAGTGATTGCTACTCATGGATCAAAAAGTGCAAGAAATGTGTGTTCTTCATAGGAAAAAAAAGGTTAGCAGTGCTGCCCCTTCATCCAATTTTAGTAGATCAACCATTCATACAATGGGGATTGGACTTCATTGGAGTGATCAACCCAAATTCAAGTCAAGGTCACAAGTGGATCCTTACGGCAACAAACTATTTCACCAAGTGGATGAAGCAGTGACACTTAAGGAGGAAAATGAATCCAACATCTTGGATTTCTATAAAGGGATAGTCATAAGGTTTGGTGTCCCTGATACTATCATATCAGATAATGCATTGGAATTTCTTGGCACAAAGATCACTTGAATGGGATGTCAAAAATGGTGTATACCTCAGCACTTCATCAAACTATTACCCTAGGGTAATGGCCAAGCAGAGTCAACAAACAAGAACCTATTAAGAATAATTAGAAGGAATCTTGATGAGAATCAGAGAATTTGGCACACAAATCTCAAGTCATCTCAATGGGTTGATAAAATCACATCCAAGAGGTCCACAGACAACTCTCTACACAAGCTTGTATATGGAAAAGAAGCAGTTCTACCTATATCTCTCGAGTTGTCAACATTAGAACTCATGAAATAGTTGGAATTAACTGAATTTGAGCCTATGGAGATCAGATATGTAGAGCTAATGGAATTAGAAGAAGCAAGGAAGAATGCAGTCTTGACCATGTAAAAGGATCAAGCATTGATCAAGAAGAACTTTGACAAGAAAGCTAAAGCCAGGACATTCGAAGTTGGAGACTTGGTGCTAAAGTGGGATGTTGATCATGCAAAGCCAGTAAAGCTTTCCAAGTTTGATGCCATATGGAGTGGTCCATATATGATAAATGAATGCAACGATAGTAATGCCTTATGGCTAGCCAAGATGGAGGGTGAAGAATTACAAATTCTAATCAATGGAATCTATCTCAAACATTACTACTAGAAGAAGAATTTCTCACCTTTGTACATATTAGTCTAGGATTTCTAATTCCTCCAAGTGCCTATGCATGTTTTTTTGTTGTTAGAATAGATTTCATTTCCCTAAGTACTGGCACACATTCTCTATTGGTTCTATTACATGCCTTGTTTACAATTCATCAAGCTTCCGGGTCCAACAAAGGGGTTACTGTTAGGTAGAAAGCTCATGGTTTCCTGTAATAGTTGCAAAGTTCATATTCCAACAAATGCAGAGAAACTAAAATCAGATGTTGAGGCAACATTCATAGATACTCATCATTTAGCCCCATGGATCACAGTTGCAGGAATGGGTGAGATCTGGTTTTCAAGCAATTTTCTACTCTCACAAATCTTATTTTCAAGACTCTCTTATCAAATTGAGAGTGCAAGTAGCGGAGGGCAGTCCCGGGTTCAGAAGAAGCATTTCAGTGACTCAAGGATACAAATCTTCAAGTTCCAGATCAGATTTGAGATTACTATGAGGACTCCATACCCAACGGATTGCTACAGGCAATTGGTCATACTTCATCTGACAGACAGATAACCCTTCTAAGTCATCAAATTATTATCCAAAATTCACCCCTCAAGGTAATTTGGATAACTTGCATAATTTCCTCATGCTAGAGAAATTAGAATTGGTTCAAGGCCCAAAAAATCAAGTTTTGGAGGTCCCTTTGGCTTCTCTATAACTTCCCCATCCAAGGAAAAAATCGAGAAGTTAGAAAAAATTGAAAAAATCCAAAAATTGGTTTAAGCTAGTGTCTTGTAGGAAAATCAAATATTTCATCCCGTGCATCGCACTCGGGACAACGGGACACGTGGGACCCACATGGCCGAAATCATCATAAGCGCGTTCAAATCGGTGAAGTCAAGTAAAACTATCCCGAGCCACACAGGCTACATGAGGGACAACTGGGACCCACATCGCCAAAAAAGGCAAAGAACAAAGGGGAATCGGCAAAATCGGACATTTTTAGCCTAGATGGTCTACTAGGATGTTAGGATACAAGTTCACCGCAAGGCTGAAATTGCTGCACTAAGATAAAATTTGTGAAGTCGAGTCAAAATGTCCTAGGCTGCACTCGGGACGGTTAGGACACCACCGGGATGCACAGGATTCAAAATGCCGAAATGGCCGATCACAAAGCAGTGTGGGTAATGCAGAGGTCAATGGCCCTTTCGGCCCAAGTTGCACAAGGGACATCCGGGACACCAAGACCTGAAATAGCTGAAATAGCCACATGCAAAGGAAAACAGTGCAAATCAGATCCCAAATTTCAAATGACCATAATGTTTGACTCCGAGCTTCGATTTTCATGAAATTTGACTTTCTAGAGCGAGCATAATGTCCTCTACGCCATAAAAACTAGATTTCTTAATTATGACGATGGTAGGTATTTGAAAATAAAAGAATCATCTCCAGCTCTGATAAATTAAATGCTCAACCCCATCAAATGACAGAAATGCCTGGCAAACCCAAAATAACTGTCTACATTCAGAAGACCATAAATTTTGCATTTCTCAACAAAAAAACACAATATTGGTACCAGTGGAATCATTGTTCCGAGCCCGATGCATAAACATCAAGAAATTCATAATTTGGTGAGGAATTGATGGTGATTTTTTAGAAAATGTGCCCATTTTAGAACAACGATTTTATTTGGTAGTTGGGATGCATTAATGAAACATGGGTTGACATATTTCACTGCTGCAAGTTATGGGACAAGTATGGGGGCCTTTTTCAAGCAACAGAACATCATTTCACTTCATTTACTACCTCTTGCAAGTGGTTTAAGGACAAATTTCAGGATTTTCATTTTCCCTCTCTCTCTCTCTCTCTTTTTAGAAATCTATAAATTGGAGTGTTGGGCTCATTGTAAAGGGAGAAAGTTTTGAGTAGCAAAAATATGTCAAAATTATTTTGTGAAGCCAAAGTGCTGTAGGCCCTTGTAGTGGAATCCTTGCATGGTGATCCAAACCCTTATTCTGTAATAGATTGGATTGTGCATATCATGAAGCAATGAATAAAAAATGTCGATACTTCTTCCCCTATTTGTGTTTATTTGTATTCCTCTTACCCCTTGAATCTCATTGCATGTAAATTATGTCTATCTTATGTTGTTGTAGGGATTCACTATCATTGTGTGTGTATGAGATGTTGTTGTGAATGCATTTGTTAGACTGTGGTGAATAGTTTTCACCCCTTCTAGTATGCATTTTGCTTCTACTTTTCACACATTAGAAGACTATTCTCACACTCTCCTTTTTTGGTGTATCACCGCTTTAGTGTAGGCTTTGTTTTCATGCACTCTCTCTCCCTGGTCCCTTAGAAAGTTAGATTAGGACAAATAGTTTTTTCCTGCATTAGATTAGATTATGTTAGGTAGTTTAGGAGCAAGAACCAACTTTCTCTGGAGGTCTATCTTAAGGAGCATGTCCCACAACTTAGATATAGTACCCATGTTATCCAATCACACTATGAGCTCAAGCACACACACTTTCACAAACCATAGGGTGCCGTGATTTAAAGATAACAATTATTTAAATAAAATAATTATTCATGGTGAGTAGAATAAAAGTTAGAGCAAAAACGGCGGTCAAAACAGTCTTCCAAGCATCACGACCGACGAGAATGGTTTAATATACCCCACACGAGGGGGTAAATCATCACGACCAATTCATTTATTATCGACCGCTGCCAAAATTTTACTGTGAGACCCCTGATAGCGATGAGGATGATGGTGAGAGGATGAGCCTACATGAGAAATGCCTAAGTATTGCTTAAGCAAGGCGAAGGCCTATTATCGATATTTATACTACGAGGCGATTCAACCTGGTCAACGTGCACCCACCTATAGCCAACAATTGGGTGGATCGACGAGATCGAGAGGCCTCGGGCATCGGTGGAGCAGCCACAAGGGAAACCTACATGACCACACAAGTACACAAGTCATGGGTCCTCTATTGTCTCACGAGCCAGCCCACCCATCCGAAGGTTCTAGTCGGGCATGGCCCTCATTATATCGATTGATTGTAATTTTTTATTATGTACATGCCTCTTATGAAGGTGTTATCATTCTTGAAAAATGTATACGATGTACCATTTTTGATGTACACCTTTGATGAATGATTTAACACATTTTTGATTGATGCATAACATTTTTGATGTATGCCTCTGATGAAGGCTTTATGAGTTGTGCCATTTAATGGCCCATTGTGTATCAATGATGTATATCCTCTTTTAAACAGGACATTTTATACTGTATATATGGACATTTTGATGTGGCACAATGTTTATGGGATGATGGATTTTATTATTTTGATGATTTATTATATGGATTATGGATGTGTCATGATGTTATATGGTTTTATTTCACATGTATCATGATGATAGTTGAGATGTTTGTACCACATGTGTTTGATTTTGACATGATAGATCCACAGATGATATTAATTGTATTGTACATGTGATGCTCTAGATTAGTGGACAAGATGATATGATGATATTGGTGTGGGGATATATTTTGATATTTTCGATCCCTCTTGCCCCCATTTGATGATATGATATGTGATGATTAGCTTAGCATTCATGTATGATGTATAGATGATGTTAGATGTGATGATATTGATGGAGATATGATGATGTGATAACAAAACTATGTACATGTGACAAACAGACACAAGCAAATGTTAACAAACTTAACCAAATATACAGTGCTAACCAACATGAATTAACACAACTATGTACAATTATTTACAAGCATGCAAAAACACACTGCATATGTACAAGTAAGAATGAATCTAATCTAAGCAAGAAAAGATGAATCTTATCAAAGTATGTCTAAGAAACAAACTATACAAATGTACAAACAAGCAACAACTATACAAGAAAACAATGTACACAAACAAAGCAAGAAACAAGATAAAGTAAGTAAACTAAAGTTATGTTTTTGTAAGATTGTTTTGTGAAACACTTTTCTATTGTTTTTGTGTATTGTGTTTTTCTATTATTTTGGATTTTGATCATATTTGAATGTTTTTGTGATTTTCAAACATATTTGAATGTTTTTGTGATTTTCGAACATATTTGAATGTTTTTGTGATTTTCTAAGGTTTTCCGAAGCTATGCACAAGTAACCGAGAAATATGGATGCCCCCAGCATTAGACAGAGAATATACAAGGGCATGCGCCACATGTTTATAAACAAGAAGGTGAAGTCATAGAAGTGCCCTTGACATTAGATGGGGAATATACAAATACCATCCCTTCACTGATTTATAAGAGGAGAAAAATTTAGATCAAGGCTTGACATGATAGGTTCATAGGGAATCTCGGATGCAGGTGTGAAACTAGCCCTAGGCTAAGTAAAAGTACCCTCTAGATATAAGATGCTTATGAACAATGAATCCTCCCAAGGCACTGGAAACTAGTTTTCACCAAGGGACCTATCTAAAGTGCCACAATTGCATGGTTTTCACATATGGATGACTTGATTTGCCTTTTTTTTTTTTGATCATGTTTATTCTTTTTTTTTTGTTTTATTTTCTTATTTTTACACCATGTTTAAGCATAGAACCGCTTAAGGTGCATGGCATTCATACGCTCACGGAGCTCATCGCCATTAGGATGGGCAAGTTTGTATGCTCCCGTACCATATTTGGCCATAATGATGTAATTTCCTAACCAATGCTATTCAAACTTGCCTTTCTTCTCTCTTTCTGCCCTTGTGTTGAACTGATTTTATTTCATGACCAAATATCTGACCTCAAACTGATGAGGTATGATCCTTTTATTATAATTTTTGGAGACCCCATTACGATACACCTTGAGATGTTTAAGGGTGCGAATGTGGTTTTTATCCGGAGTTCTAATTCTCGCCCGGTCAGCTAATCTGTAATCCTCATCCTTGTCCGATAATCCCTAAGAGATATTATCGGAAGGAAACTTCGATTTCCAATGGGATGATGGATTTGGTTCCAAATACTAGGGAATAGGGTTTCACACCGGTAAGAGTGTGAATGGAGGTCCTATAAGCCCAAAGGGCCAGGTGAATTTGTAAATGCCAATTGCGACCTGTCTTACTCACCATCTTCTCCATGATCCGAACCAATGTTTTGATACTAGCTTTAGCTTTGCCCATTACCTTGCATATAATATGACATAGACCACTTAAATTTGATTTAAAATCGATGACAAAGATCTGTCACTGTCTTGTTTTTGAATTATTTTCCATTGTAAGTAACTATGGCCACATGAATTCCATATGAGTAGATAAGGCGATTCATGATAAAATTTGAAATTTGAGCACCCATTACATAAATCAAAGGAACAACCTCCACCTACTTAGTGAAATATTCCGTCGCTATGATGATGTGGGTATGACCATAAGATGAGGTAGGGGTGAGATTACCTATTAAATTTAGCCCCCATTTGGAAAATGGCCATGGGGTTGTGATCAATCGCAACACATTTGATGGCGCATGGATGAAATTTCCATACTTTTAACATAACATGCACTTCCTCACATAGTTGTAGCAACCTGTTTCCATAGTAAGCCAATAGTAGTATACTCTCAACAATTTCTTAGCTAGAACCATTTCATTTGTATGAGGAATGTACACCCCTTCATGTACCTCTTTGATCACTTGGACTGACTCTGCTACATCTAGACAATGCAACAAATTCCCATCGTAGCCACGACAATAGAGCGTATCTCCTAAGAGGGTGTAACAAGCTATTTGACGGATAAGGCTTTTTTTTTTTTGGAATGGGAGATGTCAGGAGGGAAGGTGTTGTGTTTAAGATAGGCATAGATGTGTGCATACTATGGGGAATAGGGACCAACAACTTCACAAGCCAAATAGGATTTTGGCATGTCATATGTAGGATGGTGTAGATTCTAAAAAGAATGACATATCATTACTCTCTGGTGGAATTCGTAGCATAGAACCTACGGTTGCCATAGCGTGTGTGGATGTATTTTGTGCTATTGGAATCTGTTTGAATGTAATACGCACAAAATACTCTTTCAAAATTTTCCACAACTTTCTTGTAGGGGATAAGATTCTCATCTATGAATTTGTATTCATCGTTGAATTGCTTGATGATAAATTGCAATTCACCAATGATCTTAACATGATGGATATCGCATTTGATTGCTAGCTTCATCCCAAGTGATGTTTGCCTCATACTCTACAATATTATTTGTACAAGGAAAACCAAGGTGAAAAGTTTGAGGTATGGGGTCGCTTTGAAGGAGTAATTAATACCACACCTACCCCTGAACCATGAAAAGTAAAAGATCCATCAAAGTGCACTTGCCACATGACATATTCCTCAATATACATTAATGAAGTGTCTGGCAGATCTAGACTCACAAGCTCTGTTCTTGGTAACGGTGCTTCTGCTAATTGATCGGTGAGTACTTTTCCTTTAAATGACTTTTGGTGTACATACTCAATGTCAAATTCACTTAGTATAATGATCCAATTAGCCATTCTACACTGTAAGGCGGGTTTTGACAACAAGTATTTGAGCGGGTAAACTTTGGATATAAGCTTGGTTTTAGTATTCAATAGGTAATGGTGAAGTTTTTGGAAGGTAAAAACTACATCCAAAAAATATTTTTGATATGAGGATAGTTGAGCTCATAAGAAATGAGAGTACAACTGAGATAGTACACAACATTTTATTTGTGGCCAAGGTCATATTGGGTGAGCAACACTCCAATAGAAGATTCAGAGTAGAAATATACAACGGAGTGGCTCACCGGGAGTTAGAGGCATGAGGACAGGCATTGGCTAAGTATTGCTTAAATAAGGTAAAGGCATGTTGTTTCTCTTGTCCCCAAATAAAGGCAACATCCTTTTTAAGTAGATGGGTAAATGAATGATATTTGTCAGCAAGTTGGGAAATGAAGCGGCGGATGGCTTGTATCTTTCCTTGCAAGCTGCGTAATTGTTTGATGTTTTTGGGAGAAGGTATTTTAGTAATGATGGTAAATTTAGCTGGGTCTACCTCAATCCCTCTTCACGATACAATGAATCCAAGCAACTTTCCAAATAGTACACGAAACAAACATTTATTTGGATTCAATCTGAATTTGTATTCCTGTAGGTGTTCGAAGATACATAGTAAAATGTCAGGGTGTTCTGATCACGGTTTGGATTTCCTGAGGATATCATCCACATAGTCCTCCATGATGTCATGAATCATATCATGGAAAATCATGGTCATTGTCCTTTGATAGGTTACACTTGCATTTTTAAGGCCAAAGGGCATTACCTGATAATAGAAAGTCTCCCAAGGGGTTGTGAAGGATGTCTTGTGTTAATCTTCATCTGCTATTTTGATATGATTGTAGCATGAAAAGCCATCCATAAGAGATATCATTTCATATCCTACAATTGAATCAACAATCATATCAATATTGGGAAATGGGAAATCATCTTTTGGACATGCCTTATTGATGTGTCTAAAATCCATCTGATTTTGATCCCGACAAGTTTCTTTTGTATGGGGACTATGTTTAATATCCATTTCGAGTAATCAATAGGTCTAATGAATCCCGTTGCTAGCAATATTTCTAGCTCTTCTTTAACTAGAAGAGCCACCCGTGGATGCATTTTTCTGAGCTTTTGTTTGATGGGCTTGGCATCTGCATGCACAACTAGGTTATGCACTACCAAAGTTGGATCCAAGCCCGACATATCCTTATAGGACCATGCAAATACATCTATAAATTCTGTAGAAGCATGGTGAATGTCTTATGTTCCCATCTTTGAGAGTGAAGCTCCCAGTTTGACTATTTTTGGGTCGTCTTCTATTCCAATAGTCACATCAATGGTTTCTTCCACTAGCATTTTTGACAAATCTTCCATACGTGTAGAATCGGGAGGAAGGTTGAGATCTTCTTCCAAGGATGTCTCTATGAGTTTTTCACCCTTGGCGTGGTCACTTTTTTTGTCCATTGATTTTTTCACTTTTTTATTAGCCAATGCCTCAAAGAGGTTTTCACTGTGTGACTTGGAATTCTGTCTTTGTTGAGGCTTTTTGTTAGAACTTTTGCCCTCATTTTTCTTAAGTTTTACTAACCAAGAAGTTCAGCTTCCTTGCCAAAGTACGCGCAGGTATCTAAGTCAATGCAGAAACCCTTCTTATGGTCTCCAATCATAATTGTATCTCAAATGCCCATGAATTATTAAATGGTCTCATCATTTTCAAAGAGGTCCAGTGGTACGTGATGTTGTTGGTCCCATTCGACAAGGCAAGGGTAAAAAAGTTCAATTTTAGGCTTAGTGGGGGTTAAGGTAAGGACAACGATATCCATGAATAGGTTCATGGAGGTAAGATCCTTGTATTAGTTATAGTGGGAATTTGTGTCATTATATAAATAATCATAGCTATCTTTGTGCTCGTAAGTAGCATCTTGATCATTGGGGTGTGATCCATAAGGTCGAATGTCGATACCACATCTTTTTATCTTGAAATGTGGGAGAGGAACTATTTCTCTTGTCCTTGCTCATTCTTTCCGCATCTTAGACCCTTGTAGCCCATGGATACATCATTTGGCTATAATTCTTATACTCTAGGATTTGGTAACAAGTTGGTTGAGTATCTTATGGGACCAAAGTTGTAGGTGGGTCCAACAATTTCTCTTACTGCAAGTAACCCCAAGGTAAAAATGACCCAATAGTTCACTCATCTCTAGGCCGTTTGAAATGATAGTTGGGTTGGCTTCTAGTTTTAGGTGACAATGATAGGTCCGAAACCAAAAGAGCTTGTTGGAAATTATATTCTCCACAACCGTATTCCAGAACCTTCATCTCCCATGAATCAAAAGGAGAAGTTGATGTAGATGCTTCACGGGTGTAAGAACTTAGGGAATATAAATATACCCATGACTCCATGCATTTGGATTGAAGAGGAACAAATATATCAGCAGAGGGACACGTATAGGCACCCTTACGTGTAAAACTATTGAGAGCTCTGTAGTGAGTGAAGGGATCTGGATCTCCTTGTATTGTGACAGTGTGTCCCTTGTGTTTCAATTTGATGCACTGATGGAACATTGATGGCATGGATTACATGGCATGAATCCATGGTCGACCAAGAAGCATATTATATGGAAGTTCTAAGTCCAATACATGAAACTTTGTTTGATGACAAGTTGGTCCTACTTCCATTGGCAACGTGATTTTCCCAGTTGATTCCGCTCTGCGTTGTCGTAAGTGGTTATGGTAATAATATGGGACTCTAGATCTTATTCTATATTTCCCGATTGCTTAATTAATTTTAAAGCACATATATTCATGCCGATCTATTGTCCAAAAGCACCGTTTTATCTTCCGTGGGTAACAAAATACCTCAATATATAGGGGAGATTATGTGTAGGATCTTTAATAAGGATCTCCCTATGATTAAAGGAGATGTACTTAGTTGGTGTAATGTTTTACACTATACTTGAACATGAAAAGGGTCTACTTCTAGTGGCACTCCTAACCCCTAAAGATTTTTGTAAAATATTTCCTTATGTACATTTGATATTTTAAGAAGATCCAAGATTGAAATCTTGGCAGATGTCTTTTCAAGTTGTTCTAAGAGGTTTTACCTACCATCTTGCAGGGTTGATGGAGAGGGTTCATAAATCATGAGGCAGACACACACTTATTCTTTGGAGCACAATCCTTCCTGTTGATTCTAATGGTATTCACATGGTCATTAGGAGACCAGATACATCCAATGAGCAAATCATAATGATTATTTTCATTCTTGGTATATAGATAATTCACCACTTTGTAACTCTGGGATGACTCTCCTTGATCCGAGTTTTCTCATATGACTTAGTATGTTTACGCAATGGTTCTTTGACAGGGTTCATTTTAAGACCCCCTTCAGAAAAAATTAGTTTAGAATGGGTGGAGAATCTCCAAAATTGACTTTCGAATTGATGGAAAATTTCTGAAAAATGTTTCGTGGTAAAGGTGATTGGGAAGGGCACAATTTTCTTGGATGATTTACAATGATAAGAAACATTGGAAAAATACATGCATAAGTTAATTTAACATATAAATAGTAGGTGAATTAACCCATATAAATGACTTATCGGTGGAAATTTTAGGTGAATTGGGTGGGAGCCGACTGCTGAAAATTAGCCATTTCCAATTTCCAAAATCCCTAATATTCGCGAGTTTACAAAAAATTGCCACTAAATTTTTTCCTGTTCTTTGAATGTTCCCAAGTTTTTGTTTGGCATTTGAGTTTTCTCTTGGGTTATCCACTTTTATCTCCCCATTGTCAATGAGATCTTGGATGTAGTGACGAAGTCGTAGACATTTTTCTGTTTTGTTTCCCTTGACACGATGTAATTCACAATAGTCATGCTCTTTGAACCATGATGGATTTGGATCATTTTCATCAAAGGGTTGTGTCATGGGATGAGTCACCATGTGAGGTGCATCTAATTGTTTCAATATTACCAACAAAAGCTCATTGAGAGGATTAAAAATTATACGTTTAGGTGGTGGTTGAATAGGCCCTTTGATCAGTTTAAAAGGTTAACCAATTTGAACCGTTTGTACACGTTTGGAATCTGTGATTCCATCTTGTTGGGCCCTTGGAATACTAACCAAGTATGAAGGCACTTAGGCACATGGGACCCCAGTTATAGAATGGTGTGCAAGGAAAAAGTGCATAAGAGAAAGGCTTAAGGAGACAAATAACGTGCGCGATGTGTGAAAGGAGGTTCGAGACTTAGCCAATTTGAGTTCCCAAGGTAGAACATGTGAAAACGTGATCGGTTACGCACGGATAAGATGCCAGCCTGGCAACAGTTGGCCCAGAAAGAGCATGCCCAGATGGAATCTTCTAGAAGATCATCATGAGATGGAATGGAGAGCTCAGGCTTGAAGGAACATGCTCGCATGGAGGACCACATTCGACACTTGGCGACGGATTTGAGGGCATGGCAAGGTGAGTTGGCAGCCTGGGAAAGTGATAAATACAAGTTCCTACTATGAGAAAAGAGAGAGATAGAGACGAAGATAGATACGATATACATAGAGAGATACTTGGGAATAACAAATTAGAGAGTAAGAGAAGCTCTGTAGAATTGTTGTAAGTGGATATTCTAGTTTATGTACTAAGCATGGAGTTGTATTTTTATTTTCTGTTAGCTTAGCTACATACGTCCAGTGATGTGAATGACTACAGTCTGCACTCTGTGACACTTTGTAATGAATCAATGAATATATTAAGGTTACCTGTTATAAATAGATATGAATATCAATGGGTTTAATGGATATTTCGTTCATATGAGTTCTCTTTCCTTTCATGATATGAATGAATGGTTGTATCTTTCTTTCTGTTATAGTATATGTTCTAGGATCTATTAAAGCACTCAATCTGAAGTGACTGCAAGGATTTGGAGGCCGTTATGAGCCCTATGGTTCTTGTATGTCTCAATTTCTTTCCTGAATACTCTTACACCAATCATAGATAATGCTTCCCACTAGACTCACATAAAAGAGAGACTTGGCACCCGCACGTGCCTCGGTGAGTGCTCAGCTTCTGCTGGGTGATAGGCCGGTGCGCATGGGGTTATTCCTTTTGTGATAGGAGTAAAAATGAATACATCTTGGTTCCATTACTGGGACCTCTTTTTAAAGTTGTAGTGGGATATAACATGCATCATGATCTGATATAAAGAGTAATGACGGATCGGTTAACATTGGAAAATTTTGAATCATGGTTCAAGAGCACGGAGGATGAATTTTCTCAAAGATACAACACTGGACCTGAGTTTAATACATGTAGATGGGTAGAAGAGAACATCTACCATGATCTGTACGAGACATTCTTCTACTACTTCCCAGTAGAGTTATATGGATGGCTCTCAGCCTATGCATCTAGATCAAGTTGGCATTATAGATCATGGATGTGGACCGAAGAAGACTACCAGAGGTTGCAAGATGTAGATCTGACATGGACCCATGCTATAGATCATTGGTGGAGAGGAGTACTAGCTAGCTACACTTTGGAATACACCATTTCTACGTATTCTTGCCTAGAGATTGCTGAGTTTGAATTTCTACGAGAACCTAGAGGAGTGTTTCTACGTGCCATTCCTCTAGCTATGAAGATATTAATGGTTACCATGAGTTTAGAGGTGCTCCCAATGGCTGGCTAAACCGTTATGAGTGTTGGGTAAGGAAGCTCGGGTGGAGGAAGATGGAAGATGATATGATAGAGAAGGAGAGGGAAGAAAGATGGCTCAAGTATAATGAAGCGTGTGAAAGGGAGATTGCTAGATAATGCGAGGTTGCTAGTGTGATGGATTTATGGAGACAGACGTTGTGGGAAGGAGTTGAGGTTCACATGGAGGATGTGGAACCTGAGCAATCTGTGCTACCCCATCTTGGAAAGCATGTAAGGGAGACCCCTTCGGCTTCTGGTGAGAGCTCATCGCATGGAGAAAGGAGAGTCGTTGGCACATATCTAAACCCACCCAAAGGTGGCCAGAGCCTTGGCGCTTGGTTTTCCTAAACTAGGAACAAGTATTGATCCAGTTGAAACTAGTGGAAGAGACATATCTGCACCTAAGAGATAAAATTTTGCATTCCCTTCTTCTATGGCTGCACATATTTTAGTATTCGGAGGATTTTTTGGACAAGGGGCAAGTTTACAAGCTTTTGGGCTTGCATCAGGGAGTGGCGCGAGACAAAGTAGTGGTAGTGGGGTGCTTATCACGAGACCATCAGAACACAATTTAGTGGGAGCTGTGGGGGCACTTGGCACAACTCCTACAAGCCCTATTGGACCTAGTGGTTCTGGTGGATCTGGTGGCTCTAGAGGTATAGGTCCCGATGGACCTAGTGGATCAGGTGGTGGAAGAAACACCGAGAGGAACCAAGGATCTGGTTCAGGAAAAGGACCCCAACCACCCCCTCAAGTATTCTTTGAAATGTCTCTGCATTTACTAGATTACAGGGGCATTGAGGATGCTATGGAACATGTTCACAAATGTGAACTGCTATGGCGCGTGAAGGGTATCACAACCCCAGAACAAAAGGCTAGTCAATTTACAACCACACTGCAAGGGCGTGTGCATAGCTGGTATAGAAAGTATGACCCTCATCAAATGGTGGTGGACTACACTACTTTAAAGAATGCATTCTTGGCAGAGTTCCACATTCCTAAGTTTGAGCAGAAGAGCATTAGCACTTTGAAGGAGATTCAACAAGGAATGAAAGAGAGTGTGTGGGAGTATGATGCACATTTTAAAACTCTTTTGTCTAAGTTATCATATGATATCCATCCTTCTCAAGCATGCACAGTGGTTTGTTGGGGGATTGATCACCCCTTTTAGAAGGGCCTTGTCTCATAAAACTTTTACAAATTTACATGAAGCATTGGAAGGTGCCTTTGCGCTAAGGCATTGGTAGTATTGATACTGGCATTAGCCCATTCCTAGAGGCCCAGATTGCTGCTATGGCCAAACAGTTGGAAAAATTATCTATGAACTCAGTCCATGAGACTCACAGTGGTATGTGGTGCATGAATTGTGAAATAGAGGGGCACGTTAAGGATAATTTCCCCTGGAGGATGGTATGCGCTATGATAGTAGATTGTGAGATTTGTCATGGGGACCATGATGCAAGTAGATGTCCCTTGCTACAACACATGATCAGGAAGAATGTATCTTGTTATTGTAAAATTTACACCTCCATAACCCATGATACGAAGGACTGTAGGCTCATTGATCAGATTCATGAGGCCATTGATCATGGGGTGCACCAAACTAGCATTGCCAGTGGTTCTAAAAATGATGATCACCATTATGAGGAGCGCGTAGATGGGGGCGCATGCATGGAAGAGGTTTTCGAGGAGGATTCCGTGGACGAGGTAACCATGGAGGAAGAAGTGAGTTCCCATGTGGAACATGTTTTAACTGTGGATCTACAGAACATTACAAGCATGAGTGCCTAGACTTGTTGCAGTGCTCATGGTGCAGAAAGAAGCATAAGTATGAGGAGTGCCCAGAGTTATTTGAGCATATGAATCAATAGCACTGAAAAGACAAGGGTGCGCTATGATGGTCAACATTAAGAAGGCAGACATATAGTGGATGCCTCGGGTAACACGAGATGAAGGTTTGGAGCCTGTCTTGGTAACAACAAGGGCAGAAGCCATGCATGTAAGAGAGGTACCAAGACAGAAGACCCTAGTTATAAGGGAGGAGGTCGTTCATGGGAAGTATCCAGACCTGCGCGTCACAAAGAGATATATCGGGACACAAAGTGGATGTTAATCACAACTTGCGAGGAGATCCAATGTCTAAAGGAGAAATACGAGAAAGGAGGAACAAGGAAGGAGAGTCAAGGCACAAAAGGATGACACAGGACGAGGTCAAGGAGGTGTGTAAAATGTTAAGGTAGGATAACATCATTCCTTTGCTAGGGTCCTAGTTTAGAGAGAAGGTACCACGCGCCGAGAAAAGAGCACGAGAGACAGGTCTTACATGTGAACCTTCCCCCTCACAACCTTGACTATGACAAGGAGATTACGTTGAATGCAGTTGTAGATGGATGGATCTTTAGTAATATACTCATTGAAATTGGCATGGATGTTAATGTTTTGACTTTGGATGCATGGCATCGATGGGAGACTCAGACATTACAGCCATCTTTGAATGTGCTTGTATATGGAAAAAAAAACTAAGGCAATACCCCTCGGTGTCTTGAAGGATGTAGCTATTACTATTCGGGATCCAAGTTTCTTGGGGACTTTGAAGTCTTGGTGCTCGCTGAGTGTAATTTCCCAGCACTACTTGGGTGCCCTTGGTGTTACAAAAATAATGTGGACCTTCGGTTCAACAAAGGGTACATCAGCTTCGAGAACAAAGAGGAACATGTCATTATACCCCTAGTTGATGGGAAGTCGACAACCTATATTGAACCATTGGGAGAAGAAGTTCTAGAAAAATTTATGTGTGCTCAATCAGAGACCCTGAGATGGTACACCCTACTAATGGAGTTATCCAGTTTGAAGATGCTCAGTCAGTAAGTGATACCACCAACCTAGTGTGTGACTATTGGGTGCATGGAACTTATGAACTAATGGGATGACAGTTAATAGGGTCAGTGTCCAAGGTAACAAAGGCACACATTATTAGGCACTTTGGAGGAAAAGAACTACCCAAGTATTCAGGAGGAGCTTTCCTTGAGATCTTTCTACAGGAGGTAGAAGCTTAGTGGAAGAATGAGAAGGAATGGAGGGAGATGTTAAGTTATGTCTTGCTTGGCACAACAACTCATTGGTGGGCCACACATCAGAGAGATCCTTTTAGAGTGGCATAAGGTAAGGATTGCTCTCTCTGTCAGATTTTCTAGAAGTAATGTACCCACCATCATCAAGGAATACCATGGGAAGGAGCCCGCCTCTTTCCATATCCAGGAGTGTGAATGGATTTGGAGAGAAGGCATGAAAGCTTTTCCACCATCCCTCTGGGTGTACAAGTTGTATTCTACACTGTAGGGTTGTGCGTGTGCATGGTACATTCATTCGAGAGACATGCCACTAGACAAGGAATTGGCAAGAGCTCACGGCTGACCTTATTCAAACCTTTGAGTATTGGAGTACCAAGCCATCAATTGATAAGGCCTTGCAGGGTATCAAGTGCCTTACCATGGGGGATAGTGCTAGAACGAAGATAGGCTATTGGAATTACTAGGTGAACTAGGATTGGAGGCACGCTTTGAAGAAGTTGAGGAAATAGAAGAGTTACAGCTTGAGCGCGCGTGTTTGGAAGAAGAAAAGGGAAAGTTGGTATATGTGATTGATGGAGAGGAATTGGAAAGTTTAGACATTAGCCATTCTATAGAACACACAAGGTAGTGAATAGTGTAAATGCTCACGTGCATGCATACCATGAGCCTTTAAAGATGAAGAAAGTTAACATTGGTTCAGAAGAAGAACCTAAGGAAGCTATTATTGGGGATTACTTGGACAAAGAAGGAAGTATCAAAGATCATTGATCTGCTGTGTGAATTTGAGGATTTATTCCCATGCAGTACCATGAACTCAAAGGTGTTCACCATTCCTTGGGGGAGATGAAGATAAAACTAAAGGATGGTGCATGCCCGATTAGAAAAAGGCCCTATCGGATGAATCCCAATTTATGCGTGAGGGTTAAGGAGGAGATAGACAAGATGATAGCTTCAGGATCATTGAGGTAGTGGAAGAATCAGAATGGATAAGTTTGATGGTAATCAACATCAAGAAGGATGGGTGGATTAGGATTTGTGTGGACTATAGGGAATTGAATGCAGTTTGTGTCATTGATCCATTTTCGACCCCCTTCACTGAAGAAATTTTGGAAGGAGTCATTGGGCGCGAAATCTATTCCTTTACGGATGGATTTTCAGGATACCACCAAGTCCAGATTGCAAAGGAGGACCAAGAGCTTTGCCACCAAGTGGGGAAGTTTTGCATATATGGTCATGCCCTTTGGGTTGAAGAATGCACCTGCTGTTTTTTCACGCATAGTGGTGCAAGCATTTCAGGACTTCATCCATAAATTTCTTCAAGTCTATTTGGATGATTGGACAGTATATGGTCTAGTTAAGGACCATTGTGACAACTTGAGATTAATGTTTGAAAGGTGTAGGTAGTTGAGGATATCCCTCAACATTAAGAAATGTGTGTTTGCTACTCCCTTTGGGACTCTATTGGGGCATATCATATGTAAGGAGGGCTTACTTGGTAGATCCCGCTAAGGTTGTAGTTATTGTGGGGTTAAGGGAACCTACTAGCCAGAGCACAGTGCATAGATTCCTTGGGCATACGGGCTATTACAGGAAATTCATTAAAGGATATGCCAAGATCACCGCACCTTTAGAGGAGTTGCTTAGACACAAAAATACCTTCCATTGGGGTAAGGCACATCGAGGGCGTTTGATACATTAAAAGATAGGCTTATTACTGCACCTATTTTATGTTTTCCCTCTCGGGACAAGCCCTTCCATGTCCATGTAGATGCCTCAGGAACCACCATTGGAGCAGTGATTGTGTAACCAGGTGAGGGGATTGTTGAACATCCTCTCTGTTTTGCAAGTAGAAAGTTAAGACCAGCAGAGTAGAATTATACCACTACCAAGCGCGAGGCATTGTCAATGATCTATGTGCTCTTCAAGTTTAGATAGTATCTGCTGGCAACACCCTTTGTATTCTACACCGACCACATGGCATTAAAGTATTTAGTAAACAAGCCCATTCTTCAAGGGTGCATATGTCGATGGGTGTTGTTGTTTCAAGAGTTTGAATTCACCATTGTAGTGAAGCCCGGAAAAAGAAACTATGGGCTTGATCATCTGATCAAGGATTGATTCAGGAGAGGACACACAAAGTATTGAGGAAGCAATGCTAGACGCCCAACTATTTAGATTGCGGTGCATGCCCTTGGATTTGGAGGAGATTGTAGTATTTTTAAAAGAAGGTGTGGTGCCGAGATGGAATGAAGGCATTGGAAAAAAAGTAGTTAGCCATACATGCATCACCCTACATGTTGATTAGTGGAGACTTATACAAGTTGGGATGAGATGAAGTTTTACACAGGTGTGTATTAGAGCATGAGCGCCTAGCCATCATGGAAGAAGCACATGGAGGAAGTGTGGGTGGGCATTACGTAGGTGATGCCACCATGCGTAAGATATTAATGGCAGGATTATGGTGGGAAACCTTATACAAGGATTGTAGAGATTATTGTAAAGCATGTGACCACTTTCGACATTGGCAAACCAGGAAGGAGAGATGAAATGCCTTTGCGTCCTATCCCTAGCGCAGCCTTTCGAAAAATGGGTGATAGATTTTATGGGACCTATTGCACCAACAACGTGTAGGATTGGGTCACGTTATGTCATCACTTGCATAGATTATCTCACAAGGTGGGTAGAGGCAGCCCCAACTAAAGATTGCATAGCAGAATAACAGTGGCAAGGTTCTTATGGGAGAACATTATCATGAGGTATGGATGTCCGTTGAGTTTGACCAGTGATAGGGGTACACATTTTTGAATGAGACCGTGAGGATCTTGTTATCAAAGTTCATGGTGGCTCATCACAAGACTATGCCCTATCACCCACAAGTGAATGGAACCGTGGAAGCATTCAACAAAATATTGAGTCATACCTTGACCAAAATCTATGATGTTGGAAGACAAGATTGGGATGAAAAAGTATCGGCAGTGTTATGGGCTTACAGGACTACGTATAAAAGACTAAATAAAGCCACACCTTTTCAATTGGTGTTTGGCGTGGAAGCCATTTTTCTAGTTGAATTTATGTTACCTTCTCTGCGAATAGCGCATGTAGGAGGATTAGCCGATGAACAAGCACTGGAAGAAAGGATTGATGAGCTAATGAAACTGGATGAGAGACGATCACTTTCCCGATGGAGCCAAACAATGGAAAAGGCAAAGCAAAAGGCTTGGCATGATCACCATATTAGAAACAAGAAGTTTGAGGTTGGGCAGATGGTGTTACTATATGATTCCAAGTTTCTCATAGCCATCCTAGAAAGTTGAAAGTCCATTGGTTGGGTCCCTACACAATCTTGTACATCCTTGATTTAGGTGCATGCCGATTCTGAGCGCTATATGGGACAAAGTTTCTGGACACTTCAATGGCGGTAGTCTGAAGCTTTACTATAAATAATTCTTCTTGGTGTTTGTCAATAAGGTAGTTTTTCCAGTTAGTTTAGAAGTTTCCTTTATGCATTTTCCCTTTCTTGTGTTTCCCTTTCGCGTTGTTGTTTTGGTTTTACACCTTGGGCACCGGTAACCTTATTACTATTTTTGGAGAATTTGTGAGTGTGTAGAGGACCACACATCGTTTAAGTGTGGGGTGGAGAAAAATGAAGAAGCACATGATTAAAGTACCAAGGAAGTTGTGTTGAAGAGCCTTGTTGTGTAGCCCAGTTGAAAGAGGTAGATGAAGAGAAAAGATAGAATGGTTGGTGCCAAGATAAAGCTACTAGTAGATCCCATGTAAAAAGGAAAAGGAAGCACGCTTAAAAACAATACAAGGTAGGCAAAAGTAAGAATTTGGATAGAAGAAGTGCCTTCGACGCGGTTCGGCACGCGCAAGAGTCTCCCCGTCGAGGTTGGTTAGGTTGTGCGCCAGAAGGTTGGAGGAGTTTTTGCATAGGAAGGGTGTGTGAGTGGAAGCACTGAAGATGGACTTTGTTTGAAAAATCCACATTAAATGAAAAAGTACGGGGTAGGTAAAGTAGCATTTAATGATCAAAAAAAGGAAAAACTATAAATAAAGGTCGAGGCACTCTCATCTTTACTTTGCAAAATGAAGAGTTGGAGATATAAGCAAGTGTTATAAACTAGGGTTTTTAGATTCGATTGAGTGGAAGATCTGTGTGATTAAAACATGAAGAGCCAGTTTGAGATTGCGAACCAGAAGGAATTACACGAGCGTGAAAGGAGTAAAAAGGTGTTGTCTTGTGAAGAGTTTATCCAAGTTAGGGTTTGAAAAACTAGGGCACGAGTTTAGAAGAGTTATATCACGGGTCTAAGATCAAAGGTTGGGAGAAGAAAGATAGAGTAACAAAGAGAAGGGGGAGGAGTAATAAAAATACCTCGACCATGACACCCAAGAAAGGAAAGGGCAAAGCTAAGGTGAAACAACCGGAACCTGAAGTAGACACAAATGAAGAATGGTACGCAAAGATGTAATACCTAGATGGGGTAATGATGGGAAAGGAATGGGAATCCCACTTGAGAAGCATACTTGTCAATGACTATAATCACCACGCAAACACCATAGAAAAAGAAATAGCGTTGGAATTGGTACGCCCCACCAACAAGCGAACACCTGAAGGTTTCCCCATATATGACAATGATGTTAAGGTTAAATTGGCAAAGGTAAGGCTATTGCAACTCTATGAGTTTCCTTATTTTGGGAAGCCAGATCACTCTTACCAGTGGCTGATGTATCGGGTGCATGAAGAATATTTCCATTTTGTTTGGGTGCAAGATGCGCATGACTCCCAGTTGATTTCATAATTTGCAGGCCTCATATGTGAGGGAGATAGCCTAGAAGATGACCTTGGTGACAAGGAGGCTATTCAAGAGACCGTCACTGAGTATGCATATAAGAAAGGGTCATGGTACTATGATATATCAGACATTAAGGACCCAGCTTATGAAGATGGCCGTGCATCTGGTGAGTAAGTTGAATGGTCAAGAAAGGTGGACGCAAGTAAAAAAACCTTGGCTACATGTCTATAAAAATATTGCAGGAGGGACGATATACAACTTATCCACATACATTATAGAGGAGATTGTTAAGTGCATGAAGGAAGGGGACAAGATCCTCTTTGGCAATGTCCTGATCACCATAGTGTTTGCAGAAATTGGAGTGTTGGATGCCTCAGACAAGTTCATGTGGGAGTACCCAATGAAGACCCTTCACCCGCAAAGAGGTTTGAGAAGTATGCTTGTGATATAATGATGGCTCCCAAAAAATCTCGGATAGAAAATTGGTATACGCACTTGAGGAATGCATTCGGGGAAGAGTGGAGGATCCCAAACAACTCCCAAAGAACCATTAAGGGCGAAGCTGAGTTTGTGGTGTACCAACACTACTGCTTGGGCAGATTCAAGCTTATTGACGAATCATGGAGCCCTTGGTGCAAGCTTCCTTTCGTGTTCACTGCCCAATACTTCCAAGCAGGAGTAAACAAATTTAAAGAATAAAAGAAGCTAAGGCTGGAACTAGGCAAGTTGGACCGGGAACACAGGGAGATGAGGAAGAAGCTGAATTACCCCATTGGTAAGCACACATACATAGAGAAGTACGTGTCACACGAGATCCACATGACTAGGCCAATAATTCTTCCCATCGCTGGAGGAACTGCATGACATGCATGTACATGCGCATAAGGATGAAGTTTAAAAAGGGTGCGTATTTAGATAACGAAATCTCCATACCTGAAGATCCCTTGGGGAAGAAGAATCCATCATCTAAGAAGAGAGGCAGAGGAGAGGAAGGAGCACCAAGTATGCCAACTGCTCAGACAGTGAGCATGCCATCTACAAGTGCCAAGCCAAGCACCTACATATGGAGAAAGAAGTCTCTAGTGAAAGAAAAGATGCTAGAAGTAGAGGCACCCGAACAACCCACCACCATGGAAGAATTGTCGAAGGAAGAAGAGGAGGCTGAATCTCCTGATCAGAAGCCACCTCTCAGGAAGAAGCAAAGGGTGGATGAAGAAGCTGACTCGAAGGTGACCGATAGCTTGGAGAAGTACTTGGGAGAAGGAGAGGATGAGAGTGAAGAAGGTGGCAATGAGGAAGAAGAGCCTGAAAAGGATAAAAAGCCACATGTGTTTAGTGTCTATGACTCGGAGGAAGAGAGTGGAGAGGAGAAGCAAGAGTTTGTATTTGCATGGTGCAAGGGTGCACAAGATGAGGGGGACACCAAAGACACAAAGGCAGATGAGAAGGATGCCAAGGAGTAGGGAGCCATAAGCCTGACAAAAGAGTAGATTATTGAGTTAGCAGAGCAAGAAGTGAAAAAGATGCTCGAAGTCCTCGTAGACCAAGAGTTAGAGTGCAATGCGGACATAGTGCTTAAGGAAGGGAAGGAGGAGAGCGTTGAGAAGGAGCATGATAGCCTAGAGGCCCCGCTTTGACAGTTAGCTTCCCCAAAGGTGTGCGCTCGAGTAGGAGAACTTTAGATATAGACCAAGAGACAAATAATGGGCTATGTGGATGACACAAGGAAGGTGTTGTGCGCACGATTCTAGAGCACCATACCCATTGAAAGGATTATAGCCATGGGGTATTTTGAGAGGGATGGTGCATACCCCAGGACCAAGAAGATGCTTTCTTGGGCATTTGAGTCACACGTTGACGAGCCAGACTTTGAAGTCTGCCAAAAAGTGCTCATCTCGTTGCCAGAATCTAAGGGAGACAACCCCTTAGTGAATGCTCAGGAACTTTCAGATGAGCAAGTATGTAATGCTCTGAACAAAGTCGCGGTTGAGACCGAGGCCAGGATGTTTTCGTGAAATGACAGAATAAGAGCATTGGAGGTGAAGTTGGGGAGGAAGGAGGAAGAACTAGTGGAGAAGGCCAAGAGTTTAAAACAGGAGGAATTAATCAATGCACATAGTTAAGGCACGAGTTAAAGGAGGAAAAAGTAAAGGTGCATGAGGTCTACAAGAAGGTGGAGTTGATCAAGAGCACCATCATATTAAAGCACCTTGACCTAACTCCAATCCCTCAGAGGTACACATCAACCTTGGAATGCTTAGAAGACCTAACACATGTCCTCACTATGGAGAGGTGACCCTTGGCACTGGAATCTGCAGAAGAAGTGGCTGCATGCTTAAAGGAGGAAGACTGGCTGAAGGTAGTAGCAACCATTACTAAGTACAACCAAGTACTCACAAGATTAAGGTCACTTCCCAGTTTGAAGAAACCACATATGACACATGTGTGGATAGAGATAAGGTGGCGAGCTCCTTGGTCACCACACTTGAAGTAGAGATGAAAGAGTTCCAGGAAAAGAATAAGGGGAACAGGGTAGAGAGGGACAAGGTTCTGGCCGAGGTAGAAAAGAAATTAGAGGCAATTAAGGCTCAGATGAAAGAACTATACCCCAAAATTACCAGAAGAATGGATAAATTTATAGACTTGGGTAAGGACTTGGAATAAACTGTGGACACTTTGGGCGCCTAGGAATTGGCCTAAGATTTGATGAAGTGAGCACCCTGGTGGGAAACCTATGCCAGAAGGTGAAGGGCAAGGTCGAAGTGTGGAACAAGCTGGAGGTAGATCTATGAAAGGACTTTCCCAACCTTTTGAATTGATGTTCCCCCATTCTTCATTATTTCCCCTATTCTTTCATTCCTTATTCATTTTGTAAAGTATAAGTCTACTTTTGGGTTCCATAAAACAACTTGCATCTTGGTCAAGTAAGATGTTTCCAGGGGACGGAGAACAGGCATAGTGTGGGGTGATGTTGGGCCCCTGGAATACTGACCAAGTATGAAGGCACTTAGGCGCGTGGGACCCCAATTATAGAATGGCGCGCAAGGCAAAAGTGCACAAGAGAAAGGCTTAAGGAGACAAATAGCACATGCGATGCGTGAAAGGAGGTCCAAGACTTAGCCAATTTGAATGCCCAAGGTAGAACACGTGAAAAGCGTGATCGGTTACACATAGATAAGATTCTAGCCTGACAACAAGTTGGCCTAGGAAAGAGCATACCCAGATGGAATATTCTAGAAGATCATCATGAGATGGAATGGAGAGCTTAAGCTTGAAGGAACATGCTCGCATGGAGGACCACATTCGACACTTGGTGACGAATTTGAGGGTGCGAAAGGTGAGTTGGCAGCCCAGGAAAGTGATAAATACAAGTGCTTATCATAGGAAAAGAGAGAGAGAGACGGAGACAGATACAAATACATAGAGAGAGATACTTGGGGAATAACAGTTAGAGAGTAAGAGAAGCTCTACAGAATTGTTATGAGTGGATATTCTGGTTCATGTACTAAGCACGAGTTGTATTTTTATTTTTTGTTAGCTTAGCTACATACGTCCAGTGATGCAAATGACTGCGGTCTACACTCTGTGACACTCTGTAATGAATCAATGAATATATTAAGGTTACCTGTTATAAATAGATATGAATATCAATGGGTTTAATGGATATTTCATTCATATGAGTTCTCTTTCCTTTCATGATATGAATGAATGGTTGCATCTTTCTTTCTGTTATAGTATATGTTCTAGGATCTGTTAAAGCACTCAATCTGAAGTGACTGCAAGGATCTGGAGGCCGTTCTAAGCCCTATGGTTCTTGTATGTCTCAACTTCTTTCCTGAATACTCTTACACTAATCATAGATAATGCTTCCCACTAGACTCACATAAAAGAGAGACTTGGCACCCGCGTGTGCCTCAGGTGAGTGCTCAACTTCTACTGGGTGATAGGCCGACGTGCATGGGGTTCTTCCTTTTGTGATAGGAGTAAAAATGACCACACATCTCCCACCACGTTCTTGTTTTTGTTAAAGATTTTTGGATTTTCTGTGGGTTTTTGTTTTGGGTATCCTTAGAGTGTGATTTAATCATTCCTTTGCAACAAAGGCTTTCTATTTGAATGACCTTTTCAATAACCTCTTCAAAGGTGCAAACATAATGCATTTATAGATGAAAAGTGATGTCTGGGTTGAGATTGGGTACAAAGATACGCATAAGTTGTTTTTTAGGGAATGCGCAAGGGAAGCAACTTGCTATCCCTCTCCATCTTTGCGGAAGATAACGAATGTCTCATTGGGGTGTTGTTTAGTGCCACACAAGTATGCCATGGTTATGTCACTTTCTATGTTGTAGAAGAAGTGTCGTACAAACCTTTTTTCTAGTTCAGGCCATGTGAAAATAGGCCCACGAGGTAAGCGAGTGAACCATTCCAAGGCTTGGCCCCTAGAATATTTGGAAAAAGTCATATGAGGTAATTGTCACTGTAGGCCACTTCTTGGCATGCCATGTAAAAATATTTTACATGGTCTCGTGGGTCACCTTTCCCTCTATATTTGTCAAATTTTGGCATGTCAAACTTTTTAGGGAAGGGTTGAAGCATCATAGTTTTATCAAATGGATGGGGTCATAGTTCTTCATATTGATATTTTCTACTTGTTCCCACACAGTATTCTCTTAGAGGCTTGTAAGTGTCTATTTCATAGATTACATTTCTTATGCGAGTAATTGTTCTTTAGTAGGAGAAGTAGGGATATATATGTGATTGTATTCCATATTGTCTCCTCCTTGACTATCCATGTGAAGTTCACTAATTTTGACCTTAGGTTTTGTCTTTTGTACATTCTTGTTTGTTTCTTTTTGTACATGAGATGTTAACAAAGCTAATTATTGACTAAGGTTGCAAATTTTTTTGTTGAATAGTGACTTATTCTTCAAGAGGTTCCTCTTCTTCTTCATGACATAGAGGTTGTTCAACATTTTTGTGTTCTATTATGACTTTACGTGGTACTTTAATGAAAGGCATTCTATATCCCACTACATTATCATTTCCCACGTTAGAGGTAGAAGTATGTCCATGGATTAAGATATCCTCCATGTTAATGAGAGGTTTCTCCTCATCATTAGTATCATTTGTAGGTGGGATAAACTCTTGTTCAAATAGCATTCTAGCTCATAACTCCACAATTCGTGCTAGTACCCGATCTTTGTTTCTAAAGAGGAGTTCATCTAACAAGGTGGGGTTGAAAACAAATTCAGCGTGTGGTGATTCTAACTCGTCACCGCTATGATCCATCATTTCTTCTACTTATTTCTCCATAGATAATAATGGACCAAGATCATGACCAATAAAGGGATTTTACCCTTGTTTTTTTGAGGCTTCCCAAGTTTGAGTTTGTCTTTCTTCCAAAGCCTATTTTTTGAGCCCTAATCTTGTTTTAGGTGCCATGACATGTAATAGTTTCACTAAGGTGTCTCGTGAATGCATTCAAAGATTTTAATCAAACCTAAGTGAAAAAAAGAATGTTAAGAAAATCAAGGTATATTATGAATGTCAAAGAACCAACGTGACATAGTGGTTGCTCTTAAATGAATGAGTTAAGCAAGATTCAATCACATAATGTTTAGTTTCAAACCAAATAATCAAATGAAGTACTTCCTAAATTTTTTTCAAAAAGATAGTCGGTGTCGTATCATCATTAAAAATGTCCCTACTTATGTCGAGTTCAAATAAATGAACAAGGCATAAGTAATAACAAGAAGTTAACGTGACCTCCGAACAAAGTATACTAGAAGCAAGCCCAAATTAAATCAAGACCTATTTTCTAACAATTGTCAGCTTATGATTTTGAGTGACATAAAATTTTTACCAAGATATGTTAACCAAAATTTGTGAGAAAGTAAGGTATTGATATCAAGATGATATTGATATAACACACACAAGTGGTAACACTTAACACTTTTCTAATCAAGGTTATCATTGGAATCAAACTAAAGCGATAATATACCTATGAATTGTTAAAGTGTATATGGTGTAACCTTACATTATAGATATTTAGGTCAAGTTTACAAGAAACAAGACGTAAATGCCAAAATTCTAGTGGCATGATATAAAAAAGATAACCATTCAAAGGAGAATCAAAGTGATGAACCAAGCCTAACTACGATGACGATCTTGACTTGGGTATCAAGATCAAAAAGGATACCAATGATATAAAAATGTCTCCACACACTTTAGACGTTTAACAACTCAACTGCAAACATGGATGAGCATAAACAAACAAAAAAGTGGTGAATACAATCAATTAGCAACACAAGGGTAGTCACTCTTCTTCTAATCAACAAAGTGTCAAAAGAAAGTGAAGGAAGTAGATCAATTGGTGTTGAAAAATGTTGGCCTCACTTCGGCAGAGTTTTGCCTCACCTTAGGGAAAGTGAAAAACTAAGAAAAAGTAACGCTTCACACATTTCATGATGAACAATAGCTCTCAACTCAAATTGGATTTGATATGGTCCAAGTTGGCTCCTGGTCAAAGATAGCTTCCTAGGTGGTTCACTCAACTAGGTATCACAAGTCATCTAAGAGCAAGCTCGATTTACCAAGAAAAGTCACACTGACTAATTCTTGGAGTATCTCAGCTTTACTTTACCCCCTTCAAGCATAGTGGGCAATAAATGCGTCCATCATGTACTCTCACTAGGGTCATGATACGATGACTTTGACGCTAAATCTAAAAAATGGTAATACTAGTCAAGTAGGTTGTGCGGAGCACTTCCCATTTCGTCCATAAGGTTCCCTCTTGCGTGGACTACTTTGGGGTTCCTAGGACCACCCCCATTGTTGTAGCTTAAGGCTTATGCTAAAGGGGTTATGTCCTAGTTTTAAGTGGATGGGGTGTACCCTTATCTCGAACCTAAAAATACAGTGTGATGATTGTGGTGTGTTTTTATCTTGTTTAATTGGATGTGGTTTTCTTGAACACCTTTTGGCAACTTGCATGGAAACTATATTAGTAGTTTAATTTTGTTTCAACTCCACCTTTCTTTGACAAGCGTTTTTGGTTCTGCACAACGGATTAGTAATTTTCCATGAAAAGAATAAATATCGTTTCTGATTCTCAAGATCATCCTAAGACGTGAGAGAAGAGCATACACAACGTAAAATCCAAGAAATAAAAAAATAGAATCACTTAATTCAAACGTAAAATATATTCATCTTTTATTAATTTGGACATTCTACACATTTTTGAAGCAAGAAAATATATAAGAATCATTTCTGATTCCCAAGATTACCCCAAAGGACGCAAGGGAAGAGCATACACGACCTTACTCTTATAATTAAGCATGCAAGGTTTATCCAATGTCTGTTCTAGAAAAAGCATGTAAACATACCCATGAAAAAATAAAACCTACAATGATGTTAGCACTTTAGGACACAAACCTTTGGAACACCGGAATTAATATGGCAACTCAAATCAAGCACCTATGCGCAGGTTAGGGCATGTGCGCATGGGTTAGGGTGGTTGTGCCCTCCTGTAAATCTAGGTCAAAGAGTGCCCCCGCGCCACCTGAGAGATGCCTGTGCTAGGATATGTGTGTTTGCACTAGGGCATATGCATGTGCGCAGTGTCAACAAAAAAGACAGTATAAAAACTAAGACAAGGTGTGTGCACTGGCTGAGAGATGCATGTTCAAGGATATGGGTGCCCGCATCACGTATACAAACAAAAAACATGTGCACTAGCAGTAATGGTGTGTGCGTCAAGGTTAGGGTTCTCAGGCCGAGGTTAGGGTGCCTCGCGCCAACCTAACAGGTTTTTGACAACAAAAAGGTACAAGACGAGAGAAGAGTGTGTGTGCACTTTGGGATGTGTGCCCGTGCCCACGTTTGTGTACCTACGCATATCATGTAGTCAAAATACGGCCAAATGACACCAACAAGTTCAAAATGCTCCAAATTTTAGAATGTTAGCCCGAAATCGACAACAACCCATCAATATTAAAGCTCTAAATGAGATTCTCGCACATGTAGTATTAACAAAATCATAATAAATTTAACATTATTTCACACATGTACATATCAAGGGTTAGCCAAATATTGAAATAACAAAAAAAAAAAGAACTACAATGCTAAGGGACTAAGGACCCATCCCACCGGTGTGCCAAATGTATGAAAGAGTTAGTTAGCTATGTAAGTAGAATTGAAAATAACACCTAGTAGCTTCAATAAAATGTTAAACTAAATCTATGCATCATCATGCTAATAGCTTAAGAAAAACTAACCTATCAACATCTCTACATTAGAACATGAAATGAACATTTCAAGCTAATATGCTAAATAACTTCTATCTCTTATTGAATGCTAAATGAGATGAGATTGAACCTATGTAGATCTCTTGCAATCAAAGAGTTTATTTATACTTGAAATCCTAAGGTTTCTAAGAATGGAGTCTTGTCAAATCATGGCCGACATATCTCCATATGACTTCAAAACTTGGGTGGATGAATGCAAGAAATGGAGAAGGCTAGCTCTTCTAATGGAAGAATTCTCTAAGATGATAAAGTGGCTATAATGTATGCTCTATGCTCATTTAGGTGTAAGAATAAAGGTAGGAGGAGGGTTCCTTATATATCCCAATGGATAGAAGAATCTCTACATCCCTCTTCATGTGGGATAAATGGAGAGGTTGAGTTAGTTGTGGATAAGGGAGGTTTAGAAAAGGTTGAGTCAACCTTAAGAGAGTTTATTTTATCCTTTAGTGATTTATAGGGTTTGAGGGGGATTTATTAATTAACCAAAGTGATTAATTAATAGGTGTGCAAGATTATAAAATATTTTTAGAGGAATAATTAGCATGATTTAGACAATGGGAGGGATTCAATCAAATAAATGATGTTTTATTGATTTAATGGAAGAGGAAGCTAATTAATTAGTTGCATGCGATGGGGTGGGAGTGGTGCAAACAAGGCACTTGGTCAGTGTGCTTGCCCACCTGGTTTCGTGATCCCCCGGCACGATCCTCCTGGAGGTGGTTTCGCCGCCAGAGGCGGATCTCTGCTCGTGGCCGACACTGGTGATTACTCCTCACTGCTGACGCTGGTGGCTGCTCCTCTCATTGTCGACGCTGGTGGCTCCTTCTCCTCTCGCTGCTGACGCTGGTGGCTGCTCCACTCACTATTGCTGCTCCTCTCGCTGCGGTCGTGGCTGCTCCTCTCGCTGCTGACACTTGTGGCTGCTCCGCTTGTTGCTAATCCTGGTGGCTACTCCTCTCACTACCGACGCTGGTAGCTGCTCTAAGTTGTCCCACTCGCTGCGGTCATTGTCGACGGTCGCTGCATCTTCACTTCGGTTTCATGGTTGCTTCAATTGGGTTCCTAATGAGTGGTCCCCTTCATTGTAACCAGGTTGTGGATCCTCTCAAAAATCCTCATGTGTACAAGGATGTGGGTCCTTTCAAACACCCTCAATTTACCCTCAATCCAAAATAATAATAATTAATTAGTCTAGATAGAAAGGGGATTAATTAATGTAGGTTGTTAATTGGTGTATTTTCTCGGATAGAAGGGTTAATTAACTAGCGTAATGTAGCTAATTAATAGTGATAGAAGAGGAAGTGTGCTACATTGACGATATGTCATCAATATATCATCAATTTGTGGGAGAAAGAATAATTAGCACAAATTAAATATTTAAATTGCTCGAGTTAAATTATAGGTGTCTATAATGCTCATTCTTCATATTCTAATGTTATCTCTATAATTATTTTTATGATATTTTCAGTTATCTCTAGTATGAACAATAATTGACATTTTTAATGATTCCCTTATGAGAATAGGAAAATGCCCATTCTAAAATAAATATTAAAGAGAATACATATATGCCCTTTTACATATTCTAATTTTAGCTATATTAAACTTAATCTTTGAGATACCTCTATAACAACTATGAGAATGAGAATATGACTATTGAATACAAGACAAAAATTCTCAACTACCCACTCTTTAATACGTATTTAAAGGCTGTGAGGGGGCATCTACGCATTTAATATAAGAAAAAACATATTTGTTTGTTTTAAAATCTACATATGCCCATGGGAATCCTATATGAGAATATAGAATTAAAAATGCGATGCCCATTCAATACAAAATGAAATAATTTTGTTTGCATGAGAATGGACATATGTCCATTATAAACATTATAATACAAACAATGACAATTTTATGAGATTGCTCTTATTATTCCTATTTATACCTATTTAAAAATCATGAGACTCGTTTAATGCATACTCTTCTTATTCTTCTTCTATTATCCCTATCTACCCAAGTAATTCCTCTATGATTCCCAAATGAGAAGGGGCATCTTCCCATTTAATAAAGGAAAATGCAAAAAAGCTACATCAATTTCATAACTCTTTTAACAAGATGTGAGAATGGGTGCACATTCTAAAACAAAGTAAATTTGATTATTCCTATCATAAAGGGCATATGCCCATTCTAAACATTATAATATAAGTAATTTTTTTTTTTTTTTGAGAATGGGCATGTGCACAATCGTGATTGAATAATATTTTTTTATGAGAATGGGCACATTCTCATACAAGAAATATTGTTTTTGATTCCTATCTACCAAAACTAAGGATTCCTATATGAGAATGGGCATCTTCCCATTCAATAAAAGACAATGTAAAAATGGTCAATCAATTTCATACCTATTTAAAAGCTATGAGCATGTATAATCCATACTCTTATTTTATGATTCCTAATGCCCAAGCAAGTCTTCTATGATTCCTAAATGAGAAGGGGCATTTGCCCTTTCAATACAAGACAATGCAAAAAAGCTCCATCAATTTCATAACTCTTTTAACAAGATGTGAGAATGGGTGCACATTCTAAAACAAAGTAAATTTGATTATTCCTTTCATAAAGGGCATATGCCCATTCTAAACAAGCATATGCACATTCTAAACATTATAATACAAGTAATATGTTTTTTTAGAATGGTAATGTGCCCATTCTAAACATTCTCATACAAGCAATATTGATTTTATGATAGTGGCCATGTGCATTTTCTCTATATTCTCATACAAGCAATATTGTTTGTGAATCTTATCTACCCAAGCAGGTATTTTATGATTCCTATATGAGAATGGACATCTTCCCATTCAATACAAGACTGCAAAATGCTCAATCAATTTCATAACTTTATACAAGCCATGAGAATGGGTGCCCATTCTAAAACACAATAAATAGGAATGATAATAAATTCTATTATTTAAAATGCCCATTCTAAACAAACATATGCCTAATCTAAACATTATAATAAAAGTAATATGTTTTTTTTAGAATGGGCATGTGCCCATTCTAAACATTCTTATACAAGCAATACTGATTTTATGATAGTGGGCATGTGCATTTTCTCTACATTCTCATATAAGCAATATTGTTTGTGATTCTTATTTGCCCAAGCAGGTCTTTTATGATTTCTATGTGAGAATGGGCATCTGTCCATTCAATATAAGACAATGTAAAAATGCTCAATGAATTTCATAACTTTATACAAGATGTGAGAGTGGGTGCCCATTCTAAAACACAGTAAATACGTAAAAAGTAGAATGTATTTAAATTTAATTATTATAAAACATAGTTTTTTACATATATGTTTCATTATTCACATAGCTATTTAAAACATTTAAACGAGTCCAATAAATTCAAATATCTAAGCATATTGTAGCATATTAAAGCAGTAAAAGGTGGTGATTTGTTAATGTATTATATATTCAAATTTTGAATGTATGTACAAAAATAACACTATGTATTTTTCATTATTCTAATACCTCTTCAAAAAATTTAAATGTTTCTAAACATTGGGATAATATGACATTAAAGTATTTAAATATGTACCTTTTCACGGTTAAGTATTTATGATAGACTTAGGATATTAAATGAATTTAAGCATTAAAGGGTAGTGATTTATAATGGTCGAGATAGATTCAAATTTTGAGACTTACGATATTAGGATACAAAAGACATTTAATCATTAAAGGGTGGTGATTTATTATGGTAGGTTAAATTCAAATTTCAAATTTTTGGCACCATTTTTTAGAGGCAATTTTTCTTGGTCAATTACTATATAAAAATATAGATTTTGAATGGCTAGGGTTTTGATTTTTTCTCTCTCTTACAGACGATTTTTTTCTCTCATATAACCAGGTTTTTTTATTAAGAGATTTTGTATGAGAAAGAAGAAGTTATGTGAAAGGATTTGGGTTGATTGGAAACAGAGATTATTGAAAAAGAAACTTGTTGCAGTAGTAATAAAAAAGATACAGAAAGAGCAAGGTGGTACCGAGTTTATCAAAAAAATTCGCTTATGCGAAAGGATTTGGTCCGATGGGCTACAAAGATTATTGAAAAAGAAACTTGTTGCAGAGGTTATAAAAAAGACATAGAAAGAGATAGGTGGTACTTAATCTATCTAATCATTTTTTTGCACCATAAACAAGTACGCATTTGAACAAATAATTTTGATTTGTATATTTGTAGTCTGTTACGTTTACGAATGTAAAGAAATTGATTTCTATATTTGTTTGCTATTACGTTTATGAATGGAAACAATCGATACATTTTTCAGACATAAAAATAAATGAGATATATGGAAAAATGGTTTAGATAGTCTATTGTGAACTAAAATATCTGTGTTTATACATTTTTTAGGATTTAGAAGTAAACATGAAAAAAATGAGATATAAAAACCTGGAATAGCCTGCTCTGCCATTGTTGTTTTCCCTTCGAGAAATATTGAAAAGTCTCCCTTGCAAAATCACTGTATCGGCAACTATTTATTCTTCTTTCTTCTACAAAATCTCTGTATCTTTGTATCTCTCCTACTATCGGCAACTATATCTTCTTCTTTCTTCTGCAAAATCTCTATATCTTCGTATTTCTCTAACTACATCTACGTTTTTCAGCTTTCCCCAAGTAAATCTCTGAATGAAAAATATCATTCTGATAGAGCAAAAATCAAAACCTGATTCATTAAAAATTATTATTTTTATAATGTACTTGGCCAAAAAGAGTGCCTCATAAAAAGAGCGTCCAAAATTTGAAATTTGAATCAAACCTACCATAATAAATGACCGAATCTAAAAAAAAGAGCGCCGAAATTTAAAAATTTGAATCAAAGATACCATGATAAATGACCATTAAGAGCCTTCCAAAAAAAAAAAGCGTACCAGTAAATTTGAAATTTGAAACAATCGTGTTTGACATTATTAAAAATTAATTAATCAATAACAACAAGTAATAATAGAATTCAAAATGTTTCTAATCAAGATATGATATCAATAATTAATAGTATTATAATTAATTAGTATTGATTACTAATTTAAATAATTAATTAATAATATTATAATTAATTAGTAAAAAATTATCCTATCAAATAATATTAAATACAAGAATTATTATTACCAACAAACTTACATTACTATATTAACTAGAAACATATTAATAACATCTAATTATATTATTAAATTTTATAAATATAATGCTTAATTAATTATAGTGCATTTTAAAATTATAAAAAATATAATAAAACTTTATAAAACTAATTAACGACATAAACAACATTATTTCAAAAAATTAGAAATCAAAGAATATGTATTTAACATATGATATTAGGATTAAAGAAAATTAATTAATTAACAACATTAATTAATAATACTAATAAATAAATACAAGAATTATTATTGCCAACAAACTTACATTACTATATTAACTAGAAAAATATTAATAACATCTAATTATATTATCAAACGAAAAAGCAATATTTTTAAAATAATTAAATAATATTATAAAAATATAATTAAATTTTATAAAACTAATTAACCACTTAATCATCATTATTTATAATGTTTAATTAATTATAGTGCATTTTAAAATTATAAAAATACAATAAAACTTTATAAAACTAATTAACGACATAAACAACATTATTTCAAAAAATTAGAAATCAAAGAATATGCATTTAACATATGATACTAGGATTAAAGAAAATTAATTAATTAACAACATTAATTAATAATACTAATAAATAAATACCAGAATTATTATTGCCAACAAACTTACATTACTATATTAACTAGAAACATATTAATAACATCTAATTATATTATCAAACGGATAAACAATATTTTCAAAACAATTAAAAAATAATAATTAAATTTTATAAAACTAATTAACAACTTTATCACCATTATTTATAATGCTTAATTAATTATAGTGCATTTTAAAATTATGAAAAATATAATAAAACTTTATAAAACTAATTAATGACATAAACTCCATTATTTCAAAAATTAGAAATCAAAGAATATGTATTTAACATATGATATTAGGACTAAAGAAAATTAATTAATCAACAACATTAATTAATAATACTAATAATTAAATACAAGAAATAACATCGTATCATTTAATAATACAAATAAATTTCAAAACTTCATATGGGCATTTGTCTACTTGAATGGGCATGACATGAAGATGAAGTGGATTGTACCCCATTTGGCAATGAAAGGAAAACGAGATGTTATTCTTCACATTGAGAAGAGTTAGAAATATTCATTTTTGTTTTTCATGAAAAGAGAGAGAGAGACCAAAAGCTAGAGAATAAACACTATAAAGGCTATTAGAATGTGCATTTCCATTGTAATTGTTTTCCTTCCATGTAAAATGAGAACAATCCAACATTAAATATTTATATATTCGAGGATGGACAAATGCCCACAACTATTCCTAAAACAAAATAATAGAACTACATAAGGCTTGATCCCCCTCAAGATGGTCTTTAACAAAACATGTTAATTACTCCTATATGAGAATGTGTTTGAGTAGGTATTTACCTTAGCTCATGTTCACCTAGTAACTTTATTTGCCTTTATTGTATTTATCCTCACCCACTTATGTGTGTGGATATTTAGTTTATTTTATTTAGATATTAGAGGGATATTATCTAGTTGTTAGGTATAGTTCTTTCCTTGATCTATGGTATTGACTAGATCCTTGATGTCTAGTTCTTTCCTAAATGTATGGTCTTGACTAGTTCTTTGATGTCTAGTTCTTTCCTTGATTTATGACTTGATCTATGACCTTGAATGGATCTTAGATTTTTATTCCTTTCTTATATAAACAAGGCTCATTCTCATTGTATTTCATTGAGTTCCATACTAATATATGATATTGCTGCTCAATTGTTTGAAAGGTTTTATGTAAAGTTATTCTGGCGAATTACTTTCATGTTATTGATCGCGGTGTTTTATTAACATCCGAGTTCTTGGTTGGTACGATCTAGTTATCATTCCTTTTAGAATGGGTATTTTCCATTTCTAAATCAATTTAATACAACTATGAGCTATGAGAATGTGCACTTGCCATTTCTAAATTAACTTAAAACAACTATGAGAATGGGCATCTGCCATTTCTAAACCAATTTAATACAACTATGAGAATGGGCATCTGCCCAAGGGTATGTAGTGCAACACTTGGCGGAGCCAAGATGCCCATTCCTAAAAAAATAATAGAGCTACATAAGGTTTGATCCCCCTCAAGATGGTCTTTAACAAAATATGCTAATTACTCCAATATGAGAATGGGCATCTGCCATTTCTAAATCAAATTGATACAACTATGAGAATGGGCATCTTCCATTTCTAAATCAAATTAATACAACTATGAGAATGGGCATATGCCATTTCTAAAAACAAAATAATAGAGCTACATAAGGCTTGATCCCCTCAATATGGTCTTTAACAAAATATGCTAATTACTTCAATATGAGAATGGGCATCTACCATTTCTAAATCAAATTGATACAACTATGAGAATGAACATCTGCCATTTCTAAATCAAATTAATACAACTATGAGAATGGAATTAATACAACTATGAGAATGGGCATCTGCCCAAGGGTATGTAGTGCAACATTTGGCGGAGCCAAGATGCCCATGATGCCCATTCCTAAAACAAAATAATAGAGCTACATAAGGCTTGATCCCCCTCGAGATGGTCTTTAACAAAATATGCTAATTACTCCAATATGAGAATGAGTATCTACCATTTCTAAATCAAATTAATACAACTATGAGAATGGGTATTTGTCATTTCTAAATCAATTTAATATAACTATGAGAATGGGCATCTGCACAAGGGTATGTAGTGCGACACTTGGTGGAACCAAGATGCCCATTCCTAAAACAAAATAATAGAGCTACATAAGGCTTTATCCCTATAGATATGGTCTTAAAAAATGCTAATTAATATTAGAATGGGCATTCTCCATTTCTAAATCAAATTAATACAACTATGAGAATGGACATCTGCCATTTCTAATATAGCTATGAGAATGGGCCATTTCTAAATCAATTTAATACAACTATGAGAATGGGCATCATGTTATTTCTAAATCAATTTAATATAACTATGAGACCCATGACACTTGGAAGAAAAAAATAATAATAGAGCTACATAAGGTTTGATCCCCCTCGAGATGGTCTTTAACAAAATATGCTAATTAGGAAAAATATGAGTATGGACATCTGTCAATTTCTAAATCAAATTAATATAACTATTCCTAAAACAAAATTATAGAACTACATAAGGCTTGATCCCCCTTGAGGGTATGTAGTGCGCACTTGGCGGAGGCATAACATGTCTTTGTAAGGGATAGTCCAGCCTAAACAATACAATTGTATTCAAGATAAAATGAAAAAATGTTTGTTTGTTTATATGAAAGAATGAAAAATGGGCATTTGTCTACTCGAATGGGCATGACATGAAGATAAAGTAGATAGTTCCCCATTTTGCAATGAAAGGAAAACCAGATGTTATTCTTCACATTGAGAAGAGTTAGAAATATTCATTGTTGTTTTTCATGAAAAGAGAGAGACCAAAAGTGAAAGACTAAACAACAATTAGAGATAGAGGCTTGATCTCCCTTTAAGGGTATGCAGTGCAACACTAGGCTCCTCCGGGATAGTCTAACCAATATGATATAATTATTAAGTCTATAAAGGTTGTTAGAATGTTTTTACACTATAATTATTCTTCTAATATGGTCCTCCTTCCATTGCAATGGTCCTCCTTCCATGAAAAATGGGGAACTACCCAACAATAAATGTTTGTTTGTTCGAGGACAGACAAATGCCCATATTTCTAAATAGTCCAATACAACTGATAAAAATATGGCCAAAATAAAATGTTAGAATGTCTAGAGAATGGGATAATGTCTATTCTCATTATTACGAGTGGTCCAAGTCTTGTTTTAAAACAATTACCTTTAATTAATAAATATACGGTGGTAAACAATATATTTACATGCTTTGGTCTTGTTGGGTTTTTAAAATGTACTTTAACAACCACGGTCGAGGGACAAAAATTCCCCCTCTTTAATGGGAGAGGTTCCTGTTGAAAGCATATATATATATATATATATATATATATATATATATGTACAACTTTCAAAGCATGGAGTCCTGATACTTTGAAACGTTTATGCCCAAAGATCATCAATACGAAAGGATGGAAGAATTAAGGAGATGAGGAAGGAAGAACATAACAATACCTTCAGGAAATATAGATGGCAGAGTATCACCTTATATGTATTGAACTAGGGAGTTGCGAATATAATCATTCACTTTCATAACCAATATAATTCCACAGATGCAAAGTTCCAGAAATCATATAAACAAGAACACAAAGTTTCCTATCATAAAAGATGGATGATTCCCAAGTTTCAGACACGAAAAGAAGAAAAGTAGAGGAAGAAAGGGGAAAACTTCTGTATTGATTACTTTGAATCTATTACCTTTACAGAGTCTTAGGATCTAACAACCCAAACAATGGCGTGGAAAAGCCAATAAATAGTTTCCAAGAACGGTTACATTCGGTTACAGAAAAATGATGAAACTAATTCAAGAAACCATTCTCTGAACTTCTAAAATGCCTTGACCATTTCCATGCTGGTGGAAAAACCAGACACATTGAATCCCATCCGTCCACCCTGCCTTTGCAAAATTTAAATTCGAGCCATCCACGTGGGAGAGATTTAAACTGAAGCGGGCCTGCGGACACCTTTTGCATTTTTTCCTTTGAAGTTGTGTCAGGATGACACGTGGAGAGCTCTGCCGGTTCTTTTATACTTATATGATTCAGATTATTTCCTGCTTGACTTATGTTGACCCCTAGACACGTGGAGGGCTGGCGCTCATTTGAGTTTCTACTTTGGAAACACCTCCTGAAATTGTGTTGAGTTGATGCGTGGCTCCTCCCACTCGATCCTGGAATTTTCAACAGCCAACTCTATCTCTCCATTGACTTTGACCACATGGTGAGCTGGTGCTCATTTGGAGATTGGCCCTTTGGTTTCACTTCCAAAATTATGCCATTGAGGCACGTGGAGGCTTCCACCGACCCACCTATACTTAGTTAATTTTAACGATCATCTCTTTCTCCTTTTTGAACTTGGGACACGTGGAGGATTGACACAAGTTTTAGAACTACCCCTGGCTTTGACTCTTGAAGTTGTCTTTGATGAGGCCTATGACACCTTCCATTAAAACTTCCATACTTAGCCGATTTGGCCCTGTTACTGTCTTCATTTTGGACCTAGGGAAATCCCCCACCATATATATATGATATGAATCACATAGTAGTATATGTGTGTGGTGGAGAGATGGATGTATAAAGGTATAGAGGTATGCGCACATGATTGGATTATTGTATCAGATCCATGTGTGCATTGGTATAGATTGCCATTATTGTAAGGAGCTTATGTGTTTATTAATAGATGGAAGATATTGGCTAAATCTAAGTGTCATTCTGTGTGTAATTGAGTAGTGCATGTTATTGATTCAATCATGATTATTGTTTAAGCTTGTTCTTTCATAGATCTGAATGTAGCATGCATTGTAGAATGGTGGATTAGTTATGGATATATATGTCTCTTCCTTCATCACTCTAACATTGTGCTACAACAACCCTAAATAGGGACCTAGTACCTTTGCATGCTTCGGCGAGTGCTCAATCTAGGCCGAGTCATGTGCCAATGTGTCTAGGGTGTTATCTGTAAATTCTAGGTCATGTCAATCCACTTGAGGGAACCATTTGTACACTAGATGTTTTTAAAACCACTTTAGAAACCCCCTTCTACTAATGCTATGTTACTTTATCGGGGGTCTTTCCATGCATCAAAAATCATATCACCTTCATTATCTCCTCATGAGCAACCTACATTTGCAACACCTCCTTTCACATGCACTCTTTTCATAAACAATGTTTTATGGTCGCACATTTCATTTGATCCACTTGCTCAAACTATTTGCACATATGATGGCTTGGCTCGACTTGGATTTGTACTAATGGATCTCATCCCTCTATATTGCTCTCCTCATTTATATCATGGACGTGTTGGCATTACTTGCTTGTTATGGCCTCCAATTATTTCATTTATCAGTCTTTGTTGCAAGAAATCCACACCTTTTGCCACTTACTCTTGGACAATCATGGCTCGACTACATTAGTGGCACATTAGATCCTAATCATATCAACATTTCATTCCCCATGCCCTTTGGCCATGTTTTCATTTGCAATGACTCATTTCTCAGTAATTCACAAAACCTTACTCATCGGTATGCACATGATTGTCCATTACCACCTTTCACTGATGAGGAATATGCAATGGGCATGTATAATCTATGCCACAATGGATCTCTACGGGATCAACCACATACCATAGCCTACAAAGTATCAGATGGATCACCATTCGATTTTGACCATGATAGTGACAATTTCTTAGATGATGTTACTTGATCACCCTTATCATCATATACTTAGGGGATACCGTGCTTATTCTCCCCCTTCTAGTACTATCGGTTTGCATGCATTTCTACTTGTTCACTCTACACTTCGCATCTAGTATTTCACATGCATTTTACACATCTTGATACATTTATATTATCATCACTTGATGACGCAAACTTGTGCTACATTTAAAACTTGACTGTTGAGGGCTCTCTACATTCATGAAATTCACATTACACATGACACATTTCACACTCGGTGCATTTACGACACATCTTTCTTGCATATATTCAAAATGAATCACTACCCTATGACACACTCTAGTTCCACGGTTCATACTCAATTGTTGAGGGTCTAAATCTGAAATGAACCTCACCACACTCACTCACTCTCTATGATTTATGCTACATCGATCATATCTAGTGTACATTTCAAACCATTTCCCGATGAAGCACTCTTGTCCTATGGTTCATTCTCGACTACTGAGTGGGCATTTATAAATGAACCTCATGTCATGCATACTCACATTTACTTGGGTGGCACGTGGCTCCTATCATACACACTTTACATTCCATTCCATCTCATTCATCCACAACATATTGCATATCTTGGTTGCACATTATTTTTGTTTACATATACTCGCATGTATGTCTTGTTTACTTATACTCACATGTATGTTTTGTTTACTATATTAGCTTGAGATACATTGTATGTCATTATCTTTTCTATATACACATGCACGTTCACTTTCCTTCTAATGATTAAGTGAAAATATAAAAATATGCGCCTAATCGATGTTATTATAGCAATAAATAAATTATAAATCAAGTAACATAATTTACCCAAGTAAACTAAGTGATAAGTAATTAAACCCTAATTGCAAGGAGAGGGTAGAAAGGCTTAGCTGATTCATAGAGTTCTAGAAAATGCACATATTTGTAAAACTAAAAATAAAAGGCATTGACCATCGTACTCAAGATTAGATAATACGAGGTTGGAGGAACATGTTGTATTAGGGCACTGGAGAGACATGGGCACCCATGAGTACCACTGGACTGTTTACGGTGCTCGGTCTACAAAAATGCTCGAGAAAACATCCTCGAGGTGTTGCAGAGGTGTTTTCCTTTAATTTTTTTGAGGTCGTAACAAGATTTCCAAGGTTTTGGAAACTTGCAATGAAGAATGAACCTATAAAACCCTCAAATAGACATCAAATCCCAAAAAAGAAAGATGCGAGAATTAGGGTCGATCTGTCCTCGGCTTTCACAATGGTGAACTTATGGCCCAGCCTTATACTACATCTCGAGACACAATGTATTTTTTGTGTGTGTGCATAATTTTTCCCTAGGTTGCTCTTGTGTCAGTTACACTTGGATAGCGAGAAAGTAACTAGATGTAGAATGTAGTAAATGTGTGCATGGAATAGAATGAACTTCCTTCCTATAAAGTGTGATGCTAAAAATAAGCCCTTGTGTCCCTTATGATGGAGTTAGGTGGATGAAATGGAGCTCTTAGATGCCTTGATGGATGCAACCTTATATGGTGATAGTTAATGCTTAGCACTTGGTCCTTTATTATGATCACATATCTTTGTATTTATATGATTCCCTTGCTTGAATTTGGAATTAACCACGAAAAGGTTGACTATCAAAAAGATAATATGCTCAAATAGCTAGAAAGGACCCAAAAGTTTGAATAAAGTACAAAGAGGACAATGGCACCTAGAGGGGATGAGGGTGCATGGTGCTAGTGTCTTGACTAGGTGCTTTGGTGTTTATGATGACAAATGTTTAAGAGTAAAAAGGAAGAATGAGCAAGTAAGGGTGCAAGATTGAAAGTAGCGACAAGAAGCAAAGAAAGGTGGCGAAGGACATGGGTTAATTAGTACTTTTATTATTTAGGAATTTTATGAATAGTAGTATGTAATAAGGACTAGATAATTACCCAAAGTGCATGATTTTATGTATACATCTAGTTGTGATTACATACTTTACACATATTGTTACACGTAACATGGATGTGTGGCATTGTACCTCTTAACAATCCCGCAAAGAGGCTTCGGGGGCATCCACTTTTGTACACATCACAGTGCTATTAATTTTGTTGTACTACTTATTCATACTATCACACTACATCATATCAAATTATATATGCTTTGACATACTTTTTATCTTTCTAACATACTAACAGTGCTTTATGTTTAGCATTTATCTTGCAGAACTCTTTGTTACCATGGTTTTCTCGATATCTTTCTTGTCATTGCTTGCTATTATATGCCTTTATTTTTGAGTTTTTCCTTTTGTCTTGTGTGCACATTTTATGCTTTTGGCCACTTTGGCCTCAATTGTATTCCGATATCATGAGTGATGTCCCATGTTTGCCACCTATTTTTTTGTTGTGTACATTTTCTTCTTTGTGTGCTCACTTACACACTTGTCTTCTCACTTGTTAGCTTACATATTGTCTTCTACATGTATATTGGTCTTGTTTTCACTAACACTTATTTCCAGCCACTTTTTTTGCATATGCCTTGGTTTCTACAAAGCACATTCCTTCCCCCTGCATTAGTTTCCTATCAACGTCTTGTCCTCCTTTGGGCTGCACACTCCTTGTGATGTTGTATGCACCCCAAATGAGGGGGCATCATTAGGTGAATTAGTCACCCCATAGAACAATCTACAGTCACATTACAACACATTTTAGTATAGGTACAACACAGTCTTCAATATCAGCAACGCACCAGAATCTGACTTGGGTCCTTAGCACAACACAGAGGCTAACACCCAAACACATAAAGTAGCACCTAGGTGCCCCTGACCCTTCTTGGGTGCCTTTTACCAAGGTGCAGTTACATAGTTTTTCTCAGTTTGGCACAGTTCACAGCAGTTTACAGGACAGGAACAGTCCTTCAGCACTCAACATGCATGCATTACACCTTCTTTTCTATTTTTGCGTTGGATCGAACTAGATTGAAATGGATTAGATTTGCACACACCATCTAAAGTGATGTTTACAATTCGGGAGTAGTTAAATTTTGGAGAATAACACTAAATCTTTCTCCCTACACTTCTTCCACACTTAGCGTGAGATTTCCTAAACAACTTGCACTTGGCGCAACTAGCATGAGATCCCCAAAACCTTTTCCTCCTACGACATCATCAAGATCCTTTCTATCTCTTTTCACTCATCACGAATCGGGTGTACATGTTTCTTTTCACATTTTTACATACTTGTTACACACTTTTTCGTTTTGATTGAATTATTCATATACACATATTTGACTACTTGTTTACTCTTCTCTTTTATAGGTCTTTCCTTATGGGAAGTATAAGTTACATCATCTAGCATTAATTGACATAAAAAAGGTACAATGTGACATCTACACATATGCTTTCACCCCTAAGGTCATCATCATTTTCACTTCCTCTTCTCTAGCTTCCATGCTTCATATTTTTATCACTCCATGTTTTTTCTTGTCTCTTCGGCACGCTTTTTGCCATCGATCTACATGGTTATCAGGTATGCATCTCTTATCTACTTTATGTTATTGAGAATTCACTCAACAACATAAAGTGGGGGCAAATGTAGACACTAAATCACACACTTTGGGTATATTTCTAGTCCTGATCACATACCACTATTCATATGATTCATAAGTGAGAAAAGTACTAATTGACCATTATCTTTGGCCTCTTTACTTGCTTTCTATTTTCCTTCTTGGTCTTACACACCTTCTTGCCCAGTCTGAATTTCAACACTTCAATTTTTTTGAGTTTATACACCAACACCTAGGCGCCCTTGTCCCCTTTGGGCACCCCTGACCTCTTTGTATCTTGCTCACATCTTTTGAGTCTTTTTAGATGTTTAGGCATCTTATTTATTACTACTCAACATTTTAGTGGTTAATTATGAAATTCAAACAAGGGAATCATATAAATATAAAGCTATGTGATCATAATAAAGGACCAAGCACTAAGCATATACTATCATCACCTAAGGTTGTATCCAAAGGCCATTACAAGAGCATCAAAACATCCATCTAGCATCCATTCAAGGGACAAGGGACTGCATTCTTATGCATACACTTGATAGGAGGGGAATTTCATTTTTCATGCACACATCTATCTACATTTTCTACATCTAGTTATTACTCAATATCAAGTGAAACTTGCATAAGATCCACCTAGGGCACGATTCTACACACATGCATGCGCACATAACTACATGGAGTCTAAAATGTAGTGCAGTGTCTAGATCATAAGTTAACTCAGTCAGGTGATTATTGGGGTCAGTTTGGCTCCCTATTTACATTTTTTTCTTTTTAGGATTTGATGTGTTTTGGGGTTTTTAGGTGTTCTTTCTATTTGCAGGTTTCAGGTGAATTCGGTGATCAAGCAACAAAGTATATGCATTTAAAGGTAACATACAGGGAACATCTCATGACCCTACAAAATTAGTTTTTTGATGTTCTAAGAAGTCACCAGTGCCTAGAGAAGGTCCCTGGAACCCCAAGCACCCATGACCTTGTCCAGGAGCCCTAGTCTTGGCATTCTTGACATCTCTGCATTTTTCTAGGTCTAATTATGACATCATGTTTTCTTGTTTCACCGAGTTTCTATCTCAAAGCTACAACGTTGGATTTATTACGAAATCAGCTAAGTATCTTATCCTCTCTCTTGTAACCATGGTTTCATATTTTTCTAGCTTACTTGCTTGGGTCAAATATGTACTTTATTGCATATAAATATTTGCTTTGGTACTTAATTAGAATTTAACATTTATTTATATTTCAATATTTGTTAAATCAACACACGATGATTTTTTAATCCCCTTTCTAAACAACTCATATTTTATAATTTTTGAGCCATTTGTAGCCTTGCACTTGTATTCCCATATTATATTGCTAATACATTTCATTATAACCTAAACTTATGGCATGAATATTAATTAATATAGTTATTACTAGTTAAAATTTTTGTGGTATTGTGAGTATGCATTTGTTCTCTTGATAACAATAAGGAGTTTAAATTATACTTTGTATGATGTCAATCGATTAACTAAAAATAGAGAAAAATAGATTTTCTTATTTTTATGAGTTAATATAAATAGAAATAGAATGTTATATTGAAATGTTGGATCTAAATATTTTGTTTTATTATTTAAATATAGTGAAATAATGGAAATAAGAGGGATATGGTACTAACCTCAAGTTGACTTACCTCGTTGTGTGTTGGACTAAAGTATATTAGTCAAGTTATGTCTGGGTGGCCTCGGGAAGGGCAAAAGCTGAGTATCTGACTAGACTGAGGTGCTTTGGAGGATACTAGAGCACCCCGGGGCTCCTTAGTATGTGATCTAGGTGTTGTAGAATACATAAAATCTTAGGACCTAGGTCTAGTAGTGTCGCAATATCTCTGTAATACCTTCGTCTCTGTCACACTAGTGTCACAGTACTATCACCTATATCATTGTAAATGCAAAGTGTGAAGATCCACCTATAAAACCCTATTCAAAGCATCAATTCCTAAAAATAAAAATGCATATGAATAGGTTAGATTGACCTTAGCTACCATAATGGTGGACTTACGACTAAGCATTGTATTAGATTCCATACCCCATGTAATTATATGTGTGTGTAATTTTATGCCTAAGATTACCTAACACCAATAATGCGTATAAGGGAATAACTAGATGTAAAGATGCAAACAATGGATAAAATTGAAAAAATACAACCCTTTCCCCCTATGTTTGTGTGATGCAGATGTGGAAGATGCCCAAATACAATACCTTGCCTTAGTAGATATATTCCCTTGATAATAAGATGTACGCACATAATGTAGTGAGCATATTAGGTTTATATAGGGATCTCTTGTTTAAATTTCGACACTAGTGACCCAAAACTGCCGACTACAACCTAGGGGAATGCACGGGGTAACAACAAAGACTGACCTCAAACAAATAAATTAGGACCACAAATTATGAAAACATGCACAACTAAAATCATGGATTGGGGCACTTTGATGTGCCCAGTATAGGATTGAGACTAAAAATGAGTAAATTACGACACCTAAGACTCCTAAAAGACACCCAAAATTGTATAGACAAGTGACAACTGAACCAAACAAATAACAATGACGACTGACCAACTGATAACAAGACCAAAGGATGGGTCACTAGTGAATAATTTTATTACACAAGATCCATATATAAAATAACATACCCAATGGTATAAATGTAATAGTAAGTGTGTGATTTTGTGACTACATTTTCCCCACTTTATGTTGGTAAGCGGAAATATTGCTAACATAAATATTGGTTGTCAAACGAGTACTGTATCTCAGATCTGGAAGAACTGAGTAATTTGAGATAACAATGGAACCATCTCTAAGTTTTGGGACCTTGCATGCTTGAGATGGATCTCTGGAGAAGGCCTTTCCTCTACCTATTTCTATTGTTACTACTACCCCTAATGTTGGAAGGGAAATTTAAGCTAACAATCTAAGGGACCAGGCATAGAAGGATAACGAGAAAGGAAAAATAAACTACGGGAGGTGATAACACATGATAAGGTGGGATGAACATAGTATGTTTTGAGTGAAAATGAGGAGAAAGTAGGAGGCGAGCTAGGCATGCGTAGCATATAATAATAAGAATTTACACCATCGATTTCATGAAACATAACTAAAAATGGTGATGCAAGGAAATTAAAGTGACATAGGAAAAATATAATGCAACGACATGTAAGAAAGAAGAAATAAAACATGCTAAGGCTGAAGATAGCCACAAAACAATGCTTCTATTACTTCCAGGTATGCATAGTTAGTTACAATGGCATCTAAAGGCCAATATTCACATACATGAACCAGATCTAGAAGTCTACAACTCAAAATGCGAGACAAATAATCCTTAGCAAAGCAAAGAAAAGGATTCAAAAAATTCCAACCCTTTATAATGACCCAAGCTCTTGCATTTATATATGAAGCGAAAATAGGATAAGAAGAGGAGGGAAATCTAACTTGAAATCTCAACCATTAGTCATTAATTCCTAAATTTTCCTACAATCTGTCAAGTGCGGTTCTCCATGTCTATTTAGCATGTTGGATAAGGAAGGAAAGAAGATCGGATCAAATCTGGGTGGTTGAAGAAATCAGATCACATATTAATGACGTGAAAGACATTTTCAGCTCCTCACCTACCAAATCCCACTATAATTTGAATTTGAATAGTCCATCATGTGAGGAATATTTACATTGTAGTGTGAACATAGAATATTATGTGAGTGATTATATTATCTAAGATAATATAATATGTGTTGTAATAGTTAATTACATTATGGTAAATGTAATTATGAGTGGGTGAGTAAATATTGTTATGAGTTGTTGAGTAAACAACTCATTAACAATATTAGTTTTGTGAGAAAACAAAATCTCATGTAAAATAACATGGAGTTGTTTTAGGAGTTGTGTGTGGAGATATTTATGGAGATTATCTCTCCTTAAATATAGGAACAACCTCTCCTATATAAATGGGTGTAATACTTCCTATGAAATAATAAGAATGAAGAGTAAGTTTTCAAATTTGATTTATGTAATTTTGATATTAAATTTTCACAACATGTAGCCCACGTCAAAGAAACTTGCCAAAATGTTTAGACACATAAGGATTTGAGCACTGGAACAAAAGTTATGACTTTATGAAGATCTACAAAAAAACTAGACATGCAAAACGCATGGCACATGCGGATTGGTGAAGAAATATTCAACTAATGATTTATTTTTTTCATTTCTGCCACTTGTCACACATTTGTTTGTTGCAAATATTTGGCACCCTAGTAGTTTGATTTGATAGGTTGTGTGTGATACACTAAAGGTCTGATAGATTTCCACATGGCACAGAGAACATAGAAGAAGGCATAAAGGCATGCACATGGAAAGATGAGGTGTGGAAAGAAAATAGAGGGAAGGTGTGCACAAGGGTAACATGCGCAAGAGGAAATGGGAGAAATACCCAAGGAATAAACATATGGGAGAGGTGTAATTATTACAAAATAATGTGTGATAGCAAGGAGAAAGGGTGCGCAAATGTTAGGGACTCAGTTGATTTGGAAAGCAAGTCTAAGGCGCGTGTGTAGGATGAATAACTAGTGGGAAGGAGGTGAATGCGTAGAAGGTGTGTCTAAGGGAAGAGTGGAACAAATAGGAAAAGGAAAGTGGAAGGAATTCGTAGAAGTGGAATAGGTAAAGCACACGAGGAAATGGAGCCAAGGAAATGTGCTAAGTAGATAGATGGAGTGTGCGCAACCTGCAGTGTAAAACCTCACAACCGAATTTGAATGTAAGTTGTCCAAATAAATAGGGGATTTATTTGGATAATAGTTTTGGAAAATTTTGGGGCCATCCACCTACTAGATGAATGAGATCGTGCTTCAAGCATCCATTAGGAATGGAGTCTACTATGTAATCTTGAAATTTTGATTGGGTAACCTTGATAAACCACCACTTGAAGTCACTTGGTCAAACATTTCTGATTTTTTTTTCGAATCCAACAAAGCTGTTAAAATTACTGGAAGATGACTAGTACCTTGGAAGCAAAAGAAGAGCATGCACAAAAAGCACATGAGAAGAAGGGACTTTATACAAACAAAATAATATGTGCGCAACACACTTGGAGGAATTGAAACTACTCTAATATATACAAGATGATGCAACAAACTCAATGGAAGGGTTTAAGATAGATCCCATTGATTGGGATTTATAGCGCGCCTCCATCAAGATGAGATAACTTGAAAGAGTTAGCCTCTTTTCACAAACTAATTATGTATGGGCCACTCTAAAGTGCATCACATTTTGAATGGTGCCCAAGTTTAGCTTTGTTTGCATCCCACTTTAAGACCAAGTCCCCAAATTTGAAATCTTGAGGCCTAGGATTTTGTCAAACCATTTCTTTGTTTCTTCTTGATGTCATTCTAGCTTGATCATGGCAGAGTTTCTTGATTCTTCAAGTTCAACTAGCTCTGCCATTCTAATTTTCTTTGATCTACACCCTCAAATTCTAACTGTTGAGAAAATGCCGATAAATTTTATTCCAAAGTGTCAAGGAAGGCGGCCTCCTTTCCATGAAAAATCTTATAAGGAAAAGTTCCTATATCCTTCTTCACTATGATTCTATCTTCCCAGAGCATGCGTAAGACCTTTTTATGCCACTATCTTTGGTTGATATTCATTGTGTGCTTCATGATCATGATTAGGTTTTTGTTGGTTGACTCTTCTAATCCATTTCCTTGTGGGTAATAGTTAGAAGAAGTCTTCAAATATATACCAAGGCTCATCACCCAATCAATGATTTTAGTACCAAGGAAGGATTTTTCATTATCAGATATAATGGTTTGAGGAACACCAAACCTTGTTATAATTCCCTCAAGAAAGTCAAGGATGACTGACTCAATTGATTCTTTGAGCGTGACATCTTATGTCCATCTTGTGAAGTAATTTGTAGTTGTCACTTTGCCCACTTAGGTTTAACACTTAAGGAGGGATTGATCATGCCTATAAAGTCAAGACCCCATTGCACAAAAGGCTAATCTTCTTGGATTGGTTAGATGGGAAGTAATACCAATCTTTTCTTTCCTGCAAAGAAAGTGCATTCTTTGCATTTCATGACCCACTTGTGCACATCTGCAAACAGGGTAGGTCAAAAGAGTCATGTGATTATGATGTTCATTTCTATAGTTTTGGTAGAGTAGTTTCCACTTGGAGAATCCAACATGAAATTTTGCCAATACCTTTTCTCGTGCATGGCGCTATCAATACACCTTAACAACATGCTATCAAGATTATTTTTGAAGAGAAAACCATCAATCAAAACATATGGGATAGATATTAACCTTAGATGTCTTCTCTTTACCTTGTTTAAATTAGCAGGGTATGCACCTTGGAAAGGAATGTGACCATCTCCTTCATCCATTTGCACATGTCAAGAGCTTTGTTATTTTCGGGTTCTATGTGCGGGATCACTTCAACTAGGAATAATTAATTCTCATATTCATCTTTCACATCCTCAAAGAATCTACTTATAGAGAGCACTACCTCTAACCAACTTTGTGGCTTTGATAGTCACATCATACTCCATAATTTTGGTCACCCATCGCGCTCTCTTCTCACTTATTTATACTCTCATGATGAAGTCTCTCACACTTGCGTGTGATACTAACACCTTAATGTGATTTGTGGCAAACATGCTCTTGAATTTCTTAAGTGCGTGCATGATGATGTAGACCTAATTTTCCATGTGATTGTATCTTAATTCATAATCCTTCATTATTTGACTAAAGAAATCCATTGGTTGCTCTAGTCCTTGTTCATTTTCTTGTGTCAGGATAATAGCAATACTTGCATCAATTCCATAAGCATAAAGGATGAAATCCTTTGAGTAATCTAGGTTGATGAGTGTTGGTGCATAAGAAATATCTTACTTGATCTTGTTTAAGCTTTCCTTTCCTTCTGTTGTCTAGCTAAAAGCTATGTCTTTCTTGAGCATGAGTGTGATCGGTCTTACCAGATCTGTAAAGTTAGAGATGAATCTCTTAACAAAGTTAATATTTCAAGAAAATACTTTGCAAGGCATTCTTATGCACCGAAGGGAAAGAGCTAAGTTTTGGGGTTAGCACACTTTGGTTGTATAGATAATATATCAGATCTAAGCATACATGAAAATAAAACGGATATTCTACTAGAAGAAATATACAAAACAAGAGACATAAATCAACACTAGATTTAACTTGGTTCACCCTGTGTGGGCTACATCCACAAAGAAACAAGTCAATCTATTATCCAAAGCTTTGGAAAGATATACAATTGAATATTTACAATCTTCCACACCTCTCAGATGTATAGTACTTTCTTTCTCACAAGATTTTGCTTCTTCTCCAAGAATTCTCTCCCTCACTCAATTATTCTCACAATAATCAAGTTCTTAATTCTTGTTAATTCTTACTTCTAAACCCTAGCTTTCATGCTTATATAGTTGTTTATAAACTTAGGGAACTTAGCCATGTAATTACAATAAATATATCTTCTTTAACACTAAAATATATCTAATTCCCGAGAGTTAATTAAAACACTCCCACACAGGTAACCGATGTCGGTTCACCCTAACCGATGTCGATTCCTCCTTTCCTGACTGATGCCGGTCCTGGGTGACTGATGTCAGTTCCCCTAGCGATGTTGATTACTATATTTTCTAGCAAGTTTCACATTACATGTTAATATGAAGTAATTGAGCTCCACAACTCAAAAATCTCCCACTAGGAGATTAATTATTGCACCATACTTGTAAAGCATCATTCTTGGATCCTTCATCATTTAGTCTCAAACTCGAAGACCAATAGAAGTTTAGTGTAGCTCCAACTTCTACTTTACTAATGGCTTCATTCGCATATCCATATGTTTCTTGCTCATATGAATCTTTTCCAGATTCAACTATCCATCCTCCAATACCTATCATATGAAGTGATACCTCAATTGAATGTGTTTCATTCTCAAATGAAATGCTGATTTATTTTCCAAATGAATTGCACTATAATCCTTGTCACTAAATAATTTATAATCACCTTACTCTTTTCCCAACTCTTCCATGAACCTACTCATCCATATCATCTCCTTGCTAGCCTTTATAGGTCAGTAACATACTCTGCCTCTATAGTAGACAAAGCCACAACTTTCTGCGATCTTGAAATCCAGGCTAATCGATGTCCCACCTACTGTGAAAATATATCCAGTGAGTGCTCCTCCTACTCCGGATGTCTAGCCATATCTAAACCAACATAGCCACATAATGAAATATCGAACCTCTATAGAATAACCGCATGTTAGATTTCCCTTTCAAATATCTGAGTATCCATTGGACTTCTTTCCAATGCTCTTTACCTAGATTGGCCATATATCTACTCACAACTCCCACTACATATGTAATTTTTGGTCTGGTAAAAACCATAGCATACATGAGACTCCCAATTGTTGAAGCCTATGGCACTCATGTCATGTATTTGACCTCCTCTTGTGATGATGGAAACTGATCTTTGCTCAATTTGAAGTGTCCAACCATAGGTGTACTAACAAGTTTTGCATTCTACATCTTGAACCTTTCTAACACCTTGTAGATATAATCCTCCTGAGATAAATACAATTTCTTGTTTTCCTGTCTCTGTGTATTTACATGCCAAGGATTCTTTTTTTAGCTCCTAAATCCTTTATAGAAAATGTGTGAGCTAGCTTTCCCTTAAGCTCACCAATGTCCTACATACTAGATCCTGCAATAAGCATATCATCCACATACAGTAAAAAAATAATATAGCTCCCATTTTCAATCTTCTTGAAATAAACACAATGGTCAGATTCACATCTCAAGTGACCATGCTCATGTATAAAACTATCAAACCTCATGTACCATTTCCTTGGAGGTTGCTTGAGCCCATATAGGCTCTTTTTCAACATGCACACTAATTTCTCCTTACCCTTGACTTCATACCCAAGCGGATGCTACATATAAATCTCTTCATCCAAATCACCATGAAGGAAATATTTCTTCACATCTAGTTTCTCTAAATGTAAATCTTCTCTGCAACTAAACTCGATATAATATGAACAAGTCAACTTTACTATAAGAGAAAATATTTCACCAAAGTCAATACTTTCTTTCTGTGCAAATCCCTTTACTACAACCCTTTCCTAGTACCTTTTCTGTCCACCCTCTTCTTCCTTGATCGTGTAAACCCACTTGTTCTGCAATGTTCTCTTACCTGCTGGAAACTTAACCAAATCCCAAGTTTCATTATGTTCCAAGGAGTCCATCTCCTCATCCATGCCATGCTCCCACTAGACGTGGGTCTTATCCTACATTGATTCTTCAAAACTTTCTGGTTCACCATTACTAGTCAATAATAGATAAAATAAAGGTGTAAATATTTCTGGAGGTTTACTTACCCTTTGTGACCTTCTCACATAAGTTTTGGGTAGGAGGGACATTCTGGACCTCATGGACATTTGTATCCAAATCAGTTAATGAATGACACTTTGGTCACCTATAACTAATGTCGATTCTACTAACCGATGTCAGTTATGCTAACCGATGTCGGTTTGGATCTTCTATAACTGATACCGGTTCAACTAACCGATGTCGGTATCGTGAAATTAGAAAGAAATGAAGAAAATTGGTTTTATGAATTAAATTAAGTGAAGAATCAAACTCGAAGCTTTGAGAATGAGAAGATGAGGCCTGACACACTCATATAAAGTCGGAATACTCCAACTATGATAGTGGAGTGTGCGAGGAAGAAGAAAAATAGGGATTCCTAGTCTCACAACTCAAAACGCAAGCCAAGAAGAACGCTAAGGAAAAGCATGATCCTAACAGTGATTTTCTTATGTTTGTTTAGCTTATGCTATTTAAGAGTGACTGTGTGTATTTTAGAATAGATTTTTTGGTGAGAAAGGTTTCCTACGAAGAAATATATCTAAAAGGAGAGGTTTCAAGTATGTTATGGTGGGGATGGGCCATCTCCTGAGATAATGACTTGATAGAAGCAACGAGTTGGGGAGTACCTACCAATCGGACCATGTGGTCACTTTGAAAAATGTTCTGGGTAAGATATTGTTTTAGAAATATGTGTATATTTGATTTTGTGCAAGTTTGGTAAGACATGGAGACAAAGAAAATGTAATTTCTATGATTCTTTGTGTCAACCATTAGCTAGGCATGACTTCCAACATATAGGTTGCCCTCAGTTTTAATGTGAGCTAATAATGCAACAAATCAAAATGTAATGCAAGTGTTTTAAACCCAAATCAAAGTGTGATATTTGATGTAGCAAGAGATGAACAGGAAGAGGGATTCTCTTTCACTAATGCAATGCAAAAGAAAGGAAGATGTGTTCTTTTTAAAGCACCAAAAACATGATTGTTTTTAGATAATAGAAAGAAGGAGAATGATTCCAAAGAAGAAAATTAATGTGGAAGCTTTTCAAAGGGAAACAAACACAAAAATTTCACCTAGGAATGAATAAATGCAAAATAACCCCTGATGGGTCCCACCGCCGTGCCAAAATGTTTCACCATTTTCTTTACCTTTTCAAAATGATGAAACAGATAAGGGTAAGGGCAAAGGAGGAGTACTTGTTAAATGTTGGTCGGTTGATGGTTGTTACACGCATTCTAACTTCTTGACCCATAGCTGAATGTTAGAGCTTCATTTTGGCAAGGAGGAATTACCTATAATAAAAAACAAGACCACAAAAAGATAGTTAAATGATATGACTGTGGAATTTACTGAGTGCATGTTAGTTCGGTAAGTGTGATACTTCCTAGATGGTTGTCAATCCACTATTTAAAATAAGTTAATGTGAGAAATAAACAAGGTCCTACTATAGTTGATATGATTTAGGTATCTCATTCAAATATAATAAGCAAATCCAATCACAACAGGCTAGGCTATAGTTGGATATGAGAGATGAGGTATCTCAAAGGTAATGAGGCCGAGTCGGGGTAAGATTTTGGGTTATTTAGGTCAACTGGTAAGGTGATTGTTGGGTTTTTTTGGTCAAGGTGTAAAACACATAGACCGATGTCGGCTAAATGTAATCGATCTTTGGTTCGAGTAGAACCGACGATGAGTCATGGATAACCGGCGTCGGTATGTTTGGGGTAAAAGAAACTCAAAATATGTTAAATGGAATGGATAATCGAGGTCAAATAAAGTTTGGGTGAGTAAATGGGGAGGTCTATAGAGATCTTAGGTATGCTCAGAAGTACACATCGGTGAGAATAGGTGATTTGGTGATGTGGGTGGAGGGATATTTGGGTTTACAAGCAAGTGGGTGATGAAGCAATAAGCATACAAAGAATAGATTAATAACAGGAGTAATAAAGATTACTAAATGAAATAAACTATACTGGTTAGGGCCATACTTACTGTGTTAAGGTTTTTGATGGCTAAGTGGTGGAGGTGGTTGATTGGAGAATACGTTTATGGTCCTATAGTGGTGATTTCCTGGAGTGCTCTTGTGAATGTAATGGCTCTCGATTGAGCATGGTGATGGCTCTAAAAAAGGATGTTTGTTTCACTTGCATGCAGCTCTAGTCTCCTTCCTTGCTCTCGAAATGTGCCAACCTCAAAATAAGGTTACCAAAGGGAATAAAGGGTAACCGACGATGGTTCCGGGTTGATCGGCGTTAGTTTAAGGGTATCGGCGTCGGTTAGGGTGGGATTCCCTAGGTTTACTAAAAATGGGAGATCATAGCAATGATTTTTTCCAGATCTCTCTATTCATACGGAAAGAGCGGGAGTTAAATTTTTTCATGCGGGAATGTGGTTAGAACAGATGTAGGCTTTGATTTTTATGGTTTTGTTAGGTCTTAGTTAGCTTATGGCAACATACTAAGAATAGACTTATGGTGAGGTGGCTAGGTGAGGTGTATAGGTGAGGTGGTGGGGGAATTATCTTAATCGGGATAATTAAATAATAAATATTGTGAGGAAATTAATTAATTTAATTTAATTAATTAAATTACTATTAGTGTGGGGTGTAAGGGGCCATGTTTAGGTGAGTGTGTTCAAGTTGATTATTTAACGAAGGGTCGAGGAGCATGTGACCCAATTTTGGTGTCGACATTTTGCCCCCTTTTTTTTTTACATAGCTTGTATTGGTAAGCGATGACCGACAAAAATTAGATATGGTTGTCCCATGTGTGGGTGAAGGTGGTCCCCCTCAAACTAGGAACTAATGAGGCAGAAGGCATAATTGGTGAGTGGTTTGATAAAAGGTGAATGTGATGAAGAGGAAGGTGGACAACGGGGGAAAGGGGTAAAGGTCCAATCGGGTAATCTAGGTAATGGGTCAAGGTCAAAGGTAGTAATAGTCAAATGCACGCACACGTATAAACTATAGCACGGTACCAGGTTGAAGAGCATGCAAACTCTACATTTTCTAAGGTTGATAAGTTTATCCAAACAAGGTTGAGGTGATTTTGGTATCTAAGGTATAGGATATTGTGTGGAAGCACTTCGCAAGTCAAGTGCAAGAATGTTTAGGTATGTTCTGGTACAACAAAGGTTGGGTTAAGATAAACGATCATGGTAAGAGGTAAGGTAAGGTCATTAGGTCAAACAACACGGGTAACAATTTTGTAAGGTACAATGAGCACATGAGTTCACATGTCACTAGCAATGTTCCAAGTCTAAGTAGCTAAGTCACGACACGGGTAGGGCCGAGTTATGGGTAAAATAACAAATCCCAAAATGTAATTAAGGACAAGTATAGGTAAGTTACGCATGGAGGTTGGTTGCAATAAGGGTGGGTAAGGTCAAATGGTGGCTGGTTTGGTTAATTATTGGTTGGAAATGGGGAAAGGGTATGGGAGGTAAACAATAATGGTCATACGTAATTAGGGAAGGTCGAGGTAAGCCAAACACGGTTTATGGGGTAAATGAGCGATGTCGACTTGGTATAACCGACCATGGTGAGCTAGGGCATAGGACCAATGTTAGTTTAGGTATAACCAATGTCGGTCAGGTCGACGTGGGTATATAAAAATAAAAATCCATATAATACGGATTCATTTGTACATTTTGGCTTTTGTGAAAACGACAGAGTGTTGAACAAGTTGTGCTTTGTCGGGAGAAAAGATGAGGGACAATATCCTGTACTGAGGTGGAGGGATCGGCTGGTTAGAGGAGCCAGGTAGATGGGTTCATGAGCACAGGTGGATCGATTGTGATTGGGTGGAGAGTAGGAGGATTGGATTTGGTGAGTGGACATGGCAAAGGCGAGAGAGGGATTGATCGGACCACCGGTGTAGGGGCCCGATGTGCCACCACGGAGATGAAAATGTGATTAGGTAAGATGCACGATCTCTTGTATTGGTTTGAGCTAGATTGGGTATATAGGTTAGGGAGGGAATATGGGATTTTCGGGGAAAAGGGAATTTGAATTGGGGAAGGAAAATTAGGTAACATAGAAATGGGTAAAGGTGTGGTTAGGTGTAGGAGGGATGGGAAGGAGATGAGGGTAGAGGTAGGTAGGAATGGGTGAGAAGAAGGGAGTGTTTGAGGAAAAGGGGGTTGGGTGTCACGGATTTCTGCATGACGGTGACCGACTTTGGTCGATGGGTAGCCGACATCGGTGGTGTCGGTGGTACCGGTCATAGATAATGTGACAGATGCCAGTGTGGGATAGATTGTGGTCAGTTAGAAGTAATCTGGTACCCATCCTCATGTGGAGAAAAAGGGGCCAACAAAGCCCTAGAATGGTTGGGTGAGAGAGATAGTTGGCATGGAAGATCTTGTTGATGAAAAACAAAACATGGGTAAGAGGTTGAAAGAGGTATGGTATGATCAATAGTGGGTGAGGGTTGGGGTGGGTAGATAGAATATGTGATAAGAAGGTAAGTTGTGAGGGGAAAAAGAGGGAGGGTAATAAGTGTAGGTGAAGTGTCAAGAGTGATTGTGGGTATGATCAAGGTGTATTAATGTGGTGTTTTGTTAGATGCGGACGAGATACAGTACGGATGCAGTTGGGTTCCACCCCCTACTCATGACAGCTTCGAAGGAGGTGCAGCAGTGGGATTGGCGGCATGTTGTAGTGGTTGGCTTTGATTGGGGTGAAGTGCTACCAAGATGTAGTTTGGAAGCCTAGTTTGATGGTCGCCCTCATTAATAGATGAGATTCGATGACCAACACATTCCATCTACCAACAGGTGAGATCACAGTCACCCTAGAGGATGTGTATAAGATCCTGCGGTTACTGATAGTGAGGGTGTAGGTATATTTGATCTCTTCATATGCATCGAGGAGTTGATGTTGACAATATTTGGCGGGGTTGGCGAGTTGAGGTTCCACGAGAACTAGCTTGAGCTACGAAGAGATGTACTGAGCCCATTTGAAGGAGACGAGGCTTATTGTGTTGTTGATGGAGGTAGTCTTCTACTTTGTCTGCCAAATGCGAGAGGGTGGGAGATTCCGTGATCAGCGATGGGGTCCCGCATGATTTGGTGATAGACCAGACCCATTTTGCATGGGTGCCAACATTCCTAGTGTAGCTATACAGGGAGCTATGGGTGTATGGGTGGCTTTGGAGGTTCAGCTTGTGCTGCACTTTCCTATTACATTGTTGGGCATATGAGCACATTGTGTGTGTGCACCCAGTTGGTATGCCCGGGCTAATGAATTTGATCCGAGGTTTTGTTCGGGTGGGATACAAGTGATGGGTGTCGGTTATTAGAGAGCATCGGCGGGTGCAATGAATGCATGATGTCACTCTACAAGTGATTCTTGGAGGGGTTATCCAAGTATAGACATCATTTGGAGGCCCTATGTGGGTTATCCATCATATGGGAAGATGGATGTGGAGCTAGATGGATTGCAGCTACTCAGATGGATATAGGGTGATGTCTTGAAGAAGCGGGAGATGATACTCATAGACAGGGTTAGACAACAATTTGGGATGTCACAGGATATACCTCCACCCTTCCCACAGTATAGGAGGGATGACATGGAGAGGTCATTGCCTCTACCCTAGCCAACAATGCCTATAGGGTAGGAGAAGTAGGTGAGAGGCGGTGGATCGATGATGTCGAGGTGGTACCGACATATAGATAGTGGTGGGCTGTACACCTACGAGTAGTACCACCGAGGTTGGGACAACCGGATTTAGCCACCATCACTGTTCAGAGGGACACCCTATAGGGGTAGGTATCCACATTGATTACACATGTAATATTCCCATTTTAAGACTTTAGAAACAAGGGAATTTTTATATTTTTTTACACAATGTTCTCTGTTCTAAATAAAACATCATTTAGAACATACATTCCATGCCAATCAATCTCATAGGTAAATTACCGATCTCTCATTCCATGACTCGGTTACCAACTAATCTCTCATGTTTGTCTTAAAGTATAGAATACTTTATGTATACTATGTATACTTGGTTTTCCTACCCTATTCCAAGTACTGAGTGATCTGTTTAAAGAACCTATCTAAATATTTGTTACCAATATTCATCTGACATCATGTTTCTTTAAACTAGGTGACATAGGACAACACAACCAACAACTTGCGATACTTTGGCCAAATATTTTCAACATATTATTCATGTTACTATTCCTAGACGACATACTCGTCAATTCGAATACATCCTTCACCTCACTCTATTGTTATCTAGAATGGTCCTTCTTGACTTATGTCACCACTTGCCCAAGGTTTGACCCTATCCCAGGTTAGCAACATAATTTATTATAGGAATACGCTCACGATGACTTAGGGCATATGGGCATACTCAACTGACCTAAGTCGATTGAATGTGCCTAGGTACCCTGAGTCATAGAAAGCTACTTCCTATTCTAAACATGCTACTAACTTGACCTAGAGAGAAACTAAGTTCAAGTCTAGATGTGTGTAGATCTAGATGAACAAATACGAAAGGGTGTTGCCACATGTCAACTGTAACATTGTATCCTCGAGAATCCCTTGGTCTTCTTAAAGGTACAGTCCTGCAGTTGGCATGTGCCAACATCCATTAGAACTGATTCATCACAATGTACATACCCCTTGGTGGTCATTAATTCATAATTAAATTTGGATTAAGATTCAGATTACAGCAACCATGCCTAACCCTAATTCCAACATTCATTAAGTTCTTTATCCATAATTAATCTGATTTGATATTAATAATGTCATTAACTCATATTTGCATTTATGTTCATTAATCTCGGCATAACAAGCAATTATCCCATAAATAGGGCAACAAACATCAAATAGTTAATTTTTAATGTAACCTAGCTGTCCAAAGAAGGTGTATCATCCACCTAGGTTCAACTAGTGTTTACTTTATATAAACAAAGTACAAAGATTAAAGATCATAACCACCATTCCTTTTATTTTTCATTCTTTTGAGAGAGGAAGAGTCTTCCTCTACATGGTTAGATGTTAGGGTTAACATAACCTTTTTATCATTCATCACTCATATAGTTTAATTGTATATCCAATACATATTTCATTATTAAACTATGGTTGTTTAGATAGAGAACGACATCTTTTGCAACTTAACAAATTTCACTATAGTAAGGGAGATTGTACTATCCCCTTAATCCAACTTATTAATTGATAATAGTAATAGTATACAAATAGATATAAGGAGTATCGACAAGATATCATTACTATTTCCTTCATACAAAGTATAAGAGAATTTACACCATAATTTAGAGTCAGTCTCCAAACCCTTCAATTCATCATGATAAAATATACACATTACAAGACTATGCATTTTAGGAATGCGACACGTCGATCAACATTAAGATCATAAAAGAACATAAATTTTCTTTTTCAATACAACTCAAGAATGAATCGAAATTCTTTACAAAAGATCCAGACTTAAATAAGCCAATACATCATAAATTTTTTGCCTTCTTTTATCACTTACAAAGTCCATCTACAAAATTGCTAGCATGGGTCAGTTCATTGAACTGAGCATGATAAACACTAAGCATTAAAACGAAGTGCATTCCACTAATTGTTCCATTAAAACAAATTTTCTTTAATGAAATAATTAATATATCATACAAATAAGCATAAGTAACAACAACTAGAAAAGAAGAACAAATTAATAAGTCTGAATTCACTTTTAGGAAAAGAGCATAATATAATCAACAACCACTTTGCATTATATCATATAAGAATTGACCCAATTAATTACTTATTTAAAACAAACAATAGATCTTGTCATCTAATTATTTCATAATTCTTTCTGAATTGAAATACGAATTTAACTTTACTACGTAACAAAAAGAGTTACTTTCAACATAGTACATATTTAGGATGATTCATCCTACAACTTAAATAAATAAGAAGAAGAATTAATATAGACTATCCCCGATTCACTATTCATCTGAAAGATAGAAAACCGGTTCAGAAAGTACATAACTGATTACCTACATAACTGCATCAATCAAGGAAACCAATAAAAGGATTCACCATTAAAGAGACAACATCTAATACAAGAATCCCAAATCAATCTGAGAAGGGAGAGAATCAAAATAGTCTACTTGCAAGTCTTAAATAAATTCTACATTATAAAAGATATCATTCAAAGATCTGAAACCATCCGTTCCAAAAATCAAAGCAAGACCTACACAAGGATAATCTCTTCTTGTGTCCATCCAGGGAAGATTCATAATATGAAAGAGTGCAAAAAGAGGAGTCCCTCAAATAAAAAATCCAAATGGAGCATGACTCAATCAAACACAAGCCGGTTGTTCTAAACATGATTATGTTTTTCCTTCTACAGAGACAGAATCATCCTCTCACTTTCCACATCAATACACAATTGACTTAATACAAATTAGCTGAGATCAAGAAAGATCAAATGGGGACGTTTGGGTTTTTCCAGTACTAAGAATGACAGTCCTAAAGTTGTCTAAACATATAACTACTTCCATGAACTGTCCATAGTCGACTAGAAAAAATAAAACTAACAATTCCACGGGAAGTTTCCGTTTCAGAAGAGTGAGTTCACACTATTTCATACAAGATAGAAAGGATAGAAAATCTGAATTCAAGAAGTTGAATAGGCCTAAGAGAGTCGAGCTATAGAGAAGTTTGATCAACTAAACTTAAATTTACAAAAGTTAAAGGAACTCAAATAGAAAAGATCCAATCAAGAATTCATTTCTTTTGTATTATCAATTGAATTCCCATTTCTATTTCAAACTCAAAAGTTCTTTCACCGCTTTCCCAAAGATAATACAAAACCAAACACATAGGTTTATAGGAAACAACACTTATTTTTCCTTATGAATTCATACTTTATCAAACAACAATATCAACACTAACCTAGTTCATCTATTCCACGTTGTTTAAACACAAGTTTGAGTTCATTCTATAGAGAAAAGTATACAGTACAGTCCCAAGGCAGAAGTACAAAATCTGGACAAAACAAGATACGACCACAAGAGTAATCTACTCCTTTCTCCTTTTAAAGTCCTAGAAATCCATTCAAATGAATCTAAAAGAGAATACTAAAACCCAACACCAGTATTAAGCTAAGAAAAGTTTCTATAATACTCACAAACTCAATAGTAATAGAAATACCAACTAAAATAACTTTCACAGCTCCATCTATCACATAAGATTGAGACAAAGAAGTTCAGTGCAGAGAAGGTAATTGTTCCAATCAGATAACACAGAAAGAAGTATGCACACAACATTTCCATAAACTTCAAGAACCCATTATCGAATGTTTCAAATGATCTCGAATTCATACCGAAGGGTAAGTAACAATACAATATCAAACTAGAGGTTCCATATCCCCACAACAAGATACAGTTTCATAAAGGGTCCAACATCCTTCTAACAAAAGAGTCAAATAATTTCAAACAATACGCGGGTTACCTAGAGCAGAGGAGAGCAGCATATCCTCAACATTTACACACCATTACATGCTCAAAGTAAACGGTATAGTCTGGAACAAAAGTACCACAACCTTTCCAAACTAAAAATGCATCCAGGTAAAGAATTCAAAAGAGACTACTAGTTCAAACCCAAATCAAAACCAAATTACTCAAACTCTTTTCAAGAAGACATACCTGAATACGAGTTCCAACAAACACAAAGCCTCGAATACGAGTTCAGAAAAACACAAAGCCTCGAAAATGAGTTCATAAAAACACAAGCCTCGAATACGAGTTCAGAACAAACACAACCTCGAAAGTTCCACATGCATATCACCATTGAACTTGCGCAGAGAGAAACATCCAAAGACTTACATTATCAAGCAATGGATTCATATCCAAAAATCATAGAGATTATTTCAATCAAGAAAGTAAATAACTAGACAAAACATGAAACCATTTATCTCATGAGAGCAGAGTTATTTTAATGAATCATTTAGAAGAAAGCAAGAAATCTTAATGGGTAGAGCCTATCATGCCTGATAGTGCTTCTGCCAATTCAAAGGAGACTTCCAGCCAAGCTTCCAACTCTTTTTCTCCTCCAAGAAAGATCAACAACCAAACATATTTTTCTCCAATTCCTCATATACTTTCCTTGGATCGAAAATAGACCAGAGAAACCAAAAATAGCCATAAAGTAAAAGTTGAACTGCTGGTTTGAAGAACTAGATAGCTCCATGCAGAGAAAAAATCGCAAGGCATGCAAGACCAAACAACCTCCAAAAAATCTACCCTCATAGTTTCCAAGATGGTTTGCTCATAGAATTTGAGGTTCATTAATGCCATTACTCCCCAATCTCCCACATATCTCTCCTTACCACCACCTCCTAAAATTGGCGAATGTTATTTCAACTTCAATGCATTTCTAACTTTAACTATGATTCCACGTAAGCTTCCACTAAGTTTACATGCCTTTGCCAAAACTAGCAGTACTTCCCATTTATTCAAACAAATCAAATCAAATAAATTCCTTTGGAACCATCACCAACATGCCATGTGACCCTAGGTCCCTTTCAATAGTTTAGGATAGATTTCCATAACTTATGTTATAACCTTAGGTCAGTCTAAAAAGTAATTACCTTAGGTTTTTTTTTTTAAAATCATTACAATAAGTAATTTCCACCTTAGGTTAGATCAAAATTCACAACCAAATAGTATTAGGTATTAGGTTAAAAATAGCCTAGCATTACCTTAGGTTATTTCTCCCTTATTCCATTTAGTCAACAACTTAGGTTAGGATGCCATCCCAACAAAATAGATATAGGTAGCAGGTAGGTATAATACCTTTGTTTAGGAATTCTGCTAGGATAGATCTCATAAGTTTAGGACTTAGATTCCCTTCATAGTCGTGAAGTAGGCTTCATTCTGCTTACATTGTTAAATGTCCTGAGAGGTCAATCCCAAAGATCTCGAGCACAAAACATACAACCAAATGTAGGCACGATCTTACAAGACAAAGAATTTGTAAACATACAAAAGTTTAGTCTCGCTACATCTCTCAACCTATGAATGTCATTTTACCATTCGGACAGTAAGGAGATTTAAAACATTCCTTGGTGTAGACACCAAAAACACGTCACATTTCATCATCTTCCTCCAAAATAACCTAATAACCACATTCTACAAGGCTGATCGATTTAACCCTAATTCGGTCACTCATAACCCCTTTCACCCTTCACAATGATCCTCATTCACACACCCAGTATTTAATTAACATCAATTAATTAAATTCCCCCTTTACCCACTCATCGGGGCCACCTCACCATGCCACTTGACTAGCCACCTCACCTAACCACCTCACCAGTCCACTACCCTACTTTCCCCTCCACCTAACATTTCCACTACCCCACTTGCACCTCCACCTCACCTTTCCACTCCCTACATTGCCCATGCCTTTCCCATACCCTTTTAGAAATCCCTAATATTGGCCACTCCACTCATAAGACCCTTCTTTGTCCTATTACCCATTCTAAAGGTGGAGGATGCATGTGCTCTGCCACTCAAAACCAAGTGGGGAATGCATATTCCCACTTTTTAGAAAACAATTCCCCCTAACATAACCGGTGTCAATTCTGACGGTCGATGTTGGTCAAGTGGGACCAGCACCGATCACCTACAAATACTTTGTCTTGACTCTTTCTAAGGGGTTTGTTGGATATTTTCACAGATTGGTGAATCATAGGAGATTCTAAAGGTTTTTCGATTATCATTGGCATTCTAGTTGATTGGCATTGGAATTGGCATCTTCACGAGCAACCGGTGGGAGTAACAAGGCCCTTGGAACTCCCATTAAAGACCACCATTGGATGCACTCATAAAGATCTTGGTGAGAACAGCCATTGGAAGAACTGAACCGGAGGCCGAGCTCGAGCAAGAGTTCTCTAACCAACCAACCGCGTCAAGTAACACTCACCACTCTCCCTTCTCCATCTGCTCACGATTATGCAAGAATTGAACTCCAAGTAAGTATAAATCTCACTAGTTTTTTCCCTACTTGTGCTTCCCTATTTATCTCCTATCATTTCAACCTCACCTATTCAGCCCTCACTTACACCCAAGACCCCCTCTCATTCCATTCTGCTCCTTCTCAACCCTCTTGCTAGTCACAAAAGGTAGCCTAATCCCCATTTCCAAACTCTGACCCAAAACTAATAACCATCACCGGTCAACCCTAACCATGGTCGGTCTATCTCCGACCACCGTCGGTCACCCTACCATTAGCTTGACTCCCCACTTTTTATCTAAGCACACCCAAAATCACTCACAAGCACCCCAACACCCATCCTAAACTTAACCTTTTCCTTCACCCCACCAACACCATTTTTAACTCTCTATACCCACGAGAGAACCCAAAACAACTTTGTTCGACCCACTGTCACTTCTACGGTGGCCAGACATCATCCATCCTAACCATCATCGGTCATACACGACTAGTGTCAGTCTTTGTGTCTGTCAACACAACACAAACCAACAACTTACCTCTTCACCTAAACAAACCTAATTACCCTACCCATCCCCAACTAGACCACCGTCATGACCTTGTAGACTACCCAACCTACCTGAACCCGACCCAAACACCCTTTTTACTCGTATAGTTTAGTATTTAATTGAATCGACGCCGATAGCAACTTTGAGGCACCCAAATCAAGATTCTAACACTAGATTCCTTTTATTTAAATGATTCTATCATTTATTATTAATTTATAAATAGTGGATTGACATCCCTCTAGGGAATATCACACTTCTGGATCTAGCACACGCTACGTAGTCCACTTTGCATATCTTTGTTTAACTCTCTCTTGTGGTCTTGTTTTCTTATTTCAAGGTAGTCCTTCCCGGCCAAAAAGGGATTTCACATGATCAATGAGATCGGAAGTTAACACATGCGCATAAAACCCATCAACTAAACAATAGGTAAACCTCCTACACCCTTATCTATTTGAGTCTTCGATTGTACACAATAAGGATCGAAAAATTTTGGCACGCCCGGTGGGACCCATCCAGGGTTCCTTGCATTTTCTTCATTCCTAGGAAAAAGATTATATGTTTGTTTCCCTTTCTAAAAGGCTTTCACATTAATCTTCTTCTATTGTCTAAAAGTAATCGTGTTTTGGTGCTTTAAAATGAATGTTTCTTCCCTTTCATTAGTAATGCATTAGTGAAAGAGCATCCCTTCTCCTATTCCTCAGTTGTGACATCAAATATCATATTTCAATTTGGGTTTAAAATACTTACATTTCATTATGCTTTACTTTATTAGCTCACATTAAATGAGGGCAACCTATATGCTAGAGGTCATGACCAATGATGGTTGAAATGAATCATAGAAGAACTCTCTTTATCTTTCTCTCTCTTTGATTCTTACCAAACATCACAAAAATTGAAAAATACACATGTTCTTAAACAACATCTTACCTCAAAGAAGTTGTAGGCGTTTACACAATCGTGGCACAAGAGGCACCCAGACTCGCTGCTTTTGTCGAGTCATACTTCATAGGAAGGCCCACCTCCGCCATAACATACCTGAAATCTCTCCCTTCGGATATCTTTCTTCATAGGAAGCCATCCTCGCCAAAAATATGTTCTAAAGTTCATGAGTCATTCCTTCTAAATAGCGTAAGCTTAAAATATTTAAAATCACTTGTTAGGTAATGTCTTCTTTTAGCATTTTCTTAAAGTGTGTTTTGAGGTGTGAGAGTGTGTTTTCTCCATTCTTATTCCTTTTGCGCTCCCCACTCATGGTTGGTGTATTCTAACTTTTTTTGAGGGTACAAAGGCTTCATCATATCATCCACTCAATCTCTGGTTTGATCATTCTTTTGATCCAAACCTACCATAATACAATTTTATACAATTTTTCAATCTACACACGAATCGACATCGATCATCATACCTTACCAGGTGTCGATTACATGTTCTTTGGGTTGACTTGTCCAAAAGACCCCTCTGCCAATTTCTCCGCTATCACGGTTCTGAAACATTCGTACACTCTGCTTTTACGCCACAAGGCTATCACAGAGCTTTCCCTCACGATCATTATCACTCTTTTCTCTCATTTTTTAGAACATTTTCCTCTTTTAGTAACTTGATAGCGGTTAACCTAAACTAACATCGGTCCAACACTCGATCGGCGTCAATTACCTCTGTGTTGATTCTTAATTAACACATTCACCCAATCTACCAACAAATACCCATTCTTCTTCATCCCTACTACTTTTTGTGTCATCTACAGAGTACAAAATTACAGTATACACCCCTTTCACATGGTGTTGATGTGTAACCAAGCCAACACACTTGTGTTCCATGCTAGACTTCACCCTCTTCCACCTAGTCATGTCACCCCCTTCCGTATCATCACCTATGAACCCTAGTTTCCCCATTGTTGTTAGTATGGGTGACGCAGACTTTGCATGGTTTCTAGACCGGAACCCTACCGCCTTACAACATTATCTAGCTCATTCATCCACTCCGACTCCATGAGCCAACCTATATACGGTATGCTCGTTTCCATCCCTCTCACTCTTACACCTACCTCCGTGTTGGCTTTTTCTAGCTCGTCTCCCCCTTCTTCTCCCTTATCACTTTGGTGGTGTCGCAACTTGACCCTACTGTGGTAGTATCCACCCCATATGATGTTTACCACACCTTTGACATCTTCACCCCTTATGGTATCTACCATGCCCACCTCTGCGACCGTTAGTCCCATTGGCCTGTGTCATCCACTACCTACATACTCATTTCGTCTCAACCACCGCCAAGATATAGGAAACCTATACCCCCTTCAGAATTTAGTTTTATCTATTCCCCAATAAATTCCTCATGTTACTACTAGGGTAGTCACCCGACCCCCTCCCCAGTATACACCCACTTTCAACCTCCACTAGTAGCTTCTACCTCTTATTCAACATATTACCCTTCCTCATCCTTCTCCTCACATATACCACCACACTTCTCATACGGGTCTCCTTCACACAACATGATGACTTCCACATCATATTCTTCATACCTTCCTCCCCTCCTTTAGGAATTCAACCTCCATCACAACCTACCCCCGACCTTATCAAAATGATGATGGATAAGATGCAAACACTCGAAGCATCTCTTGTCGGTTTGCACACATCCCTCACCTATGAGGAGATTTGTAATGAGCATATTCACTTATCCATTGCTATTCACCCATACCCCCACCTTTGGGAAATGCCATAATTCAACCGATTCAATAGCAAAGAATACCCACAACAACATCGAGGTGTTTCGGACACATGTGTTATCTTATCACTCATGATGATGCTTTCTTATCGAGAACATTTCCTATGTCCCTCAGCCGCACCTGCCTGGATTGGTATAGTGCCCTACCTAAGCACTCTATCTTCTCCTTTAACTAGGTGGCCCAAACCTTTTTGGACCACTTCTTCATCAATGTGGTCAAGAAACTCACCATGACCGACTTGTACACCACATGCGATACAATGATGAGTCAATCATAGACTTTGTTTCTCATTGGCCTAGCTTGAAAAATCAACTCACATTTCCCTTACCACGAACAAACCGATAGATTTATTTACTTGAGCTTGTGCTCGCCATATCTTATCCACCTTAAAAATATAGACATTTCATACATTTGACGAGGTGTTCACCATGGCCTGAAAGTTTGAAATCCGAGACATAAAAAGAAAAGGATTTAATTGCGTAAAAAAGGCATTCCTTTTAAAACACATGAACCCTTTTCCACCACCAAGACACCACCAACTACTCCTCTCAACCCTCCTAGAGCTAAAGGCTTTGCCCATGCAGTGGTCCTAAAGGTTAGCCCGCCTCACCCATCCAACTTTCCAAATCCTTCGCCTAACCTCTCGCCAGTATAAACATTCCTCTTCAAAAATGAACAAAAGAAATATACCCCCATCACTAAACCATACCCTACTATTATGGAAGTACTCACGAATGTAGGAGGTATCACTCTTCCGCAGTCAAACCACACCTGGTTTTGATCTTGCCCACTGATACCCTCATGGTATAAGGAGAACGAAATCTATGATTACCACCACACCCGAGGGCACAATACCAACAACTGCACCACCTTCAAAACCATTCTCCAAGAAATGTTAGACAAAGGAGATCTCTTTCTAGATAATCCCAATGCACTTGTAAACCAAAACCTGCACATATTCCAAAACCATTTCCTAATCATACACTCACCCAACACAACCATTCGCCGCCATCGATAGTGACAATATCGGGAGGTTCGTGCCATATTTGATATCCTACCCATACCACTTGCACCATACCCCAACTATGCCTATAGAATAATTTCTCGAGACAAATACCTTTACCCTCACCAAAGCATCTTTGCATTCTTCACCGTTACCCATGGAATTTAATCTAGTACAAATAGATTCATCTTCTTAAGATGTCATAACCACAATACATGACCATGTCTTTGATCCCTCTACCCTCGTACCTAATGAATCACCATCAACACCTACTTCCATACTCACCGAGGAATTGGAAGTTCCTTCCCCGCCTCCCCTTAGCACACATCAAGAAGGAGCCTTATTCATCTACCTTACCCACACTTCACTAGAAAGAAGAGCCCACGCTGAATGCAACTAAACCGCTACCATCTCCTATAACATTAAATGATCTCTACTCATCTCTCCTTCCTACGAATTATATGTAGAGGTATTACTTGTTTCACGGTATCCATTCTGTTTATGGGGATCACTATCAAGTCGACCCTCATCCCCTTCCTCTCTTCACTCATTCGATGGATCCTCCAAAGTATGTTGATCATTCATTACTTTGGGAACATCTTTAGATCCCCATATCTAAACAGATGCGGACCTTACCCACCGACTCACCCACTCTTTACCCTACTGATAGTGGCAACATCCACACCTATCCTACCCACGCAGAGCAACTAAACACCTCCAAAATTACCTCCAACCGCCGCACACATACCTTCATCATCTACATCCTCACTTCCCAACCCCATCAACCTCCATAATCTCTCATATCTCGTGGGTGCGGCCCATATCAGATCTTACTCATCCATAAATCAAGCTCGATTTGACTACCCCTCTCACTCTCTCACCAACATTTCACCCCTACCAAAATCAAAACACCAACCACCTGGACATCTATGTTGGCATCACCCACTACCTCTTCATCACCTTCACCCCTACCATCCCTCTTGGGTCTTCATCCATCGACCACTGACAACAAAATGGCCTCTACCAAGATAACCAAAATTTGGTAACCGGCCCACCTACCACTACCTCCTCTTCTACCCAAATCTATGAAGTTGACTTTACCTACTAGGTAATACCAAACACCACTACCATTTCCTAATCCTACCACCACGGTGCCACTACTCTCACCTTGGATAACCCATCCTCTTCCACCTTGACAAAGACGACCCTCCTTGTCGTACCATCATTCTGCATTGATGACCGCCCCACTTCCCAAAATGACACCTAAAACCAAAACCGGATCACCGCGACACACTTACCTAACAAGGTACATCTCACACCCCAACCTAAACCTAAATGTACCCAAAATACCTAGACCACCCACGAACCATGACCAGTGACAGATGGCTTCTAAGTCACTACCAAGTTCCTCACCCAAAACCATACCCGCCGCACAATGCGACCCAATGGCAAGATCCTATGCGACTATCCTAGCTAACCTACTGGCTTCCTCCCACATCACCTTACCACCCATCGACCTATGACCTCCTCAAACCAAAACAAAATGGTTTGACAACTCACAAATCTGCACTCGCCATCATGCACCAAGGCATAACGTGGAGGATTGCCAAGCTCTCAAAGCACTCCTGCTACAAATCTTCATTGAGGATGATCTTTTAGACAAAGATACTTGTTTCTCCCACCACCATAATCACCCCTTCTATACCATTACCAACCTCACCCTAGACATCTTACCCTTCCTACCCACCACCGATATTCGAAATCAATATGGTTTGAATAGCCACTTGGGCTCAACGTGATAAAGGGAAAACCAGGCGGATGAACTTGCTCCCTCACTTATACCTCACATCACAGGCTACGCTGCACCTAAAATCACCATCCGAGGACCTACCTTCCTGTCTCTAATGGGAAGGCCCACCGCACCATGATCAAACAACTTCACTAATCACCACTCAAAATTTCCTTGTATGACCTCATCCAGGACTTCCGAGTCACATCACCGAGGCCCTCATTGAGGTCTGCCGCAATCCATTGAGGTCCCACCCAATGACCCCACACCGCCATCCATCATCACACCACACCACATGGCCTCCCTTATTTCTTCACTACCTACCTCGACACTTTGTTGCCTCATCTCGGTGGTTTCCTCACCTTCTCTCGACAACGAGATCGCACCTCACCAAACGGAGGACCCGGATCCCGCCCTTTTCATCTCTGCCTATGTCGACAATGTACATGTTCGATGTATTACGATTGATGGTGGAGCTAGCATTAACATCATATCTTCTCATGCATTTAACCAAATGCATTGTAGACACCAAATTTGTGTCTTACGACCCCTTGTGACCCACATCTCATTTCACAACCTAACCCCATCACCTTTACAATTATTTATTAATTACCTTGTAATTGATAAATCCACATCACCTTACCCGCCACCTCACTTTGCCACCTCATCATGACCTAGCCCTAACCTAAACTACCCTAATTAAGACCCATGACTTGGTCTAGACTCACATCCATAACTAATGCCTCCTTACTGCACCAAAAAAGCCGACCTTCTAGCCACTTGACCAAGCCCGCCCATGGCGATCTCTCGGACGAAAAGTAGGGAAGGTGGGCTATTTTACTAAAAATAGCCTACTTTTTCTGACCGATGCGGTTCCTACTCGGCGCCGTCGGTTACGTAACCGCCATCGGTTCCTCAGTAAATGGGCTCCCGAACCAAAATCGAGGTCGAAGGATTTTTGAATCAAAGGAGAGTCCAAAGCGATTAGCGAGTCCGAACTTCACTTGACCAAGTAGAGATGAGTGAAGAAACCGAAAGAGTTGGCGACCAAGGAGATCAACTTGCATCTTAAAAAAACCAGGTAGTCCTTCCAAGACAAAAAGGAGTTCTTCGCAGTCAACCTGATCTTTCTCTACGGTACGCGCACACCATCTCGACATTCAACAGGTATTCCTCCTAACCCTAACCTTATCTGTTTCTATAAGGAACGAAGCATTTCCGAGTGAAACATTTTGGCACGCCCGGTGGGACCCATTTTGGGTTTTTCTTTATTTCTTGCTTGCTTTCATTATAGGGAGCATACTTGCTGTTTTCTTCTTCTAAAAATATTCACGAGGTATTTTATTATTTTGGTAAAGGAACTTGCTTTGTTTTTGCATCTTGCATTAGTGAAAGTCATCTCTTTTGCTTCATCAAATATAATTTTCGATTTGGGTTTTAAAACACATGCATTGCATTCCTGCCTGTTGTTTTTCAATTCTAGTGAACATAGATTAAGTAACAGGTCGTACACGTGGGGGTGATATCCACGGTATTGATAGGAAATTAACCTTAGTTTCACTGCACAACACATACCGAATCACTTCACAATTAACGCAACATGACTCAAACATCCCCCTTTTCCGCGGTATTCCTCCGCCCGATTGAGGTAACCTTATAAGCCAAAACAAACTTGACATTTCCCTAGGTCTTGTTGTTTAGGATTACACATCATCATCTTACGTCTAAAGGCATAAGCCCACGATAACTAAAATTAACCCTAGGGTTAGTCTCTAGATTTGCGTGTGCCTCTCGCTTGTTTTCAAATCCTGTTTTCTCTGTCATACTTTGTCTTCTGTGATCATAAGTTGCTAAATATACTCAACGCTGCTAAAAATCAAATTAGCAGCCCTTGGTATCTTCTTATCCTGGATTTTTGACACCGGCATCGGTTAAGGGACCGACGTCGTTTGCTCCGTGACCGACACCGGTTACTAAACCGATATCGGTTACTGTCTTCATCAGCTCCTGACAAACCAGCAACTTGCCAAATTCATCATTCTGAGGTTGTTTTTGTTCTTGATAGATTGAAACTTTCCTGTGTGTTCTTGTCTATGGTTGTCATCACTCGGAAGCAAGCCACCGCCATGGTTTCACATGCACCTTTCTGTGTCTTTGCACTGAATCACCCCCTTCACATTCTATAGGGAACCCTACGGACACCCGTGAGATCCCCAAATTCTGTAGGAGACAAGGACTTTGCCAAATTTACTGGATGCTAATCCCAAAGACCTTTGTCATACTATTTGTCTCATGCCCCCGACCGTACGCTTTGATGGTCGGCTCCTTATTGGCATGCCTATTAGTATAGCTGCTCATTTAGCTCCCACTCCTCCTGATAACACTGCCTTACTTCCTGCATCTCTAGCCCCGTCTCCCAATCCGACGGCTTCAGAGGTTCATACGACCCCGATTAGCTTTCCTTTGGTTAATCTTGGACCCCACGTATCATTACCACCAACTGCCCCTATCTCATCTCTCTTTCAGACCACTCCATTCATGACTTACTCTCTGCCACCTATTCACACGAGCTTTCCTTCTCAAGCTCCGCCTACCTTTTCATTCCCATACACGTATCCAGTAACCTCAACACCTTATATGGGACATCCCTATTCTGTGGCACCATCATCTCATCCAACCACAGATTTCATCAAACAAATGATGGACAAAATGCAAAACCTGGAGGCTTCCGTTTCAGGGAAGTCGTAGCGCCTTGACATACGAGCAAGTTTGTCGGGAGCCCATTCACCCTTCTGTCCCCCTTCATTCATATCCTCCTCAATGGGAGTTGCCAAAGTTTACTCGTTTTAACAGTAAAGAGGATCCTCAACAACACTTGCGATCATTTAGACATGCTTGTTATTTGATTGCCCATGATGATGCCTTGTTACTCCGCACCTTTCCCATGTCCTTATCAGGACCTGCCTTAGAGTGGTACAGTGCTTTAACCCAGCACTCAATCTTCTCTTTTAACCAACTAGCCCAATCTTTCTTGGATCATTTCTCCATTAACATTGCCAAGAAAGTATCTATCACTACCGACCTCTATGCCATCCGACAATTTGAAGACGAATCTATCGCAGATTTCGTTGGACGATGGCGGGGCCTTATCAACCAACTTACGTATGCCTTGCCTCAAACCGAACTCATCGAACTATTTACGCGGGCCTGCGCTAAGCTTCATCTCCCCTTCCCTCTAAATTCAAACTTTCCGCACATTTGTGAGGCCTTTACCATGGCTCGGAAGCTAGAAATTCGAGCCTTAGAAGAAGAGAAATTGCGGTTGCGTAACAAAAACCCCAATTTCTAAACTCCTGATTCTACCAACAAGTCAAACACCACCACTCCTCACGCGTCCACTTCTTCTAAATCAAAAGGAGCTGTCCACGCGGTAATGGTCAAATCTCAAACACCGTCCAATGCTCCGCTGAAAACCACTTATAAGTACAAAGCCGAGCCCACCAATTACACTCCCTTGGGAGAAACTTATGGCGTCATCCTGGAGAAATTGCTCAAAGCTGGGGCTATCACCTTGCCCCCTGTTAAACCTCACTCTGGGTTTGACTCCACCCGCGCAATACCTTCCTAGTACAAAGAAAATGACTTTTGTAACTTTCACCGCGTAAAAGGACATAGTCATGAAAACTGCAAGATGTTGAAAAACATAGTGCAGGAAATGGTTGATGCAGGGGATATAACACTCGATAATCCTAACGCCCCTGCTAACCGAAATCTGAAAATTTTCAACAAGCCATTCCCGAATCACTCGTCCAGCAGTAACGTGAACCAAGATATCTTAGCTGAGGAGAGTGTTCATGAGATCCATGCAGTCTTCGATTCTCAGCCAAAAGCCTCTATTGAAAAAATTTTAAATCAAGCCTCTCCACCAACACAGGAGTTTGAATCTCCTTCACCACCATCAAGCCAAAGTGAAATTATTCCTTTACCCATAGAAGAGTTAACTGCCCGGACTTCTCTTCTCATCAACGAGTCTTCTTACACCACATCCCTACAAGACTGTGAGCGGATGCTATCTAATTTATCTATTTCCCAAACGTCCCCTTCTACCACTCTTGCTACACAAGAGGAAGGCTCACCACTCCTTTTGACATCCTTAGACGAGAAATCTCTTACACTAACATCACCACATTCTTTTAACATGACAGATCCCCTCGAACACGCCCTCCTACCTATTAGTCCCTCATCGCCTAAATCTTTTCAACGACCGGTTGACCTCCTAACATCTATTGATACAGTGCCTCATCTACCTCCTGTGTCACACCCGCAATGGACTGGAATTACAACCCACCTTTCTTCCGTACCAAAATTACAAATTACACTGAGATGTCATTCCACGAAGAGATGATAGACAGGCCCTATGGGAACGTTTGAGTACCCCTTTTCCTACTCAAATGCAAATGACTGATCCTGATGTCTCCACCATCTACCCGAAGTGCTTACAGAAGCTTAAAATGCCCCTGTTCTCGCCTTCACCCCCCTCACCTCTACCAAATGCCCCGTCCACTTCTATCAACTTAACCAGATCTTCCCCTATGCTTGGGACCTCACCAATGCCCAGTCTAACACACCCGCCTAAGCGACTCGATCTATCCAAAAATAAATCCGTTCCGCCACCTAGGAGACGAACGCAATCCGGGTCTCTATCACAATTAAAACCCTCATCGTCACACCCACCTTCCATATTGGGACCTCATCCCTCCACATTACACCAATATATCATACCTCCTTTGTTTTCTGCAAAACGACCTACGCCTTCTACACCTATACAGAGATCAAAGGGTATCACAACATCGTTACCCCGCGTATCCGGTCCACCTATCAACCCTAAACCAATCCCATCATCAAAGGATTTATTTTCTGTCACTCCCCTTTCTCCGTGGTTGTTTCCACATTTACTACCGCCATCATCGTAGCCTCATCATCTAACCAGCTGAACGTAACTTCTGTGTCCAAGAAACCACGTTTAGTGAAAAACATGTGTCAGCACCCCTCGGCTAAACCACCACCCATACGAACTAAACACGCCCAAACATTACCACAACCCACACAATCAATACCCTCATCCTCTTCCGATTTTGACCCACTCAAAGGATCTTACGCCAAAATCCTTGCTATGTTGGTGGAGAATGCGACCATCTCCCTACCTCCACTTAGACCTTATGACCCGTCTAAGCCCCGACCTATGGATTATGATGAGTCTAAAATCTGCGCCTATCACCGCACACCTGGACATGATGTGGAAGGATGCAAAGCTCTAAAAACCATCCTTCGCCAGTCACCTCTTCCGGATAGAAAGATTAAGAAAGACAACTTACGAAGGGAGAGACCTCTAGCGTCAATTCCCTCTACTATACCATCTGTCCCCGCCTCACCAAGATCGATCATTATTACAACCCCACCTCTTGAAGACCATGAATTATCCCAACCATCTTCTTCATCTCAGGTCTACGAGATTAATATGATTAGTGTCATTACTCGAGGACAGAAAAACAATGGAAAAGCGAAAAAAACACACTGCGGCGTCTCTTTCTCCTTGACCATCCCGATTACACCACCACCTAAAGTGGTTATTCGCGACCCGCCTATCCGTCTCTAATGGAGTTGCCACCGAACCATGATCAAACAGGCTTCATCAATCGCCCGTAAAAATGACACTATATGATCTCATTCGAGACTTCAATCTCATCGACAAGCTCTCGTTGAGATCCTTGAGGATAGAGGTTTTACCCAACGAAACCCTGCCCGTTGCCTCCATTCTAACACCCAATCACGTTGCCTCTCTCACCAAACAATCCATCTCCCCACCACTACTGTCTCAAAACAACAAGCGCTGCTTGGTTAGTTTCTTGGAAGATGAAATTATCGACTTTGGTGCGAAGACCACGACCACTGCCCTTTTCATTTCCGCTTACGTCCGAGACATTCGAGTACATCGGGTTATGATTGGCCGGGCGCTAGCCTAAACATCATCTCTTCAAAAGCCTTCCAACAAATGAACATCCCTTCTAGTTGCATGTGTAAAGCAACCCCATCATGTTGCGGTCATTCAATGACGCTATTACTTCTACCTTAGGCACCGTGATCCTCAACATTCGCGTAGGCCCGTACTTTACCCGAACTCTTCTATGTCCTTGAAGGAGAGTTCCATATAATATATTGCTTTGGGTCGTCCTTGGATCCGAGCCATGGGATGCGTTCCTCAACATTACATTGATGCATAAAATTTGAGTACGAGGGAAGTCCTACACTATAAAAGCTGATCCTCCCCCTTCAAAACTTGCAATATGTTATACCGCCCAAACGATGTGCTTATACCAATTAAGACACCCATACATTCAACCCAACCATCCTCTTCAAATGTACCTCAACCATCCACCTCAACCGCACCTACGCCTTGGTGATGAAACCACCGTCGCACAAACCACTTCTCTTCCCAGCTTAACATCCCAACCTCCGACCCCTTAGTAGATGTTTTCATCGCCTCACGCTGGGAGAGTACTTGCTATATAACGTTAGTTCTTTCCCTACCCCAGCAGAGTACGGACAATTACATGCACATCCCACCTACGACCGTCGCGTGGGGAGGTAATCTCTTACGGACCACCCCATTGTCACACTAACCTAACGTATGGGGGTGTTGGCGCATCCTCCATTACCCCGAACCTCCTCTTGGTGTGGTTCCCTTCCATCCGATTTTCAATACCGACAAATCGTCGCCGCGCCCTCACCTTCTTGACTCGTTTGCGTGGAAGGCTTTGGTTTTGGCCTTTACGAACAAGGCCGACATACTCTCATCCCCATCACCACACGCAAACATAATGATCGTAGTGGTCTTGGATTTCCAGGAACGCTTACCCCAAAAGAACCTCGTGACAGTTGCCTTCTGGAAGAGGACGACGTCACCCCTACCGAACCATCATCACCCATTTTGCCTTCGTCACCCACGGAGTCGATGGATCCTGAATCTATCCCTCCTAACTTTTCTCACCAACGATGATTTCCGCCAAGAGCGGTTAGCCCAATTGGAGCTTCTTGACGAACGTCGTCTTACAGCTCTTGATCATCTTCAAATCTATCAAAAACGCATCAAGCGTGCTTATGATAAGTGACTTCATGAGCGTACCTTTAAGGTTGGTGATCTCGTCCTCAAAGAGAATCAACATGTAACCAAACTAGAAAAGACCAAACGCGAAAATTTGCTCCCATTGGATTGGGCCTTATATAATCACTCACACCTATGGATCGTGCACTTATCGTTTAGCTTCACTTAATGGTAAACTGAGCACAACCCTTAATGCCTTACATCTTCGACCATTCTCTTGTTGAAATTAGTGTTATATCACTTCTTATCCGCCTCTTTTGCGCTCGTCCCTTGAGCTCACATACCACCACATACACTTGTCTCTTACATCTCGAAATAAAATCAAGCTCACCCCTCACCTCCCCTTACGATGCCTTCCCCTTCTTAGTCTAGTCCATGACTTCAAAGTATTAAAATAAGCCGTATTCTTATGGGATTTTCTTGAGTCAAACTTCCTACCAAACTAGATGCTTCACGCCCAAAGAACATCTAGTCATCTAAATTAAATATAGACTGCTCCCTCGAAGGACAGCTATATGCCAAACTATTGCTGCTCTTATATATAGACTGCTCCCCCGAAGGACAGCTATGCACTAAAATCATATTTGCTACTATAAATAGACTGCTCCCTCGAAGGACAGCTATACATAGTCAGCCCTTATCAGAAGCTTCTCGCATTGATCAGCTTCGCGAAGACCTCAAGAATAATACAATCAATATCCCTTATAGACTTCCCGCATCGATCAGTCTATCTTCAGTAAAATAAAAGCCTCATTCAAAGGAACTTTTGAGTCATGGACTTGTCTATTTAGGGTAGGTTCTCTCTCGTCAGAACACTCACTTTGTAACAAGTTCCCCATACCTCAACTATACCATCCACCTCTACCTCGCCATTTTCTTCCACTCAAGGGACGTGTCGTACACCTGATATGTTGTGATCATACAACTCTTTTCACCTATTGACTTCTCGCATGCACACAAAGGCCTAGGGCTTCAGGCTCGTTCTACGTTGTGTGGTTTGTTTAGCTCTTTTCACCTACGGAACACTCTTTCCGCTTTGCCTCGCATCTAGGATTGTGTGTTGATCTTAATCAGGACACTATTCCCTCCTACTTGGGTATGCTAACCTTTGCTTTACCTATACCTACACCAACAACATTATCCTACCAGCACCAACAACATTACCCTACCAACATCAAATTTTTACCAAACGACCAATTGCCTAAACCATACCAAATTGCCTAAATTCACCCCTCCCTGATCCTAAGGGAGAACTACATCGGTCTGAGGCCCGTCCTTGCTTTGTGCAATGGGCTATGTAGGCAGCACTTAGGAGACATGGGGTCTCCCAAGGTTAGCTCGACCATCCCCTACCATAACCTATCATGTGTGGTAAATATAAATATTTTTGTGTATTTCTATTTAATTACATTTCTCTTTGATCCTTTTTCAAAACACCGAAAGTCAAAACGACAACATTCTTATTATTATAACGCAAATCAACATACATATCTCGTTTTAGTTAGATGTTAAACAAATACATCTTCTATATCATCGACGCGCAGGTCGGTACTCTTATTTATTCTTATACCTTGCTAACATTTATTTAGACCCTCACGCCTCATCCCAAACTAGGTGATGATCGTGATCGTCGACCCCTCTCGCCAGGCCTCTCTGTCCTCAAAGGTACCACGGCTATTGGTACCACCCACTGATCTGCCAATCTCTCCTGTAACATGTGAATACGCTCTCTCGCATGGAGGTATCTAGCCTCTAGTCCCTCCGCTCGTGACTCACAAACATCGCAAATATCTACCTTTGCTGCAAACCCCTTGTTAACCATTTGGCCCGACCCAAGGCCGCACCCAACCACTTGGCCCGACCCAAGGCCGCACCCAACCACTTGGCCCGACCCAAGGCCACAACCAACCTATTTGGCCCGACCCAAGGCCACAACCAACCTATTTGGCCCGACCCAAGGCCGCACCCAACCATTTGGCCCGACCCGAGGCCGCAACCAACCTATTTGGCCCGACCCAAGGCCTCACCCCAACCATTTGGCCCGACCCAAGGCCTCCACCTACCAATTGGCCCGACCTAAGGCCTCAACCTACCTATTTGGCCCGACCTAAGGCCTCAACCTACCTATTTGGCCCGACCTAAGGCCTCCACCTACCAACCGGCCGACCCAAGGCCTCAACCTACCCATCCGGCCCGACCCAAGGCCTCGCCCTACCAATTCGGCTCGACCAAAGGCCTCGCCTAACCATCCGGCCCGACCTAAGGCCTCAACCTACCTATTTGGCCCGACCCAAGGCCTCAACCTACCTATTCGGCCCGACCCAGGCCTCAACCTACCTATTCGGCCCGACCAGAGGCCGCAACCAACCTATTTGGCCCGACCCAAGGCCTCACCCCAACCATTTGGCCCGACCCAAGGCCTCCACCTACCAATTGGCCCAACCTAAGGCCTCAACCTACCTATTTGGCCCGACCTAAGGCCTCAACCTACCTATTTGGCCCGACCTAAGGCCTCCACCTACTAATTGGCCCGACCCAAGGCCTCAACCTACCCATCCGGCCCGACCCAAGGCCTCGCCCTACCAATTCGGCCTGACCAAAGGCCTCGCCCTAACCATCCGGCCCGACCCAAGGCCTCGCCCTAACCATCCGGCCCGACCCAAGGCCTCAACCTACCTATTTGGCCCGACCCAAGGCCTCAACCTACCATTCGGCCCGACCCAAGGCCTCAACCTACCTATTCGGCCCGACCCAAGGCCTCAACCTACCTATTCGGCCCGACCCAAGGCCTCAACCTACCATTCGGCCCGACCCAAGGCCGCAACCTACCTATTCGGCCCGACCCAAGGCCTCAACCTACCAATTGGCCCGACCTAAGGCCTCAACCTACCTATCCGGCACACCTCAAGGCCGCAACCCAACCACTTGGTCCGACCCCCGACCGTACCACTTCCATACCTTACCCACAATCAACATCATACATTTTATCCACCCATCATGTAGCCTTTTGTTCACTCGAGCTCACCTGTTCGTGTTTTAGCATGATTAGGGTCCTTGACTTGATCTGTCGACCAACTTTGCCTAGACCTAGACCGTGACGTTTATCTCAACCAAACCAACCTTTTGGTACTGCCGAACACGCCTAAACGTTCTGTACCTTACATTATATACCACAGGGCTACTTCCTATGCCTTGGATACTGGATTATATCACCCTTGTTTGGATAAACTATCAACCTTTGCTTATGCATTCTTGGTTTTCTCGTCAAAACATGTACCCTAGTCGCACTATTGCATTTCAACGTGCGTCTCGCCTCCTGGACCTACCCCACCCTCTCATCATCATCTCTACGCCATGTACCCTTTATCAACCCTATCCCCGATTTCCGTTCACTCAATCGGTGATAGATTTGAGGGGGATTACCTATATCCTTAACATGAGAAACCACTTCATATTATTGTCCATGCAGACTTTACTGAGAACAAGCTACACGAAAATAAGGGGCTAATGTAGACACCAAATTTGTGTCTTACGACCCCTTGTGACCCACATCTCATTTCACAACCTAACCCCATCACCTTTACAATTATTTATTAATTACCTTGTAATTGATAAATCCACATCACCTTACCACCACCTCACTTTGCCACCTCATCATGACCTAGCCCTAACCCTAAACTACCCTAATTAAGACCCATGACTTGGTCTAGACTCACATCCATAACTAATGCCTCCTTACTCGCACCAAAAGCCGACCTTCTAGCCACTTGACCAAGCCCGCAACCGATCTCTCGACGAAAAGTAGGGAAGGTGGGCTATTTTACTAAAAATAGCCTACTTTTTCTGACCGATGCGGTTCTACTCGACCGCCGGTTACGTAACCGCCATCGGTTCCTCAGAAATGGGCTCCCAGAACCAAAATCGAGGGTCGAAGGATTTTTGAATCAAAGGAGAGTCCAAAGCGATTAGCAGAGTCCAGAACTTCACTTGACCAAGAAGAGACGAGTGAAGAAACCAGAAGAGTTGGCAGCCAAGGAGATCAACTTGCATCTTCATCAAAAACCAGTAGTCCTTCCAAGACAAAAAGGAGTTCTTCGCAGTCAGCCTAATCTTTCTCTACGATACGCGCACACCATCTCGACATTCAACGGGTATTCCTCCTAACCCTAACCTTATCTCTGCTTTCTATAAGGAACGAAGCATTTCCGAGTGAAACATGCGCATTCCTACCAATTACATGCATAACGATACAATTATGATGTATTATTTCAATGACGCCATAACCACCACTTTGGGGACAAAGGTGGTCTTACACATTCGTGTTGGTCCTGTAGCATCCCTAAACTCTTCTACATCCTAGAAGGAGAGTTCCAATACAACATGTTACTTGGCCGACCCTGGATCCATGCCATGGGATGTGTCCCCTCCACCCTTCATCGTTGTCTCAAATTTGAACACTAGGGACAAAACTACACCGTACAAGCTGACCATTCCCCATTCAAAACATGTAATATGTTATATCAGCCCAATGATGTCCTCATACCTATCACCACTCCCACCTCGCATCCCCTTCTACTACCACCACCCCTACCGCTTCTTCTTCGACTCCTTCATCACCTATTATCACACCCACAACAACCCCTACTGAGAACCATTCGCGGCTCTGAACCTGCAGCCACCTCATCTCAAAACCTCCTAGAGACATCCATTCCTCGCTACCCATATCCTGTACTAATCCACTCGAAGATATTTTTAACGTCTCAAATTGGGGAGTATCACCTCTACAATGTTGATACCTTCAGTACTTCACATGAGTATGGAAACCTTCAAAGAAAGATCCGCATTATGACCTCCACATCGGTGAAGTTCTCACCTATGGACCCTCATACCTCTACACTAATCGACCTATGGAGGTATCGACACTCCCACCTACACACTTGAACCACCTACCCCAACCCTACCATTTACCACCACCCTTCCCTCATTATCCAACAGAATTTTTCCCATACCTTCCTTCACCGATGTGCTTGGAAGGGTTTTGGCTTTGGCCTTTATGAGCAGTCTCTATCACATCGTTATCCCTTGCACTACTCACAAGCACAAGGACCGTAGTGGGGTGGGATTTTCCAAGCTTGTGCTTAAATAATCCCGTGTCGACCTCGTTATGGAAGTGCCTCAACCTCATAGCCCCCCACCTAGTTCACCTACATCACCCATGGAGTCTATAGACCCGAGTCTATTCCTCCTACCTTTTTTTCCATAAACACCATTTCCTTGGGACCACTTACCATTCAACAAGATGGCGAGACTCCTACTTCTTTTCCCATCCTCTATCCTGATATGATCGATGAGGACACCCATTCTATCAACATTGTACAGTTTCAAAATGACGACTCCATTCTCACCTACTTGGGTGTGGAAGATACCTATCGCCACCACACTCTACCTTCTGAGACCCAAACCATGCTAAATGAATCCACTATTGACATAAACATCCACACATTGACTGACCCCCGCATTCTAAAGATAGGCCAATATTTAGAATCCACTGAACAAGAAGCTTACACTTCTTTCCTCTGTGACCATAGCAACGCATTTGCTTGGTCATACGCCGATATTCCTGGTATTGCCCCAAATATCATGGTCCACAATATCGTCAACTTACCCGATACCAAACCTATAAAATAGAAGTTACGTAAAATACACCCACACATTTCCCTTCTTGTCAAAGAAGAGCTCCAACGCCTCCTCTATGTCTCCTTCATACTACCCATCGACTACCCGCAATGGATTTCCAACATCGTACCCATTACCAAAGTAACGGGTGACTCCGTATATGCACCAACTTTCGGGACACTGAACCTCACTTGTCCTAAGGATGACTTTCCTCTGCCCAGTATAGACCAATTGGTTGACCTCACCGCTGGACATGAGATGCTATCTCTCATGGATAGGTTCTCGGGTTATAATAAAATATTACTCACCCTTAAGGATCAACACAAAACCACCTTCATTACCCCTTGGGGACCTTTTGATATCATGTCATGCCCTTGATCAAGAACGCAGTGCCACTTACCAACGAGCCATGACCTATATATTTCATGACATCATGCACCACATCTTGGAAGACTATGTCGATGACCTTTTAGGAAAATCCAAAATTCACACCGAACATTTACCCATTCTTAAAATCATCTTTGACCATCTCATCCAATATTACGTATGCCTTCAACCTAAGAAGTGCGTCTTCACCGTCCTCTCTGGAAAACTCTTGGGCTTCATTGTTTCCTTGTGAGGCATTGAAGTTGACCCGACCAAAATCAAGGCCATCCTCGAGATGCCTCCACCCACTAACCTCCACCAACTTCGTAGCTTATAGGGAAAACTACAATCTATTCGTCGCTTCATTTCTCAATTATCAGATCATTGTGAACCCTTTCACCACCTCCTTAAAAATGATATCACCTTCCATTAGAACACAAACTATCAAAAGTATTTTGAAGCCTTGAAAGCATACCTACTACAGCCACCTATGCTTACCTTCGCCTAAGGATGATTAGCCATTCTACCTCTACATTTCCGCCACCGACCATTCCTTGGGTGCCATGCTCGCTCACCATGATGACCAAAGACAGGGGAACAAGTGGTCTATTACATAAGCCATACCCTTGTAGATTATGATACTAGGTATACACATGTAAAAAAGTTGTTCCTTGCTTTAGTCTTTGTGGCCACCAAACTTTATCACTACCTACTTAACCACACTACCTTCGTCATAACTAACACCGACCCCTTACATTACATGTACTCTAAACCATTCCAAAACCAATGCATTTCACAATGGCTCATGTTACTTGCTGATCTGGATATCATTTTTCTTCACCAAAAATCAATCAATGGTTAGGCTATCACCTATCAACTAGCTAAATCCCCACTCTCTGACCACCAACCCAGCAACTTTGAATTCCCCGATGAATCCATCGCTACCCTTTCCTTCGACGAACCTGTCGAGGAACCTCTACAATATCAAATGGCCCTATTCTTTGACGGATCTACGTGTCAATGATGAGGTGGAGCTGGAATCATTCTCATTCCACATGATAGTGAACCCATACCCCTTTCTTTCAAAATTTCCTTTGAATGCACCAATAACATAATTGAATACGAAGCACTCGTATTAGGTCTCCAAACCGCCTTTGACTCCTAGATGTTAAATCCATTAATATCTTCGAGTGATTCTTAATTGGTAATAAATCAAATGAATGGATTATACCACTATTGCAATGAGGAATTAAAATGGTATAAACACCATGTAGACCTTTTGTTAACCACCTTCACCCACTATAACCTACAAACCATCCCCCACTCCATGAACAAGTTTGAGGATACCATAACATGTCTCGCCTCACAAATACCTTCATCACCTACCGATTCACAAATCTTTATGGTTGTGTGAAGATTGTAATCACCCTCCTACCTCTCTCACATAGTCAATCTCATTGAGAAACCTACCACCAACCCATCAAACCTCTGGTACCAAGAATACTCTGATTACCTCTCCATTTCCATCCTTCCTCCGGATCTTACCTATAATGGCCGACGTGCCTTCCTCCAAAAGGTCTCCCACTACATCACCATGGGAGGTCTCCTCTATAAATGCGTCTTCGATGGGATTCTTCTTTGATGCCTCACTAGCTCCGAAATACCTTATACCATCAAAGAAATACACGATGGAATCTGTGGGGGTCACATCAGTGGCCTAGTTGTTGCCAAATGTATATTTTTCCTCTTATATTCTGGCCTACCCTCAACTATGATTTTTATGACTGTGTCAAACAATGTGTGAAATTTCAACAACACTCGAACCTTCATCACACCCCCAGTCATGCCTTACAGGTTGGACGAGACCTCTAGCCCTTTTTTCAATGGAGCCTCGATCTCATCGGTGAGATCAACCCTCATTCTTATCAATGTCATTAATGGATCATAACCACTACGGTATACTAGACCAAATGGGTAGAAGCCATTCCCCTCATCTCTACCAAAGCCGAGAATATTTGTGAGTTCATTAACCATCACATTATATGTCACTTCAAGTTCCCGATCACCTTATCACCGATAATGGCAAACAATTCAAAACTAAAACCCTCCAAATTTTTTTTTGATACCTTTGGAATCTAGCTCGCTTTTCTTCACCTTATTACCCACAAACCAACGGCCAAGCTGAATCCACCAACAAAACCTTGAACAAAATCCTCATGAAAGTGTTCAACAATACTGGAAAGGATTGGCATATGCACATTCCTTTTGCCCTGTGGGCATACCGCACTACTTTTTGTACATTGATTTGCTGCTACACCTTTCTCTCTAGTCTACAGCACGAGGCCGTCTTGCTTCTCGAAGTCCAAATCCCATCTCTCCCCATATCAATTAAAGACATGCTCACCAATGATGACTTTTGCCAAGATCGTCTTGTACAACTAGATCTATTAGACAAATGACATCTACATGCTTTATATCACCTCCAAATATACCAAAAATGCATCAAACGTGCTTACGACAAGTGCGTCTACTCACACACCTTCCAAGTCATATACCTCGTCTTGAAGGAAAATCAACATGTCACCAAAGCCGAGAAACATCTACGGGTAAATTCACTCCTAATTAGCTTGGACCATATATCGTTACTCATACTTATGGATCGTGTGCTTATCATTTATCTTCACTTGATGGTAGACTGAACCGGAGCCCCTTAAAATCTTGCATCTTCGACCATTCTCTCTCATTGATTCAAGTGCTTTATCACCTATTGACTATTACTTGGCCCATCTTGTGAGCACCCACTCCTCTTAGCACCACCTTCCTTATCTATGATTAAACAAGAATCATGTGACTCTCTGTCACTTTTTCAACCTTATCTCCAATATGAGTACCATGGCTCTACTCATGGCATGATTCTCTTGGATGCTTTTCATCCCATCAAGGACGAGAATCCCATAGTCATTTACCATTCCTCATCTACCTCACAAACAACCCAACTCCACCTCCACCTTCCCTCCACCTTTTGACCTACGATGTTCATCTTCCTCTATAGCCTTGTCCATGGCTTAAATTGGTAAAAACAAAACAAATTCAGCTATCCAAAATGGGATCACCCTCCTTGAGTCAAACTTCCAAACATAAAGATGAATCCATCAAAAGGACATCTAACATTTATATTTAGTCACCATAAATAGACTACTCCTCAAAGGACAGCTATCTTGCACTAGCCATAATCTACCTAGTAAAAAAAGAGAGCGACTAGGCCTATTTCAAGCTTCCGCATCGATCGACTTCACAAAGACCTCAAGAAAAATATCTAATCATCCCACATAGACTTCTCGCATTGATTAGTCTATCCAACAAGTATAACACACCCTTTTTCCATGGACTCGCTTATTTGGGTTATCAATTGTCTTAAATAAAAGGTGCATTATCCCCCTTCTCATTTCCAACATTTCACCCTATAAACCTTTTACCACATTACCCTACTTTTCCTACCTACCATGGGATGCTGCCATGAATACGATCTGTCATGATCCTGCACATTGATTCACCTTTGAAACAATCCAACCTACAAGGTATTTTAGGGGCTTGAGGTTCATCACCTCTATCCTTGGTTTGCGCATCAATGGTCCTTCCCAATTTGGCTACATCATCCACTTTATTACAGTTTCCTACTTTTTGAACTGTTGACCTTCTTCAACCAAACCAATGATTTCCACTTACCTTCAACTATCTCTCACCCATACCTATCTCTACCTATCAATCTCTATTTCACACCCAACCTTCATCACTTTACCCACACGCACTCATACCTCGACCTAGCATCTTACCACTTTCTACTCACCCACACACATCACCTATCTACCCATACCCATTGACCCTACCTATCTACCCACACGCGTGACCCGTACCCACTCACCCATCCCTTTACCCTACTTCTCTACCCGTACCCATTGACCCTTACCTCCTTAAGCTGTACCCATGACCCATACCTACTCAACCATACCCTTGACCCACACCCATTTACCCTTACCTATGTGCCCATGAACACAACCTATCTCCACCCAACCAGCCCTTATTTTTACTTTTCCTCCATAGTTTAAGGGAGAACTACATCAATCTAAGGCCCCTTTTCATCGAGGCTATGTAGGTAGCACTCTAAGGGCATGGGGCCCTTGGAGGTTAGCTCGACCATCGCCATCACCTTCTTCACCTTTTCTTTTCATTCACAACTGTTCACCTCTTGCCTTTTTACTACATGTTCCAATCACATTCTACTCTAATTAGTTTCCAATTTATCATCAAATACACGAGAAATTAATATATTCATTTTTACCACATTCATTTCATCACATTTACCATAATCCTACATTACATGCGATCATACCAACATAATCCATCTCACCATACATATCACACAATAAACCAAAACATATGACCATCATCATTTCCTTTTCATCATATCAAATATCTATGAAATTAACTCAACCATGCCTATGACCTAACTCCACCATGCCTATAACTTGACTCCATCATGCCTAACACCAACCTGACTCAACCATGCATAACTATAACCTAACTCCATCATGCCTAACACCAACTTTGACTCAACCATGCCTATGACCTGACTCCACCATACCTAACACACCTACCATCCATCCATCTATACATCACAATCAAATCTTACTAACACCAATATATCATCAGCAAATCATCCATCTCATCATATAAATACGTGTATCCATACAATATACACTAATATCCAAAAATATCCATCTCTCCAAAATTCTCATATATAGCCTCACCATCTTCAAGACGGATGCCGATATATGATAAAAAATACACAAACTCTCGTACATCCTCACTCTCTTCGGCATGCACACAAGATATATCAAAAATCAAAACCACTACATCAACATCAAGGGACATATATCATGCATCATCTCGGTGAACATCCTCCATATCTATCTCGCTTTGTCCCCTCTGCCTCCTCGGCTCTGTCCTCGTGACCTGCTAACATCTCCCCACCCATCATGGGTGGTGGCTGGGTCCCTACTGGTACATCACCTGGGGCTAGCCTCCGGGAGTTAGTGGCCTCACCCTAACCCGGTCTTGGGGCTCGATGGCCCTTGTACTCTCCACGTTATGGGTGTGTGATTGGTCCTCTCATGCAAGGCCTCATCATGCCTATACTGCGCATACGATAGACAATCTATCCCTGTCATAGTCAGCTGGTCTTGATAGTACCTGGCCTCATCTCTCACCTCTATGACTTGAATATGGGTACTATATGTAGTGGACCCATCGGTCTCGACCTATACCTATCCTGTGGGACCTTGTCCCACCCCTGCCTGTGAACTAGGACCCTGTCCGGTGCCTATGGTGGTGCCATCGGCCTCTGCCCTTGTGCCTATATCTAGGCCTGTAAGGCCCCAATCTGTGCTTGTGCCGTGGCTAATTGGCCCTACAACCTTATAACCTATGCCTATAGGACAGCTACCTAACCATCATCACCATCTCCATCTCTACCCTGGGCCATCTAGGCCTAAAGATCCAGCCACTGTGGATGCAACTTGGCCACCTTCACCTCTGAATCAAGCTAACTATCCCTACACCATCCCCAGTGGGTAATCAAGGCCACCACCGACCCTATAGGCCATATCTCTACACCGTGATGGTGGCTAAATCGCTGCCCGACCGGGTGGTCTTGCTCGTAGATGGGCAGCCCACCACCGTCAGCACTGTCTGTCATCTGTCACTCCGGCATCATCGATCCACCGGTCTATCACCTGCTCCTCCTACCTTGTAGGCATTGTTGGCTATGGTAGAGGCAATGGCCCTCTACGTTATTTCTCCTATACTTATGGGAAGGGTGGGGGTATATCTATCACACCCAAACTATTGTTTGACCCTATCAACTGGGATCATCTCATGCTCCCCTACACGGCGCCCCTCTATCCATCTGAGTAATCGTAGGCTAGCTAAATCCTCATCCATCTGCAATGCATACGAGGATAACCCACATATGGTCTCCATATAATGTCCAACCAAAAATCCCTCCAATAGTCACTTTGGTAATATGCTACATCATGCATCACACTCTCGATCACTTCTCTCCAATAACAGCACCCATCACCTATACCCCACCCAAACAAAACCCGATCAAATGCATCGCTCAGGGCATACCCATTGGACGCACACAAACAATGTGCTCATAGGCCCAAAGTGGTGAAGAATGAACATACACATAGGCTGAACTCGAAGCCACCCATACGCCCACAACTCTCGGTATGACTACACCAGGAATATTGGTACCCGGAAAACTAGGTCCTATCCATCATCATGTCATGTAACAATCCTATCAATGATCATGGGAACCTCCCACCCTATGCATCTGGAAGTGTGACAGAGCTAGGTACATCTAGCCATAACTTAGGTGGCGCTATGAAAAGTCATCTTCGCCGAGTCCCTCATCAAGACTATCAACACCAACTCCTCTAAAGCCTCTCGAGGAGATTAAATACACCTACATCCATAATATCGGTAATTGCAGGGATTTGAAACACATCCTCTAGGGTGATTGTCATCTCACCCATCGGTAGGTGGAACGTGTTGGTCTCTGAATCCCATATATCAATGAGGGCGACCATCAGACTCAATTGCTGCCGGGACTACATGCTAGTAGCATCGGACCCCACTCAAGCCTACCTCCTCAACATTCCACAACTCCTCGACTATCGCTACGCATCGAACTCTCAAAAGTAGGGGTGGAACCTCTCTCGCATCTGCAGTGATCTCTCCCCTGCATCCAACACAAACATCACATTAATTTACCTTCATCATACCCACAATTACCTTCGACACCTCACCTATACCTACTGCCCCACCTCTTTCTTTCTTCCCAACCTACCTTCGTATCACATTTCTATCTACCCACCCCAACCCTCACCCACTATCATCTACCCCTACCCATTTCACCCCCTCCTATGCTATCTTTTCTCACCAAAACACCTTATTTTACCCTTACCTACCTCACCCACTAAACTTGGGGCCATGTTGGCCCCTTCTTCCCAAAATGCGGCGGTGTCGAGTTATCTCTAACTCGACCTTGGTCACCCTAAACCGACGCTGTCGGTCTCTCGCTTCGTGGTCGATACCGGTTATACCCCATCGATGTCAACTAAACCTCGACCAATGCCGGTCACATTGTAGAGAAAACCGTGACCCCACACCCTCCTTTTAAAAAAACTCCCTTTCTTACCCCTTCTACCCACTCATTCTCACCTAAACCTCCCTCCACCCCTCATTCACCCACCCACCTATCCCCTTATATCTATTTTACCCAATTCACCCTCCCACATTTCAAAATCCATTCCCACCCCCAAAAAAACAAACCCGATTTCTCCAAACCCGACCTCTCACCTAATCTACCTCACAAAACCGAAAAAGGGTTTGACTCTTACCTCATCATGCTACCATCATCATGGTGGCATGTCTGCCCGCTTCATCGGTGGTCCACCGATCCCTCTCCAATCTCTCGTCATCACCAATCACTCGCCTCACCTCCAACCAATCGAAATCACTCAATCCAATCTCGTGGACCCGCCTATCACTGCTAATCACCTACTATTTGGCCCACCAACTCAGCTCTCTCTTCTATTCGGATGCTTTCACACTTTCTCTCTCTCTTGTGTCGTTTTCTTCTATTTCACACGGGACAAATGATTCCAAAAAATGTGGAATTTTTCTTTTTATAAAACCCCGACCTAATCGGCATCGGTTTACCTTAACCAACATTGGTCATGTGCCCTAACCTACCATGGTCAGTTTACCCATCTGAACATTGGTTAACCTTGATCGGCATCGGTTACCTTTTCTCTCCACTTTCCACCGATTTCACCCTATCACCTTGGCTCATAACCTTTTTCACATCACCCAGAGCCCACCCTGACCCTTGAGCTCACCTTTTTATGCACACTAGACCCCTTGGGGTGACCATTAACCTCACACACTCACTCTACCTTGCGATGTTGTTACCACATTGTTAGCCTACCAACCTTACCTTGTCTATGGCCGTAACCTTTACCCAAACAAACCTTGACCTCTTGGAGGTGCCAAAACCACCCTATGTGTTCCTGCATCTTACCTTGTTGAGTTCCCAGACTGTATCCTTTACCATGGATAATGGAACTCAACAACCTGTGTTTGGATAACCCGATCGACATTGGTTGATGTAGAGTTTGAAATCTCTTCACCATGGTACCATGTTACGATTTTTGTGTGTGTGTACACTTGATTGCCACTACCCTAAGCACACCTACCCACTTGCACTCACCCTACCCATACCTACCTACCTACACCTACCTACCCCACCCGTTGATTATGTGGATATTTTCATGTCCTCACTTGTTGCATCTTGTGATGATGGTACCTGTTTTTCTCAGCCTTATGACCTTACCTTACCTATGGTTGTGACCCTTGTCCAAACAAACCTTGACCTTTTAGATGTACTGGAACCACCCTATGTGTTCCTACATCTTACCTCATTGAGTTCCCGGACCGTATCCTTTACCCTGGATACTGCAGGACCTCAATAACCCGTGTTTGGATGACCCTTGCGACCTTAGCTGACGTAACTTTATTATGTTGAGAAACCCTTATACCTCATTACATTTTACAATGTGTGTGTATGTTTGAATTCTCTACCTACTCACCTACCTTACCTCTCATCATCACCATACACATGCACCTCATCTCTTTCACACCTCTCACCGTACTTTATCAAACCACCCACTGAATCTCTCTATTCTTCATCATCGGTGCCCGATTTGAGGGGATCACTCATTCCCCTAGTTGGGGCACCCAACATCCACCTTCTCACCCTACTTCACATGGGACAAAAAACCAACCTTTGTTTTTATCACACCGCCTACCACTACAAAGGCTACCCAACAAAAATACACAATGTAGACACCAAAAACACGTCACATTTCATCATCTTCCTCCAAAATAACCCAATAACCACATTCTACATAGGTGATCAATTTAACCCTAATTCGGTCACTCGCAACCCCTTTCACCCTTCACAACGACCCTCATTCATGTACCCATGATTTAATTAACATCAATTAATTAAATTCCCACTTTACCCACTCATTAGGGCCACCTCACCATGTCACTAGACTAGCCACCTCACTTGACCACCTCACCAGTCCACTACCCTAATTGCCTCTCCACCTCACATTTTCACTACCCCACTTGTACCTCCACCTCACCTTTCCACTCCCTACCTTTCACATGCCTTTTCTAAAAGCCCTAAAAGTGGCCACTCCTCTCATAGGACCCTTCTTTGTCCTATTACCCATTCTAAAGGTGGAGGATGCATGTTCTCTGCCACTCAAAACCAAGTGGGGAAGGTATATTCCCCACTTTTCAAAAAACAATTCTCCCCGACATAACCGAGTGTCGATTCTGATCGACCGATGTTGGTCGGGTGGGACCAATGCCGGCATTGGTCACTTGTAAATGCCTAGTCCCGACTCTTTCCAGGGGTTTGTTGGATATTTTCACGGTTGGTGAATCATAGAAGATTCCAAAGGGTTTTTGATTATCATTGGCATTCGGTTGATTGACATTGGTGTTGGCATCTTCACGAAACCGGTGGGAATAACAAGGCCCTTGGAACTCCCAACAGAGACCACCATTGGATGCACTCATAAGGATTTTAGTGAGAACAACCATTGGAAGAACCTAAACTAGACTGAGCTCGAGAAAGAGTTCTCTAACCAACCACTTTGTCACCAACACTCACCATCTCCCTTCTCCAATCGCTCACAATTCTGTAAGCATTGGAATCCAAGTAAGTAGAACTCTCGCAGTTTTCCTTACTTGTGCTTCCCTATTTCTCTCTATCATTTCAACCTCACCTATTTAGTCCTCACTTACACCCAGGACCCCCTCTCATTCCATTCCACTCCTTTTCAACCCTCTACAGCTAGTCATAGAAGGTATCCTAATCCTAATTTCCAAACTCGACCCAAAACAAATAACCATCACCTAAGGTTAACCCTAACCACCGTCGGTCTGTCCTAATCTCTGCCGGTCACCCATCATCTACCGGCTCCCCACTTTTATCTAAGCACACCCAAAACCACTCACAAGCACCCCAACACCCATCCCAAACTTACCCTTTTCCTTCACCCCACCAACACCACTTTCAACTCTCTGTACCCACCTGAGAGAACCCAAAACACCTTTGTTCGACCCTCTATCACTTCTACGGTGGTGACATTGGTCCATCCTAACCGTCATCGGTCATACGGACCGGCGTTGGTATCTGTGTGCATCAACTCAACACAAACTAACAACTTACCTCTTCACCCAAACAAACCTAAATACCCTACCCAACCCCAACTAGACCCTGTATGTGACCTGCAGACTACCCAACCTACCCAGAACCTGACCCAAACACCCTTTTTACTGCATAGTTTAGTATTTAATTGAATCGACGCTGATAGCAACTTGAGGCACCCAAATCAGGATGCTAGCACTAGATTCCTTTTATTTACATGCTTTTTTCATTTAATATTAATTTATAAACAATGGATTGACAACCCTCTAGGGAGTATCACACTTCTTGGATCTAGCATACGCTAGGCAGTCCACTGCATATGTTGTTTAACTCTCTCTTGTGGTCTTGTTTTCTTATTTTAGGGTAGTCCTTCCTAGCCAAAAAGGAGTTCACACGATCAACCGAGATCGGAAGTCAACAAAAGGTAAACCTCCTACACCCTTATCTATTCCAAAGATTCGATTGTGCGCAAAAATAATTGAAACTCTTGGATCAATGGAATTGATCCAAGGATGAGTCAATTAAAAGAGATAAGTTTGTAACCCTCAAAAATAGATTGCAACTCACCTATCGAAGTGAAAATAGATTCTTGTAAGACATATCATTTCAATCTAATGAATCCAAGAGCGAAATGATTTATACAGAACAAGCATGATCTTCAACAATCAAGGGAACACACCTCATTTAAGAAAATCACATGTTAACCCTTGCAAAGAAAAAGAGAAATATAACAGTTTTTCAAAGGTGCTTGTTAGTGAAAATTCACAGCACCCCCAAAATAAGCTATGGATCTACTTTTCTAAGGAAATGTCATTTTGTGTGAATGCACAACATTGAGCTTTCCCAAAGTGTGGGACCTTTGAAAATGGGGAAAGCTCTCCAGAGAAGGCTGGTTCCTCTTCCTAAACTACCTACCACAAGCTATTCTAGTGCAGGAAAACTAAATCTAATCCTAATATAACTTCCAAGGAGACATGGAGAGAAAGAAAACTAGGAAAAATAGAGCCTACACTAAAATGGTGATACACCAAAGAAGGAAAATGTTGAACATCTATCAAAACTGCCATGGAACAAGAAGAGGTGAGCAATGGAAGGGATGGACAAGTGCATCACAAACCCAAAGATGGATTTCACACAAAAAATGTTCCAAAACTCCATGAACATAACTCCAAAACCTGTAATGAACATCCAAACATGTACAAATACATACAATGAAGAGAGGCAAGAAGAAAACAACCAAAAACAAGCAAGGATGGACAAATGCATCACAAAACACATTTTTATTGCTCCAAAAATTTACAGAATCATCATTTCATGGGTAAGAGGAAAAAATGCCATTACAGAGTAGGGGAGGAGATTCAAACTCCATTTTCAACCCTGGGGAAGAAAATGAGGGAGAGGCAGAGAAGAATGATGAACAACCTTTTCAAAATGAGCCAAAACTACCTTTTATCACTCGAGTAGAAAGAAGGAAGGTGAAAAAAATGTGGGCAAATTCAATTTGAAACTTTAACCACCAACCAGATCCATTTAATTAGCCTACAAAATGATGTTTTCCATGAAAAATCCAATATTTCTTTTACATTGCTTCTCACAGAGCAAGAAAGAGGTCCATACTTCATTAATTTTGGTTGTTAGAGTCATTTTCGGTGTTTTTGCATGCCCGAGATGTTTTCCATTTTTATCTCGTAAATCTCCATCAAAAATAAAAATTTAACCATCCATCATGTAGAGGAATTCAACATATTTACATTGATATAAAATCCACATAAAATCAAGCTCGGGATCGAAAGATATGCCCTTCTGAAGATTTAGGGCAAAAATGGGGCAAAAATTGGGTCGGCAGGCCAAAACTTTAAATTTTTGCCCTTTTTTCAAATTGGGAAAAATTTCCTAAAAACCTCCACTGGTCCACCACTCCTCTACCACATGGCATCTTTTTGTTGATTGGGGGAATGCGCTTCTATTTTTTCCCTTTGCGCCTTTAAAATTTTTCATTGGGAAAATTTCCCAATTTACCTCCGTAAGCTCAACCTCTGTTGCTATGTGGACACGTGGTACCATTTCATTTGTTGATGGGACTACGGGTTCATTCATGCCTTCAACCCTTTTGACCAAAAAGGAAAAAAAAATTTCTTCCGCCCCCCTGACTCCCGCTGCTGACTAGACACGTGGCGTTACATGATTGCTCGAAGGGGCCTTAACAAACTTTTCTCCATTCTCCTCTACGGGCCCGTGGGCTGGTTTTGACTTTACAACTTTGAGCTAAAAGTGCTAAGTGCCAAAACTCTCTGCGCCTCCACTCCACCTTGACACGTGTCGACTTCTCATTGGTGCTGGTATGCCCTAGGGAAAATTTCCCCTCCAAACTCTGTCCAGCCATAACTTGAAAAATACAAGGAGTTAGGAGGACTTCCTTACCTTTCTAGAAAGGGGAAGAAAAATAATATCTAATGGAGCCATTTCTAGAATCCTTTGAGTGCTTGTAATGTATGAAAATTGAAGTTGAAGAACAAGGAAGGCAAGAATGAAGGTAAGTTAGCCAAAATAAGCAAGGGGCTCATTTTGGATAACAATTTGGTGACTCAGAGGGGTCATCTACCTGCTAGATGAATGATCAGTAGCCTTTGATGCATCCATTGGGCATGGAGTTAAGCCTGATAACTAATTCTGATCTGAACTATGAAAATATGACCTCTGAGCCACTTGGAAACCCACTAAAACCTGGAGTTGATACTCACCAAAATGCCACTGAAATGGACTGTGCAAGAGCAACCAAAACAACACCAAACAACTATGTACAAAATTGGAAATCATACATACCCCAAGTGGAACATGCAAAGTGTGCACAAGCACTTATTCTACTAAAAGAAAACCTACCTACACTACTCAAACTGAAGCAAAGGTAAGATAAACAAACCCTATAACTGGTTGTGTAAAATAGCTTCCTTTCTTCAAAATGGGTAGCCATGCAATTGATTTGGAGCTGATCATGGATGTTAGGATGAGTGGAAAACTAAAAAGAATCCAGGCCTCCACCCAAATCATCAAGGTATCAATAGGAAACAAATCAAATACCTATTTTAGTTGCTCTGCATTTAGATTGAAGAGGCATTACAGCTGATCCTTGGTACTTTGCATATCATCCTCATGCTTAGAAGGAAGCATGACTAGTTGTGACTTCTCCTTTGGCTCCAATGAAGCCAAATACCTTACAGGGCATGGTCTGATCCTTTTGATATGCCCATTGCTCTGATTTTCAACTCCACAAATGGAGTCTTCTTGTAGACCTTCTTGAATGGATGGTGTGGAAGAAATGGTGAAGTTCTCCTGCTCTTTTCCTTCCTTCGTGGTAGCATGGAACTCTTCTATAATATGCAGCTCATCATTATTGATTGCAACATCCAATGAAGTTACTTTTACATTATTGTAACCTGCTGCAATACATTGTTGGCTCTGGAGTTCCTCCATTGTAGCTTTTGGAAGATCAAATTCTTCCAACTTTGATTCAAGAGGCATGTTGCAAATTGCAGGTTGTTGTCCTTGAATCCTCTCCTCCATGGCAACAGTTCTTGTGGTTGAAGAATGAATGATGAAGAAGGAAAATTTGCATTTTCTACAGGCTCCTTCTCATCAAAACATTCTTCTAAGTTTGATGGAAAATCAAACTCTTCAATGTCCTACTACAGCAAGGTCTCTTCCTCTTGCATGGTGACTTTCAAATCTGCATTTTTTCACCATGTGGAGCCTCATCTTCAAACATGAAGCTTGTCAGCTCAAACTCATCCAAAAAATCAGATTTTTGGAGAGATGAAGTGGGAGAGAAATCTGCAACTTCTTGTGTAACCTGTTCATGATTCAGTGCCTCTGAATTTGTTTTGGTCACCTCCATGATGGATTCATCAATCAAATCAGGCCCTTCAAATGAAAGAAAAAAATCTTCAATAATGCTTCCTTCATCTAGTTCCAATTCTAATTTGATTTCTTCCAGTTGCTCCTCTTCAATGGGGCTTGGAGCTGATTGTTCTTCCTCCTTGTTGACCGGTTGTCGGCTTGGATTGGACCAACATTTTCTTCAAGTAGAGTGCCAACATGGACACTACATTCTGAGCAAACTGATTGCTGATCTGCTTCTTCTCTTTGCTCTTCTTCTACTGCAACAAAATCAGTCCTAACCACCATTGACTCTTCATCTTTGGCCTCTTCTGTAGGCTTCACTAGCAAAGGAATTTTCTCAATCCCATATCTAAGAGCCAAGCTTACTAAGCTCTTAATCATTCCTTCTTTTCTTGGTTCTTCCTCTGCTGCAAACTCGGCCTCAGCCACCACTAGTTCTTCAACCTTGATCTCCTCCTTTGGTTTGACCATCAAGGGGATCTTTGTAAACCCAAATTTGGCAGCCCAACTCTTCAGATTGTCTGTCATTTCTTTTGTTGGGATCCTCTTTTTGTTGTCCTTGACTGGATTTTTGATTTTCATCTTCCCAACATGGATTTGGGAATGCAAGAGGAGGGGTGGGTTGTGACTCAACTAGTTTTGCAATTATTTTTGGTGGGGAGGGAGGTGGAAACTCTTGTTTCTTTGGAGGGGATGGCTGTTTGGAAGGGAAAAGGATAGAAGAATTGAGATGGGGTGGAAGACTAGGGGATGGAGAAATGAAATCAACATTTGGGACAACATGGGCTAGATTTGGGATTTGGCATTCAAAATGAGATGGTGTTGATTGAGGAGTAGAGAGAAAATTACCAAATGATGGCGTAGGATCTACCCATTGACAAGGTTTCCTAGCACCAAGTTTATAGGCCTCTATCTCTACTGTCCATTGTGCAAGTTGGGGCAGCATCTCAATCATGAAGTCTAGCTTCTCTTGAGGGCTGAAGTGTCTTGGAAAAGGGCCTCCCCATGGACAGGGTGCTCTGAAACCAATTTTGAAAGCCTTCATTTGTGCTTGAGCCCTTGATTGCACCATGCCAACCTCCATTTTTTGGATTTTCTCCAAGAAATCTACATTTTCTTCTTGACTTCCCTCATTACATGTGTACCCTTGCTCTTGATATGTTTCATAACCAAACTGATTTTGGTATTGCTCATATGGGTAAGCATGATGATTTTGAATTTGTTCAAAATGCTGATTTGAAGGATTTGTAAAATATGTTGGAGGTGGGAAACATTGCTGTTGTTGTGAATGTGAATCCCATGATGGAAATGAAGTCATGATTGCACAACTTCATGGAATGGAAGAAGATGAAGAGATGGAAGGAAGAATGGATGGAAATGGATGGAAAATAGGTCTATAACTCAGAGAATGAGTTATTGATCAGATGGAGTCACCAGATGTGTTTATAAGTGCCTCCAAAGGCTAAAATTTTCACAGGAACACATCAACCTACAAAAATAAAGTGGAAGACCTCTAAGGTCCCACCGGGTGTGCCAAAACTGTTAGTGCAAATTCATAGCACCCCCAAAATGACCTATGGATCTACTTTTCTAAGGCAATGTCATTTAGTGTGAATGCACAACATTGAGCTTTCCCAAAGTGTGGGACCTTTGCAAATGGGAAATCTCTCCAAAGAAGGTTGGTTCCTCTTCCTAAACTACCTACCACAAGCTATTCTAGTGCAGAAAACTAAATCTAATCCTAATCTAACTTCCAAGAGACAGGAGAGAAAGAAAACTAGAAAAAATAGAGCCTACACTAAAACGGTGATACACCAGAGAAGGAAAATGTTGAACATCTATCAAAATTGCCATGGAACAAGAAGAGGTGAGCAATGGAAAGGATGGACAAGTGCATCACAGACCAAAGATGGATTTCACACAAAAATGTTCCAAAACTCCATGAACATAGCTCCAAAACCTGCAATTAAAATCCAAACATGCGCAAATACTTGCAATGAATAGAGGAAAGAAGAAACCAACCAAAAATGAGCAAGGATGGACAAATGCATCACAAAGCACATTTTTATTGCTCCAGAAATTTGTAAAGAATCATCATTTCATGGGTAAGAGGTAAATATGCCATTACAGAGCAAGGGAGGAGATTCAAACTCCATTTTTGACCCTAGGGAAGAAAAGGAGGGAGAGGCAGAGAAGAATGATGAACAACCTTTACAAAATGAGCCAAAACTGGCTTTTATCACTCGAGCAGAAAGAAGGAAGGTGAAAAAAATGTGGGAAAATTTGATTTGAAAATTCAACCACCAACCAGATCCATTTAATTAGCCTACAAAATGATGGGTTTCCATGAAAAATCCCATACTTCATTGTACATTGCTTCACGAGATCAAGAAAGAGGCCCATACTTCATTAATTTTGGTGGTTGGAGTCGTTTTCTACATTTTTGCATGCCAGAGACGTTTTCCCATTTTTCTCCTACAAATATCCATAAAAAATAAAAATTTAACCATCCATCATGTAGAGGACTTCAACATCTTTCCATTGATATAAAAATTGTGAAAAATCGAGCTCGGGATCGAAAGATATGCCCTTCTGAAGATTTAGGGAAAAATGGGGCAAAAATCAGGTCGGCGGGCCAAAACTTTAAATTTTTCCCCTTTTTTCAAATTGGGAAAAATTTCCCAAAAACCTCCACCGGTCCACCACTCCTCTACCATGTGGCATCTTCTGGTTGCTTGGGGGAATGTGCTTCCATTTCTGCCCTTTGCGCCTTTTAAATTTTTCATTGGGAAAATTTCCCAATTTACCTCCGCGGGCCCGACCTCCACTACCACGTGGACACATGGCACCATTTCATTTGTCAATGGGACCATAGGTTCATTTCACACCTTCAACCCTTTTGACCAAAAAGGCAAAAAAAAAAACAAAATTCTTTCGCCCCCCACGAATCCCACTTGTTGACCTGACACATGGTGTTATGCGATTGCTCGATGGGGCCTTAACAAACTTTTCTCCATTCTCCTCCACGGGCCGGTTTGTGAATTTGAACGTTTTAGCCAAAAGGGCTAAGTTCCAAAAATCTCCGTGCCTCTACTCCACCTTGACACGTGTCGGCTTCTCATTAGCTATGGGCCTACCTAGGGAAAATTTCCCCTCCAAACTCCGCCGAGCCATAACTCAAAAAATACAAGGAGTTAGGAGGACTTCCTTACCTTTCGAGAAGGGGAGAAAAATCCTATCTGATGAATCCATTTACAAAATATTTTGAGTGCTTTCAATGTGTGAAAATTGAAGTTGAATCACAAGGAAAGTAAGAATAAAGGCAAGTTAGCCAAAATAAGCAAGGGGCTCGTTTTTTATAACGGTGTTACAACACAACCGGGGATGGTGTAGGGGTAGTTGATAGGTGTAGAGGCACAAGTGGCCACTTTACAGGCATAGGTGGATAGTTTACAAGCCTAGATAGCACAGGGATAGGCACCTGCACAGGGTGGTGATGGTGATGGGATATAGGTGGCCACCCTACATGTGTAGGTTACAGGTTTGTAGGGCCGATTGGTCACAACACGGGCGCGAGTTGTGACTCTTCGATCCTAGATATAGGTAACGGTGGTACAGGGTCCCTCAGGATAGTCACATGTACGGGGACAAATTCGAGAGGCCAATGGGGCCACCAAAGATAGTACCCGTAGCTAGATTATGGGATGTCCTAGGTGAGGCCCGGTATTATTAGGATATTTTGATGGCGGCAGGGATAGATTTTTTATCCTATGGAGAGTATAGGGCACAAAAGGTCTCAATTGAGAGGACCAGGTTACTGAGACCCATAGTATGGAGAGTAGAGGGGGATAGGGATCCCGAGACGGGGTTAGGGTGAGGTCACTAGTTCACGGAGGCCAGCTGCGGTGCAATACTAGCAGGGAACCAGCCATAACCCATGATGGGTGGTGAGATGTTAGTAGGCCACTGTACAGGAGCTGAGTAGGAGGAGGAGACAGGTGAGACAAATATGGAGGATATCTATTAGGGTGATATCTGATAGTCGTATGTACCTCATGTCTTGTATAATTATTTATTTTTTATATATATCGGCCTGCATGCTAAAGAGAGTGAGGATGTACACAAGGGTTTTTTATATTTTTGTATTCATTTTTATCGGTGTACATATGTATGTATACACATATGTCATTATTTATAGATGATGATATTTATACTATGGATGGTTTACCTGTTTTAATTTCCATTATTATTTGTGTATGTGATGGAACCTAGGTGAATTAAGTATGATGGACTCAAGGTTGTGTAGGCATGGATTGAGTCAAGTCATAGGCATGGATGGAGTCAGTCATAGGAATGGCTTGATTCAGTTCATAGGCATGGATTGATTCAAGTTATAGGCATGGATTGAGTCAAGTTGACTTAGGTATGATGAATTTTAGGTTGGTTTAGGTGTGATTGACGTTTAGGTTGGTTTATGTATGGTTAAGTTTTTAATTCATTAATTTGTACAATTAATGATGATATATGTCATGTTAAGATGTTTTATAGTAAAATGCATGATAATGGTAGACATAATGAAATGAATGCATGAGTGATGATGGTAAAGATGTGAAGCAATTGTTGTTTGTTTGGTTTAATTTCCAATTATTGATATAAAAAGGAAACTAACTAGGGTAGAATGTGACTACGAAAGGGGCAGAGGGAATTGGTTAGGGTAGAGAGTTTTGAGCTAACCTCCAAGAGCCCCATGCCCTTAGAGTGTTGCCTACATAGTCCTTGTGAAAAGGGACCTCGGAGTCGATGTAGTTCTCCTATAAGGTATGGAAGATTAGGGTGAAATAGTGAAATGGTCTAGTAGGTGTTAGGCATGGGTGATGTAGGTAATAGGTATGATTGAGTTTAGGTTGTAGGTATGGTTGATTGATTTTTAAATACATGTGCTAAGGATCTGGTCCTGTATAGGATAATCAATAGGTAATGAGGAAGGCGAATGGTAAGAAGTGGTAAAAGAGCTACTTAATTGATAAGAGCCTTGATGAGTTGATCATACCTTAGATGGGCTTATAAACGTGAGACCTACAGGCCTTACATAATGGATTGTTTTAAGGGTGAAGAAAAGTCACAAGATCACAAAATGTCACATTTGTGGCAAGTCCCTTGAGTAATGAGGAATTTAGGTGGAAAAGACAAGAAGGTGAGAATGAGAGGCTTAGCGTAACTTAGTGTACAACAACATGTATTTCGAACAAGAAACCCAGAATCCAAAATAGGCAAGTCCATGATGAAAATTTCATATTTTTCTTGATTTTTTTGAATAGACTGATCGATGTAGGAAGTCTATATGGGATGAATATATTATCTCTCGTGAGGTCTTCGTGAAGTTGATCGATGTGTGAAGCTTATAAATATTTATTACATTTTTATAATGACCGTACATAGCTATCCTTCGAGGGAGCAATCTATTGATAGTGGTAGAATATAGAGAAGAGATGTCCCTTTTGAGGGAGTTACCTTTTTCTAGAAGTTTGACTCAAGGATTTATATCCCTCTTTTTAAGACGTTCAAGTCATGGATAAAATTATAGAGGATGATTAGGTTCCAGTTTTAGAAGACAAGATCGATACACAAATATTAACTATGAAGGAGATTGTTATGAGTGATGAACAACCATGGGATTCCATCTTGAAGAAGATGAAAATTATCCATGAGAATCATGTTATGAGCAGATCCGTGGTACTCACATTGAAGACAAGGCTAAAAGGTGACGGGTAATCACATGATTCTTGTTTTGTCATGGATCCTCAAAATAGATGATAATGGAAGGTGAACAACGCTCAAGGGATGAGTAAAAATTAACAGAAGTGATATAAGACTTGATATCAATAATTAAATGGTCAAAGATGCAAGGCATAAAGGGGCTCAGGTTTGGGTTTACCTTCAAGTGAAGACAAACGATAAGCACATGATCCATAGGCATGGGTGACGATATAGGGTCCAATCCAATTAGGAGAAAATTTTCCCCGTTTAATTTTCTCCTCTTTGGTTACATGTTGATTTTCCTTCAAGATGAGGTCACCGACTTGAAAGGTTCATTCGTGAACATGTTTGTCATAGGCACGTTTGATACATTTTTGGTAGATTTGAAGATGGTCCAGGGTGTTGAGATGACATTCATCTAATAATTCAAGTTGTACCAAATGATCCTGGTGAAAATAATTTTTGTTAAGCATGTCTTGTAGTGATATGCAGAGGGATGGAATCTGGACTTTGAGAGGTAAGACAGACCTTAGTACCGTAGACTAGAGAAAAGGGGGTGGCAGCAGTCGAAGTGTGAATACTAGTGTGGTAAGCCCACAAGGAGAAAGAAATGTGCATATGCCAATCCTTCCCAGTATCATTGACCACCTTCATAAGAATTTTATTCAAGGTTTTATTGGTTGATTCGGCTTGACCATTGGTTTGCGGGTAATAAGGTGATGAGAAAATGAGTTGGATGCCAAAATCATCACATAGTTTGCGTGGGTTTTATTTTTGAATTATTTTCCGTTATCCGTGATAATGTGATGAGGGACACCAAAGTGACAAATGATGTGATGGTTAATGAATTCACATATTTTCCTTTGGCTTTTGTGGAAATGAGGGAAGGGCTTCTACCCATTTAGTGTAATATTCAATAGTGGTTATGATCCATTGGTGGCATTGTGAAGAATGGGGTTGATCTCGCCGACAAGATCCAAACCCCATTGAGAGAAAGGCCAAAGGTCTCATGTGACCTGTAAGGCATGTCTAAGAGTGTGATGGAGATTAGCAGGTTGCTGGCATTTTACACAGTGTTTGACATAATCGTAACAATCATAGTTTAGGGTTGGCCAAGTAATAGCCTAGGTGAAGAATGCGTTTAGTAACAACAAGATCATTAAAGTGGCCACCAAAAATCCCATCGTGGACTTCCTTAATGGTATAAGGAATTTCAACACTAGTAATGAATCGCAAGAGAATCTTTGTCATTAAATTGCATTTGTATAGAAGACCACCCATGATAACATAACGTGAGACACTTTTGAGGAAGGCACATTGTTTATTACAAGTGAGATCGGTAGGTAAAATGGAGAGGGAAAGATAGTATATGTATTACTTATACCAAAGGTCACTTAGGTCGGGAGCGGCGATTCCAATAGAGTAATCTTCACAAGGCATATAAGATGGTGATTGTAGCCTTTGTATGATGACAAAGATTTTAGAATTAGCGGGCTAAGAAAATATTTGAGAAGCCAAGTAGGCCATGGGGTGGTTTGTAGAGTGTAATGGTCGAAGGTGGTAAAAGTATGTCCACATGATGCTTATACTTTGAAGTATCTCATTACAACATTGTTATATACCATTGACTTGGTTTATGACCAATCGAGAATCACCAAAGATGTTGATTGACTTAACATCTAAGGCATAAGTAGCTGGAGGCTCAATAGAAGTGCTTCATATTTAAAAATATTTTTGTACAATAAAAATTGAGTTTGAAAGATAAAGGCATAGGTTCACCATAAAGAAAAATAAGGATAACACCAGCCCTACCCCATGCCGACACTTAGAGCCATTGAAGAAGAGTTTCATTTGGTAAGCGAGTTCAACTAGGGAAAGAGTAGCAATATACTCATCTAGAAATTAAATGTTAGAGGGTTGATCCCCAAAAATAGGTGGGTCACCAATTGGTCGGTGATAGCTTAGCCCTTGATAGACTTTTGATGGATTAATTCGAGTTTGAGGTCAGCCAGAAGCATAAGCCAACATGCGGCATATTGATTTTGATAAGGTTTGGCATACATGTAGTGTAATGGGTCAGTATTAGTAATGATGAAAGTTTTGTGGTTGAGTAGGTAATGGCAGAGTTTGGTGGTGATGAAAACTAAGGCTAGGAAAAAAATTTCGGTGTGGGTATATCTAGTTTTGTAATCAAGAAGGGTACGTCTTATGTAATAAACTACTTTCTCTTGGTGTTGGTTGTCGCGATGAGCAAGCATGGCACCTAGAGAATGGTCAATGTGGCAGAAATATATAGGTAGAAGGGTTGGTCATGTTTAGGAGGAACAAGCACGGTGTGGTGAAGTAGGTATTGTTTCAAGGATTTGAAGGCTTTATGGCAGTCCTCATCCCATTTGAATGAAACATCTTTCTTGAGAAGATGATGGAATGGTTGACAGTAGTCAGAGAGTTGGGAGATAAAGTGATGAATTGATTACAATTTTCCTTGTAGGCTACGAAGTTGATGGAGATTAGTGGGTGGTGGAATTTCAAGGATAGCCTTGACTTTAGCAGGATCGACTTCTATGCCACGTAAAGAAACAATGAAACCTAGGAGTTTCCCTGAAAGTACTGTAAAGATGCATTTTTTTGGTTGAAGATGAACACAATATTTGATGAGGTGGTCAAAGATGACTTTAAGAATGGGTAGGTGTTTGGTTTGATGTTTGGATTTGGAAAGTAGATCATCTACGTAATCCTCCAATATGTGATGCATGATGTCATGGAAGATGTAAGTCATGGCCCGTTGATATGTAGCACCAACATTTTTGAGGCCAAAGGGCATGACTTTATAGCGAGAAAAGTCCCCGAGGGGTGATGAAGGTAGTCTTTTGTTGATCCTCAGGAGCTAGTAATATTTGATTGTAACCTGAGAAATCATCCATGAGTGATAACATTTCATGGCCAGAAGTGAGATCAACTAGTTGGTCAATGTCGGGTAGTGGGAAATCATCTTTGGGATAGGTGAGGTTGAGGTCACGAAATTTGTGCAAATGCAGAGTCCCCATATCACTTTTGTAATAGGAATGATGTTATAAATCCATTGAGGATAATCAATGGGTAGAATGAAGGAAACCAAGAGAAGGTGTTAAAGCTCTTCTTTGACTAGAAGAGTAATGCGAGGATGCATTTTCTGTAGCTTTTTTTATAGGTTTAGCATCAGGAATGGCCATGATATTATAAACCATGATTTTAGGATCAATACTAGGCATATCGGCATAGGACCAAGAAAATGCGTCGCTATGGTCCCGAAGGAAAGAGGTGAAGGCTTCATGTTCAGTAGCATCTAAAGATTGGCTGATCTTTAGAATGTGTGGGTTGTCTTGGGTATTAATGTTGATTTTGATGGTCGATTCGTTCAACATGGTTTGTGTCTCGGAGGGTAATGACCGGTGAATATAAGAGTCTTCTGCACCAAGGTAGGTGAGGATGGACTCATCATCTTGACATTGAACGATATTAATTGAAGGTGTATCATCATCGATCATGTCAGGATATAGGAATGGGAGAGAAGAGGGAGCCTCGCCATCGTGTTGATAGGTTAGCATTCCTAGAGAAATGGTGTTTACGAAAAAAAAGGTAGGAGGTATAGATTCAGGATCTATGGACTCCGTGGGTGAGGATGGTAATGTGGGTGAATGAGAGGGGGAAGATGCCTTGTCCTAAATAAGGTCAATGCGAACCTTCTTAGAAGATGGAGCATCAAAACCAATGCCACTACAATCATTGTGTTTACGAGAGGTATAGGAGATGACAGTGTGGTGGCCTTGTTCATAAAAACCAAAGCCAAATCCTTTCCATGTGCACCGGTGGAGGAAAGTGTGAGCGAAATGATGGTTGGTGAGGGAGTGTAGGTCGGTGGAAAATGGTTGGGTTTGGGATGGAGGTTCGGGTTTATAGGTGGCCATATCAATTCCCCTATATGTTAGGTTGGTGTAAAGGTGGGGAGGGCCATAAGGGAAAATGTCACCGATGTAAATGTCATAACTAGGGTGTTGATGCAGATTCTCGTATTGTTATGGGGTGAGGAAGGTATTGATATTATATAGGCGGTATTCCCCTAGAGTGAGGCATTGAAAAACACCTTCTAAGGGATCAGTAGTTGGTATGTGGGTAGCAGGTATAGATGGCTTGCTAGATGAAGGGGAAGCAAGGGTGCTAATGGTGGAGGCTACAAGTGGAAGTAGGGATATCGAGGTTAGACGTAGTAGAAGTAGTAACAATTTTGGTGGATGGGCTCATGGGTGGAGGTGGAGTGGTTTTGGTGACGGATGCTATGACCGGTACAAGCACATCATTGGGTTGATATAGCATGCTACGGTATTGAAAGGGAGTGGTCAGCAGGGATGGTGTAATTATGTCCCTCGTGTTCAAATTTGAGGCATCGATGTAACATCGAAGGGACAAAACCCATGGCATGAATCCAAGGTCGACCAAGCAACAAGTTATACTAGAACTTTCCTTCTAAGACAGAAAATTTACGAGATGGTGCGGGGACCTACATGGACATGGAGAATAATGGTACCTAGTGTAGAGGTTATGGCATCATTGAAGGAACACAACATAACGAGGTTACTATGCATGTAATTCATAGGTATTTACATTTGGACATACGCATAGGAGGAGATGATGTTAATGCTAGCACCACCATCAATCATAATGCGTTGGATGCGTATATTATCGATAAAGACAAAGATGAAAAGAGTGGGGTCGGGGTCATCAGGCCGAAAGGGAACAATCTCTTCATCTGTAAAACTAAGGCCATCCACTCTGCGAGTGGGTGAAGGTGTAGAGGAAGCCAAATACCTAGTGAGAGAGGCTACGTGGTGAGGGGTAATGATGGAGGCTACGAGTGTGGGGTCATTTGGTAAGACTTCGATAGATTGAAGGACCTCTATGAGAGCTTGACGATGTGACTTTGAGGTCTGGATGAGGTCATATAAAGATATTCTAAGGGGGATTGGTGTAGTTGTTTTATCATTGTATGATGTGTGGCCCCATCAAAAATGGGATAGGCAGGACTGCGAATGATGACTTTAGGTATGGGTGCAGATAGTATATTGGGTACAGGGTTGGTTAATGGGTCCATTGTTTTCTCCTTGCCCTTGTCTTTCTAAGCATGGGTGGCAATGTTGATCATGTTAATTTATGGGGAGGTAGATGGAGAGGGTGTGTCATGGAAGGTATAGCGGAAAGAGGGACAAAACCCCAGTGACGGGTATGACCCTTATGAGATGAGTAGGGCACATTTACATTTAGTTTGTGGTTTGGCCAACTCTCTTATGCGAACCATGTTAATTTTGAATCTCGAGGATGGATCTAAGAGTTATGGGGTGGAGATTTTGGATGTTGAGTAGGCAATGAGGGAAGATCTATGGAAATTGGTGCCAAAGAAATGGGGTCCTCATCAAGAAGATCATCATCGTCAAAATTTTCTTCGTGGTGACACAATTGGACAAGAGCAGCTTTTCAAAGCCTTGTATTTCTCTACATTGTGTGCTAGCACACGATGGCAGTGCATAAATTTTGGTTTTGTCAAACCCTTTTGGTTTGGGTTTGAGTGTGTCATAAGGTCTAAGTGGTGGTAATGTGATGACAAAATTTGGAGGAGGTTGGTTAGGATTTTAGTGTAGGACCTTCTAAATCAGCAAGCACCCCCTAAATGACCTTCGATATGCACATGAAGAATTGGGTCATTTAGTGTGATTGCACAACATGGAATCTTTTCCCTAAGTGTGGGACTTGAAAAAATGGGAAAAAACTCTCCAGATTGAAGGTTGGTTCCTCTACTCCTCTGATCAAATGTATGCATGAAATTTTTAGAGGTTTAACTCAAAATTCTACTCTAATTCTGCCAAGGAGACAAGGATAGAAAGAAAAGAAGATAAAACTAAACTGACAAGGTGATACACCAAAGGAGTGGTGAACATATATTTCTGTAGATTGACACATATTATGAAAAATGCAACACAAATCATGCACAAATTGCTAAAATTGTAATCAAGGATCAGGATAGAGCAAACAACACAAGAAAGGATTGAAAATTCATTCACAGAGCTTGCATTGTCATTTCCATTTTTAAATACAAAGGCACTACAACAACAAGGAGGTAGAAAACATATTGCATAGTCCCAAAAAGGTCCGATATTCCACAAATTCACTTGCCGTGGTGGAGGAGGGAGCCTATAGAACATAAAAGAACGTCCAACCTTTACAAATGAGCCAAAACTGGCTTTTATCACGAAGCAGAATGAAGAAAAGTGCAAAAATGTGGGCAAATTTTGATTTACAACTCCAACCATCGACAATTTTTTCTAATTATCCTGCAAAATGATGGGTTCCCATGAAAAATCCCATACTTCGAAGTACATTGCTCTGCAGATCCAAAAACGACCCATACTTCATTAAATTTGGTGGTTGGTAACCATTTCTACGTTTTTTGCATGCCACGGACGTTTCTCCTTTTTCCTTCTACAAATCTCCATCAAAATAAAAACTTGAACTCACCATCGTGTAGAGAATTTTACCACTTTCCAATGATATAAAGAACATGAAAATCGATATGGCCCTCTAAAGATTTAGGGAAAAATTAGGGCAAAAATGGATTGGCGAGCTGAAACTTTAAAATTTTCCCTTTTTTGAATTTGGGAAAATTTCCCCAAAATCCCCATGCTTCATTGCTCTTTTGCCATGTGGCACTTGTTAGGAATTATTATTAGTGCTCACATTATTATAAAAGTTAGATTATAATTATGTTGAGTTGATATTACAATTGTTATAATATATTGTTTTAACAATATATTATTTTAGAGTTTCATTGTACCCGTAAAGTTATAAACGGGTAAGTGGTTTGTTGACTTTCCTATTTTATAGGAAGTCAGTTTTCCTATGTATATGGCTATTTAATAGCTCATGTATGTAATTCAAACAAGCTGAATATAATATCAATTTATTTTTTCTGTGTGACAATATTGTTGTCCCAATATTTGGTATCGAGTGACTCGATGCTCTGTTAAATGCGTGAAGGGGAAATTCTCGCATATGAGATTTAGTATCGAGTCATCCTAATCCGTGATGATTTGTTAAAGTGTAGCCAAGGGCAGCTTGCTATTTGCTATTGCCCTGTGTATGAATTGATTTGATATGATATGTGCATTTTGAATCTAAACATACCTGTGTCTGATGCTGTGTAATCAAATCTCCAGCAGAAGTTTTTGGCCACGTTTAATCCTACAGCCGTCGGAAGGAAAGAAAGCATTATTATTATTTTTTTCAAGTTTGGCGCATTCTGTATAAGATCAACAGATTATATTTTTTTACATTGGATCTTGGCATGTTTGAGTTGTTTAATATTGGCATGACCCTTGGTCTCAGCTGCAGTCAATGCCAGAATAAAGGAATATGTCTCATCTTCACGAGGAAATCCAAATTTACCATTATCTGCTGCATGTTATGGTGGGCACTGCTTTTTCCCATCAATCTTGACGCATAACAATCTTGACGCCGACACAAATAGCTTGGAGGCATCGAATTTGGTTAGACAAGCATTGGATATTTATTTTTTGACACCTAATCGAGTGCCCAAATTGTTGAAGTCGATATTGAAGTGATTGTTTACAAGTCTCACAAATGCAGTGTCATATATATACAAATCTCTATGAGCGTATATGGTGCATGTTTTTATTGTTGTGTGTATACGTGTTGATTCACATATACATATCTTCTGACATTCACTTGTGCAGTCGACCAGTCTCCACGTCAAAGTTAAGTATAGTCTTTGTTTGTTTGAGTCAAGTCCAGGTTTTATTTTTAATGGTCATTTTGTAATGGTCATATGGTCAAAATAGAGTTGAAAAGTTCAGAAATCTATATATGAGTCGGTCCAATATTGTCTTATTTTTATGTTTTTTTATATATAACTTTGTAGTTATGTATTTGTAATTGTTTGTTACAAAACAAATAAAATTTTTTCTATGGTCCCATATAGGTTTTAGTGTCATTTTAATTTTGTATTAGTCTTGGATTTAATATCCTATGTCTATCTAGAGGGTCTTTTTGTCATTTTTGTATCAGTGTCAAAATCAATACCGAGTCAAGAGTTATTTTGTATGTCTTATGTCATATAAAAGTCCGTAAAATAAATAGGTGATTTTAGGATATTTATTTTTTGACATTTTTTTATTTTAGTCAAAAGTCGTGTCATTGTAAAAGTCCAAAAATAAAAAAATTGCCTCACGGACACATTTTCGGTGGAATCTGACGTCTGATTGTAGTATATAAATTTGAGCCCCATGATCACATTCGGCTGAGTTAGCAGCAGATCTGATGGAGGAAGGAGGCATCGGAGGAAGGAGGTCAAACAACGACCTCTCGTCGATCACCACCAATGACAAAAATGCATGTAATGATTTGGTGGCATAGGTGTGCAGTGTGAGTATATGATTTTCAGTGTGGTTTCCATTTTCTCAGAGTGCTTCGATTTGAAGTGTTCCTATTTTGTGTGGTATTTGATGGATGTTGGAAAGAGAGTTGTGTTGGAGCGCAGATGACTATCAGTGATCCTCTAACTGACTTGGTCCTCTGACTACCGTACTTCGTTGGAAGATGGTCAGCTAGAAGAATACGTTCACTAGCATTAGTGACCATGTGCAAAGAAGACCTAACTAGCAAGATCCATTCAGAGTATGTTCTTCGATGCGCTTTTTCTTCTCGATCTATATGAGTGGAATTTCACATTGTGGGGGGGAATACATACCAATGTTCCATTCCCATTCTACACCCAAAATGGCTTAGTCAAGGAAAGCTTCCAGTGGCAGTGGCAGTTTTCTATGTTGTTCGAGATCGAGTGGCAACGATCAATAACAGAGACTACAATTAAGAACATTACGATTCTTATAGGAAGTAATGTGATATTTTTCAAAGTATATCTTCTATTGTGCAGTTTTGTCATATGCAAGTTGTGTTTCCTACATAATTCCCGATGTTTAAGCATAACGGTGAACAATAGCACCAGAGTAAGTCAGTTCATGGATCTTGAAAGGGTTTGTGGGAGGATCCAGAAAACCACACGAGGTGGACAGTTGATGAGGTTCCTGTCACTTCAAGGTTTGTGGTAAGCTTGTTTAAAACCATGGAAGGAGAGAACCTTTCTTTTGGATCAAGGTCATGAGTCACAGATTTGGACATGCCACAGGGGTGAGCATACTTTGCAGAGGAGTGTATGGATGTTTTTCTACCATGTTCGCACTAAGGGGGGGAATGTTAGGAATTATTATTAGTGCTCACATTATTATAAAAGTTAGATTATAATTATGTTGAGTTGATATTACAATTGTTATAATATATTGTTTTAACAATATATTATTTTAGAGTTTTGTTGTACCCGTAAAGTTATAAATGGGTAAGTGGTTTGTTGACTTTCCTATTTTATAGGAAGTCAGTTTTCCTATGTATATGGCTATTTAATAGCCTGTGTATGTAATTCAAACAAGCTGAATATAATATCAATTTTTTTTTTTGTGACAATATTGTTGTCCCAATAGCACTTCCCTATTTTTTTGGATGGAAACGCAGGGCCAAACCTCGCTTCCATCCTTTGATTTTTCATTGGGAAAATTTCCCAACTTTGCCCCGTGCTCCACTTTGTCCTAGTGACACATGTCACTTCCTCATTGGTTGGCGGGGATGTGCTTCCAATTTTTCCTTTTCCACCTTGGTGGGATTTCGGTTAGATTTTTCCCTTGCGCCATTTTGACCACTTTGGCAAATTTTGCCAAATTCTTCCGCACCTTCGACCTCTGCCGACGTGTGGCACACTTTGATTTGGCATGGGCCTTAATCAATTTTCTTTCTTCTCGCGGGCCCACGGGAAAATTTTTCCCTTTGCACCCTCCAACTACTTTGGAAAAAGCCAAAATTTACTCCACGCCTCCGACTTCCACCTCCGGTTGGACACTTGGCGATCTCCTATTGGTTCGCGGGTCTTCGGCAAAAATTTATCCTTCCGCCGCGGGCCCATGGGAAAAAAATTTCCTTTGCACCCCACCCACTCTTTGGAAATTTTTCCAACTTACCCCGCTGACCCGCCATTCCGCCCTGCCATGTGGCACATTCCTATTGGTTGCGGGCCTTCCTAGGAAAATTTCCCTCAAAAACTCCACCGAGCCATAACTTGAGAAATACAAGGAGTTAGGAGGAAAATTTTACCTTTCTGGAAAGGTGAGGAAAAATCCTATCTGATGGGATCATTTCCAAAATATTTTGAGTACCTGAAGCATGCCAAAAATTCATTTAAGTTCCAGAAAAGGAGAAGAAGGAGGAGTTAGCCAAAAATAAGCATGGGGCTTATTTTGGATAACTGAGTTTACGTACATGTGTGGTTGACTATGTAGGAAGAGTCTTGCAAGAGGGGGAGTGGGTTGGGCTACTAGTTTGGTGTGTGGTGTGGTATTAGGTGTTTTTCATATCTTCTTGGTTAGGGGCATGGTAGATGAATTGGCAATAGAAGGTGTGGTTGGTTTAACTACCTTATTGGAGGGTAGCAGATTTTTGGCTTTAGGTTGCACCTTCTTGGGTAAAGGTGATATGGGCGCACGAGATGTAGAGGGAAAAGTGGATGGTGGAAGAGGGTGGGTTATCCATGGGGGTAACCGAGGTGCTGTGGAGGTAGGTGGTGTGGGTTGGGCGGGAGGCGTGAGTGAAAGAGAATGAAGTGTTGTGGGTAGTGAAGAAGTTATTGATGGTATTAGGGGTATAGGTGGTAAAAACATTACAGGTTGAGGGCAGAGGTTGTTTAGGGTGCTTGAGTATATTAGAGGTTTGTGATGGTGAAATGGGTTGTTGTGTTCTTGGTTTATCGGTGGATGGGGGTTTCTTGGCCAGGGTTTAGGGGTGAGGTCCTAGGATGGACGGAAAGGGTGAAGGTGATAAGGGTGTGGTTAGAGACGTTGGGCTATGAGATATAAGAGATTTGCTCTTCTCTTCGTCTGGGTTCGGGTTAAGTTTTGTGTTAGTTTTGGAAGACGTAGCTAAATCTAATTTAATGGGTGGATGAGTAAGGGTAGCTATTGGTATGACCCCTAAGGTAGTGATAAGTTTAGGCAAGGGAGATGATATAGGTGTGGGTTTGGGTGCAGATGCATGTTGGGTTATGGGTAGAGGTGTGGGTTGAGCCATGAGTGGTGTCATGGGAGATTTTACGATAGTTATGGTTGTGTTTAGTTTGGTCAGCCGAAACACTTTTGGATAGATAGTGGAGGTGTCAGCGAGTGACAACTGAATTTTTGTTGAAATGGGAAGTAGAAGATGCCCGCAAATTAAGGCTCTATCAACATAATCTAGGTGATCGGCCAAGCATGAGAATGGTACTATTGTAAGCAAAGCCGACGTGGACCGAGTGGAAATCCCGTAAAATGTGTTTGAGATATTGGGAAATGGCTAGCCTTGGACTATGTGGGTAAGAGAGCCAAAAGCATATCAACGAGATCTTGAAGGTCTGATGGTGAATAGTCATCTACAAGTAGTGGTACTTCTATAGCATCTTCCATGGGTAGAGGAGAGGATGGGCCAACCAAAGTGGTCTCTCATTGCGTTGGTGAAGTGGGCTCAGAATTTTGAGGGTTCAAAGGCGGTGTGTTTATTATAGGCTCTTTAACAGTGAAGGAGAAGATGAAGTGGATTCCTCTGTGGGTAGAGGAGTAGATGAAATAGGTTCTAGTGTAGGTAGGGGAGCGCAGCTAAGATTTCATCTTTGGAAGTGTTTGTGCAATTTCTAGGTTTGCACACTTTTCTCTGATTTTCCATGCTTCATTTTTGCTCAAAAACGCTTTATTGGCTCGAGCTGGTGATTTACAATTCATTTTTAGTTGGATGCTTTCAAATGCCCTCATTGTTGTTATTCTACCCTAAATTGAAGTAAAATCCAAGTTCCCCCCCATTTGTGCCCTAATTTATTCATTTTCACGGGTTGTACCATTTTCTCCTTTGCCAAATCGTGAAATAAACTTGAAGTTGATCAAATCTTGAATTCGTGCAAGTGTTTCCCCAATCCCAAGGTCGCAAATGATGTCAAAAGATGATTCAGTTGGTTTAAAATGAAGAATTCTGCCTTCCCTGTCAAAAAAATTGGTTTCTAGGGCATTCCCTGTATTTTTCACATTTTGACGTGCTCTCGGGCCGTCAAATTTATCATTGCAACCTTTATGCTAACGTGGCAGGCTACTATTGGTCGGGGATGTGTGGGAAAACATTATTAACTTGTCATTTTTGAAATTTTGGTGAAAGGAAAATTCTTGACCATGGCCCCGCAGTGCTACAGTGATGTGCCTACGTGGCACGATGTGATTGGTCGAGGAGTGGCAGGTGGCGGAAGTCACTTAGGAAATTTTTCTTCCATTTTGGAAAAATTTCTCAAAATCAATTTTTCCCACGGCCTTGCAGTGCTACAGTGATGTGCTTACGTGGCACGATCTAATTGGTCAGATGAACCGGCGGGTGGCGGGGGTCGCTTAAATTTTTCTTCATTTTTGAAAAGGTTCTCAATGTTAAAGTTTGATTCGAGGGCCCACGCCTAATGACATCATGACACGTGGCACATGAGGGCCAGGTAGATGGTGAAGGACTTGGAATTTTTTTTTGATGTTTTTGGCTTCAAAGTGACAAAGGAAAATTTTTGACCTAGAGGCCCGCATCCAATAGGAAGAGGACACGTGTCAAGGGGAGCTAAGAAGAAGCAGGGTTGTGCATGTTTTTGGATTTTTTGCCTTTGGAGGTAAAATTTCAAAGTAAAATTTGAGCCAGATCTCCACATGAATCACAATGTGACACGTGTCCAAGGAGGTCAACCGAAAAGGCAGGGACTTGGAAGAGTTTGAAAAATTTTGGCTTCAGAATGTTAGAGACATGATTCGGCCCGAAAGCCCATGCCCAATGGAAAATGGACATGCATCCGGAGACTCGGTATGGAGAGGTGGATAGTCGATTTTTTTGGAAGTTTTGGCTTCAAAATGCCAAAGGAAACATTTCGACCTAGAGGCCCACATCAAATAGCAAAATGACACGTGTGCATGGGGATGAATTGGAGGGGTGGAAGTTTTAAATTTTTGAAGTTTTTAACTTCAAAATGCCAAAATTAAATGTTCTGCCCGAAGGCCCGCGACCAGTAGGAAGGCGACACGTGTCCGGGAGGAGAAATGGGAATGGGGCCAAAGAAAACTTTTGGGACTTTTTACCCTTGGTATAAAAGGTAAAAAATGAAGAATAGGCCCGCGTCCAATGAAAACAGGACACGTGTCCTAAATTTGGCGGAGGTTTGGAGCACGGAGAGGAAGTTGAAAATTTTGCAAAATTTTGGCGAAAAATCTCAAGGTGAAAAATAAACCCGTGGAAAATTTGGAGGGTCGGCTCTGCATCCAATAGGACAGAGACACGTGGCACATTTCAAAAGGTAAAAAGGAAAGCTTGGGCCCACATGAAGTTTTGATGCTCATGGAGGAATGAAGGCAAATTTGATGAGTCGGCTCCGCATCCAATGGGAGAGCGACATGTGGCAAAGAAACAACAAAGGCGTTCGAGGGCGCGAAGCATTTTGAGAAAATTTTCCTTTTTGCAAAAAAGTGGTAAAATTCATCAAATTATCTGGCGGTTTTGGTGGGGACCCACAGGAGGACACGTGGCGCGTCCGGGGGGCTCGCGGGAAAATTTTCAGAATTTTCCCGAAATCAAAAAGGGGTTTAAAATGCATTTTTAGGATTGGGGCCTGCCCCAATCATATTTGGACATGTGTCCCACCCCATCCAAAGACAAAGAGGAAGAATATTCAAGATCTCATCTGACACGTGGAGGCGGAATTTTAAAGTTGATTTTAATCAACGACAACTGTGCAATTTCGTTTTTGGGTGCCATTGGAGCTCCAAGAAGTGTGGAATCATCATTTTTGCACCAAATCACATGAAATTTTATATGAATTTGCATCCCTTCAGCCTTATGAACACAATGGAATCATTTATTTGAGCTGATTCAGTGCCTTATAGTGTTTTTCGTGAGATATTTTTCTCAGCCCGTGAAAAACATGTGAAAGGTAAAAATGAAAAGTTGCAGAGTTAAAAATGATAAAGGAAAAGGGTGAAAAATGATTACAAATGCATGCTGGCATGGTGGAATGCCAAAAATGTGACCCTGGGATGGATAAGGATCTGAGTTCATGCAATATTTTAAAATATTTGTGCATCTCTGGCATTTGGCGAGTTGTTTCATAGTTTTATATCATTTTTCATCAAATGGATAGGGTTTTGTAACAAATTTGATCCCTTTGGCATATTCTTTGATTGGTATGTAAGGATCCAAGTTAGAATAGGGTATATGATGTAATTTAGAATCATTTTGGTGGTCTGTTGAGATATTTGGAAAAAGAGAGAAGAATTTTCACAAGGAAAACTGGAAGAAGTCTATTATCTTTTGGAAAAACTGCCTGAGGGCCATTTTGATTTCTGCTTGCATCAAATGTTCATCATGTTGAGTTGGTTTCAGCTGTAAAGCCATCAACAAGCTTTGAGATTGTCTAAATAACATTCCCTTGCTGATATATTTCATCAAATTCTTGGATTAACTGGTTTTATCTCTTGGAAAAACTTGCATGCACTTGTATTTCAGTATGTTTTCAATTTGTGTTTCATGTTCATGTTGCAATCTTGTGTTTGGGATATTTATTGGTCATACATGGTCTCATTTCTGGTAGAGGGTTTGAAGGCATTTGCAATCTTCCATTTAGAAGAGCATTCATTTGAGTGAAGATAAACATATTTACATTCATCTTACCTTCCTTGTAAATTGAGGGTGTTTGTAAAATTTTGGGTGTACCTTAAGTCATGATCTAACAAGGGTTTCTAAATGCTTCATTGGTATTTTGCTTCAAGCATTTGTGGCAGGTTATCAAAGTTTGTGTGGAATAGTGCAGATTTGGGCCTCCATTTTTGCACACATCCTGGTTGAAAGAGCACTTCAAACTCATTGAAACATTTCTATTGTTTAGGTGTTGCAATTCTTTTGCAAAGTTTCCCAAAGAAGTGGGTAATTCCTTATCTTGTCTTGTCCAAACTTCTCCCATCATAATTTCATTTTAAACTAACTCATCCTACCTACAATACCCCTGCATATGCATTGTGTGTCCACAAAATAATTCAATCCTTTCACAAAATGCACAAAGTTGATCAGGGTTTTATCATGTCTTTAGCAGCTCTAGCTTTGTTTTGAAAACATTTCCATCATTTAGTAGTGATAACTCCTTTGAGTTTGGATAATGGATATTTGATCATGTTTTCACAAAGCCTCCTCCACATCATATGCAAAACACAAGGATATCTCCATCTCCTTACCATGTAGGGGCTGCAATATAGGTTCTCTTGCCTTGGTTGATAGGCACAACCTAAAATAGTGAGGGTTAGATCAAAACCCTTATGAAGGTGCTATCCACTCCCTCAAATCTTGAATGAAAACAAGTAGATAGGTGTTCTCCTAGCTACAAATGACATACAAACCATCTATCTATCCTTGAGTGTCTTGTGCAAGTTCATGATGTTGTTCAAGTTGTGAAGGAGATTAAATCGATGCTAACAGAAGGAATACGAGGCAATTGGGAAGCAACCGGTGTGTCATTGAAAATAGTGTGGACCTCGCAGACAATGCTATAATTTTTGAGGTATCATCCACTTAGTTAGAATATGGAGCATGATTAGGGAATGGCTTCTTGAAGATGTGTAGGCTTTTTTAGAGGGTGCATACAGGGCTATCCAAGAATAAGTCTCTATTTTCTATCATTTCTTGAATGATATTTTTGAAGGTAATGCAGTTATTTTTGTTGTGACCTTTAACCCAATGATAGTTGCAAAATTCGTGTTCCTTATACCACAAAGGCATGGGTTGCTCAAGGTTGAAACCAGTATGTGATTTTATAGGTGGAAGGGTAATGGCGTCAACCTTAACAATATTTTCCAAAACAGAAAAAAATACAATGCTCCTAGGAAGTGTACTTTCGTTGTTCTTGTTTGAACTAAAAGCTTGGACAAGAGAAATATTAGAAGGGGGTTTGGTTGGGTTTGATTGATGAGGGGGACCAGCGTTGAGAACTATGGCATTAGCAGACCCTTTGGGCTTTGAATAGTTGTTTTGAGGTTTCGAAGATGAAGAAGTATCATTTGATTTGAATGTGATGTTCTTGTTACGAAGTTGAATCTTCTTTTCTTCGATAACACAAATTTCCAATTTCCGTACCATGGTGAATGCCTCGTTGAAAGTGCAAAAGTTTGCACCTGTAGGGTTGGTGAGATGTTTCTAGCACATGCTCGAGTAAATATTTCTATAAGATCGGTTTGAGGCAATTGGAATGTGACCTGGTTTATGAGGCTACGCCATGGCGAGCGAAGTTAGTGATAGAATCGTCATCATATTGTCGTGTGGAATAAAGATCATTCATGGTAACTTTCTTAACAACGTTGATGGAGAAGTGATCTAGGAAGGCTTGGGATACTTGATTGAATGAGTAAATGGAGTGTCTTGGTAGTCCACCGTACATTCCAATGCAAGTCTTGTCAGTGACATTGGGAAAGTCCTAAAAATAAAGCGTCATCAAGGGAAATCAATTAACATCCATGTTTAAAGTACCGAAAATGTTGTTGTGGATCTTCTTTTCTTTTGAAGTGTTTGAATTTTGGCATCTCCCAATGTATGCGGGGTAATGTTGAATGTGAATGGATAGGTGAATAGGCTCATTACAAATTTCATCATAGGTGAGGGAATTGCGTGAGACGGAAACCGATGCTTCTAGTGTTTTTGCATATTTTCCATCATCAAATTGATGAGGTTGTTGGTAGGTTGTGATGGGGGGACACCTCCTGTGGTATAAGGAGGTGGATATTGAACCTGATAGGGAGGTTGAGAATAAGGAACCGACATGGAAGGAACATATCCATAATGGGTGACAGATGAGATAGGGGTTGTTGATAGTAGGTGTATGTAGGTGGGATGGTTGTCATGACTTTGGTAGTGATTGGGGTAATGTTTACGAGATGGAGAGGACAAGATTTTGGAATGGAGTAGGGGTCACCGACACCATGGGTGGTTTTTTTCAATGGGTATTTTTGAGATAATGGGTGCAGTTGTGCTATGGTCTAGGTGGTGGATGAGAGGAAAACAGATATCGACAGTGCGAGGGAAAGTGTTGAAGAGGCGGTCACAGCGGGTATGGGTCCTAGCTATAAAACTACCAGGGCGAAGCGAGTGAGGGTAATGCAGCAACAGCGGGAATAAGGGCATGAGAGATTGATACCGCATGTCATATATCAACCGACTAGAGGAGTCTCGGGTGGAAGAGTGGGAAAGGAAGAACTATAAGGTAGCAAGATTCGATCAAGGATTGGTGCAAACTCCTCATCACCGTCAAGAATGGTGGTAGGTAAGGTTGGATCCATGGGTGATAGGATGGAAGATGGTGAGGGACTAGGTGGGAGTGGTTGACGACTAGTGTGGAATATGAGGGTGTTAGTTTGGCTGCGAGTCAGCACCATGTGAACAAGTCTTGACCTAGTAAGACCGGATTCTCGTAGATGACACGAAAAATAGTAAAAAATAGAGAATAATGGGATACATGAGGTGAATTTGGTCAATGTCTAGATTTTAAAAATTAAACACAAGCAACCAACAACGGTCAGTCGATCGATGACAGCCTGGGCAAGCCGATGATGGTTAGGATGACCATGATGGTTAGGACAACACTCGATGACAATTTTTGAAACTGATATTAGTCACATGTGGAAGAACCTAGTCTCAAAACAAATGAAGTGGGAATGATAGATTTGTATCTTGGTGAAATCGTATATGACAAAAATATCAATAAGGGAAAAATATGATGTTACCACGAGGGCCGGAAATAAAACAACAACAATAATGAAAGTTGTTCTAGGTAAAGTAACTAGAAATCTAGAAGCCAACACCATTTTGGGTTTAACTGACGATGGTCAAATGTGAACCAGCGAGGGTCGCTTAGATCGACATCGGTGATCGTGAAATTAGGAAGAAATGAAGAAAATTAGTTTTTTGAATTAAATTAAGTGAAGAATCAAACTCAGAAGCCTGAGAATGAGAAGATGAGGCCCTGGCACACTCAAAAAAGTCATAATACTCCAACTATGATGGTGGAGTGTGCAAGGAAGAAGAAAAATGGGGATTCGTAGTCTCACACCTCAAAACACAAGCCAAGAAGAACGCTAAGGAAAAGCACAATCCTAACAATGATTTTCTTATGTTTGTTTAGCTTATGCTATTTAAGACTGACTGTGTGTATTTTAGAATAGAGTTTTTGGTGAGGAAGGTTTCCTATGAAGAAAGATATCTAAAAGGAGAGGTTTTGGGTATGTTATGGTGGGGGCCGTCTCCTGAGATAATGACTCGATAGAAGCAATGAGCTAGGAGTACTTGCCAATCGGGCCGTGTGGTCACCGAAAGATGTTCCCAAGTAAGATGTTTAAGAAATATGTGTATATTTGATTTTGTGCAAGTTTGGTAAGACACAAAGAGAGAGAAAAAAATGTGATTTCTACGATTCTTTGTGTCAACCATCAGCTGAGTATGACTTCCAACATATCGGTTTCCCTCAATTTTAATGTGAGCTAATAATGTAACAAATCAAAATGCAATGCAAGTTTTTTAAACCCAAATCGAAGTGTGATATTCAATGTAGTAAGAGATGAACAGGAAGAGGGATGTTATTTCACTAATGCAATGTACAAGAAAGGAAGATGTGTTCTTTTTAAAGCACCAAAAACATGATTATTTTTAGATAATAGAAAGAATGAGAATGATTCCAAAGAATAAAAATTAATGTGGAATATTTTCAAAGGGAAACAAACACACAAATTTCACTTAGGAATGAATAAATGCAAAATAACCCCTGATGGGTCCCACCGAGCATGCCAAAATGTTTCACCGTTTTCTTTACCTTTTCAAAATGACAAAACAGATGAGGGTAAGGGCCAAGGAGGAATACAGTAAATTTTGGTTGGTTGATGGTTGTTGCATGGGTTCTGACTTCTTCATCCATAGCTGAATGTGAGAGCTTCCTTTTGGCTAGGAGGAACTACCTTTAATAGAAAACAAGACCACAAAAAGATAGTTAAATGGTATATGACAGTGGACTGCCTAGTGTATGCTAGTTTCGGGAAGTGTGATACTTCATACACAGTTGTCAATCCACTATTTAAAACAAGTTAATGTGAGAAATAAACAAGGTTCTACTTGTAGTTAATATGATTTAGGTATCTTATTCAAATACAATAAGAAAATCCAATCACAACAGGCTAGGCTATAGTTGGATCTGAGAGATGAGGTGTCTGTCAAGGTACTGGGACTGGTCAGGGTCAGATTTTGGGTTATTTAGGTCAACTGGTAAGGTGATTATTGGGTCTGTTCTTGGTCAAGGTGTAAAACATAGAGACCAACATCAGCTAAATGTGACCGATGTCGGTTTAGGTAGAACCGATGATGGTTGTGGATAACCGACATCGATATGGTCGGGGTAAAAGAAACTCAAAATAGGTTAAATGGAAGGGGTGATCTGAGGTCAAATAAAGTTTGGGTGAGTGAATGGGGAGGTCTGTAGAGATCTTAGGTATGCTCAGAAGTACACAACAGGTGAGAATAGGTGATTTGGTGATGTGGGTGGAGGGATATTTGGGTTTACAAGTAAGTGGGTGATGAATTAATAAGCATGCAAAGAATAGATTAATAACAAGAGTAATAAAGATTACTACTTGAAATATACTATACTGGTTAGGGCCATACTTACTGTGTTAAGGTTTTTGATGGCTGAGTGGTGGAGGCAGTTGATAAGAGAATATGTGTATGGTCCTGTAGTGGTGCTCTCATGGTGTGCTCTTGTGAATGCAATGGCTCTCTAATTGATCCTGGTGATGGCTCTGAATGTCTAGATGTGCAAAAGGATGTTTGTTTCGCTTACATGCAGCTCTGGTCTCCTTCCTTGCTCTCAGAAATGTGTCAACCTCAAAATAAGGTTACCAAAGGGAATAAAAGGTAACCGATGATGGTTCCAGGTTGACCGGTGTCGGTTCAGGGGTGACCGGTGTCGGTTAGGGTGGGATTCCCTAGGTTTACTAAAAATGGGAGATCATGGCAATGATTTCTGCCAGATCTCTCTATTCATCTAGGCAAGAGCGGGAGTTACCTTTTTTATGCAGGAATGTGGTTAGAGGGGATGTAGGCTTTGATTTTTAGGGTTTAGTTAGGTCTTAGTTAGTTATGGCAACATACTAAGAATAGATTTAGGGTGAGGTGGCTAGGTGAGGTGTATAGGTGAGGTGGTGGGGTGGGAATTATCTTAATTAGGATAATTAAATAATAAATATTGTGAGGACATGGATTAATTTTATTTAATTAATATTAATGTGGGGTGTAAGGGGTCATGTTTAGGTGAGTGTGTTGAAGTTGATTATTTAATGAAGGGTCAATAAGCGTGTGACCCAATTTTGGTGTCTACATATATAACCAATGAAAGTGCACCTCTTGGATTTTGTAACCAACTTTTTCCTATTTTTCTCATCAACATGCATAAAAGCTTCTAAACCAAAAACTTTAAGAAAATAAAGATCTACCTCTTTTCTAGTCCAAGCTTCCTATGGTATTCCTCCATCTAGTGAACTTAAAGGCCCACAATTAATCAAATAAAATACTATATCAATCGTTTCACCCAAAACTACAAGGGAAATCTAGAATGTATACTCATACTTCTAGAACATTTCATGATTGTCCTATTCATTATTTCTACAAAGCACCATTCTCCCATGGTGTTATTAGAACCGTTCTTTCTCTACGTATCCCATTCACTTTGAAAAATAATCATTGAAAGCTTTACTACAAAGTATTCACCACCATTTTTAGATCTAAGGCACTTTAACTTAGAATTTTATGCATTCTCAACAAGGGATTTCCATCTTTTAAAAGTCTCAAAATGTCATATTTACGTTTAATACAATAAACCTATACCTTTCTTGTAGCATCATCAATGAAAGTAACATAATATTGGGATCCTCCATGAGAAGCTACCTGAGCTAGTCCCCGCACATTTAAGTGTACAAGATCTAACTTCGATCCTTCTTAGTTGCCCCATCTTTGAGAAATATCAATCTCTTTTTCTTTCCAAAGACACAATGCTCACAGAAATAAAGATCTAGATATTTCAAATCTGATAACTTACCCTTAGCCTTTAAGATCTGTATTCCTTTTTGACTCATATGGCCTAATCGGTTATGTTATATGCATGCATCCGAATCAAGTAGATACTACAAAAAAAAGGAATTAGTAACATAGGTATATAAATATAATGTTCCTAGCTTCTTACCTCTTGCCACAACAAGAGCACTCTTGGTGACTTTCCAAGATTCTCTTGTAAAAGTAACCATGTAACTAGATTCACCTAGTTGCCTGCAGAAATAAGATTCCCCATGAGGCTTGGCACATGCCTCGCATCTTTCAATACCCATTTATTTCCATTCTACAATTTTAGATGAACTTCCCCTTTACCAATAATACTCCAAGGTTCATCATCACCCAAATAAACATGCCCAAAATTACCCTAGACATAATTTCTAAAATAACCCTTATTATGGGTTGCATGGAAAGAAGCTCTTGAATATAAAACCCATGATTTAATTCTATTATCTAAAGAAAGAATAAGATAATCTTGCATTACCTCTGTTGTAGCAAGATTTACTTATTTACCTTTGTTTGGTTGTTGGTTTTCTTTCTCCTTTGACCAACAATCTTTCTTTGCATGTCCTTCCTTTCCACATTTCCAACAAGTAATTCCTTTGACTAGATTTAGATATTTTATCCCTTGACTTTGATTTCCCATTACTCTTACTCTTGGATCTTTCCTTGTTTGCCACTTTTCCATTCAAAGAATTAATTGATTCTTTTTACTCTTCGTGCTAGATTTAGATTATTACTATTCCACATTAGGACATAGACATTATTATGTTTTGATTTAGTATGTTTACATTATAGACATTTATGTTTTGATCATGGATTATCATGATTATTGATTTGATTATTATGATGCATGATGGGCATTAGAGACACTCATATATGTGGATGATGATATACTATTTGACATGGATGTTTTATGGATGTTGTTCATATGTGATTTTGATTTTAGATATTTTATGATGATGATATAGTTATTGATTTAAAATGTAAATGATGTAGTTGTTACTTTGTTGTTGTTGTGATTCATTTATATAGCTAGTTTTGTGATTTGATTTATATCATGTTGGATGTTCTGATATGGCCATGAGGCCGAAGGAGGTATTTTTATTTTGCAGGTTAAAAATATCACAACAAAAATATCGGGGATTGGAGACCAACCACAATGGAATTCTAGGTGAATTCAACAAGGTCACCATGGAAACTTGTTTTGTGTATGTGTGTTGTTTTGTTAGGGATTCCCATGGGGGGATTTCCTTTATATGTGACCATGGGTATTGTGTATTTTATTAATGTGGTTGAATTTTATTTATTGTTGTATGTATTTTATTAGTAATGTGTTCCCTTTTTTTAATTAATTAAATGTGGTAGATTAATGTGAGAATCATATGATTAAAATTTAAATAAATTAAATTGGGATATGGGAAAGTAATTATAAGAGTTGTTGGCTTTTGTATTAAATATGTAAGGGATGTGTAAGTTGTGTAAGAGCTTGTGTAAGTCAAGTTTTGGAGTATGAAATACTCCACCTCCATGAAAAATTCGAATTTGTCCTTGGGGGCTGTTTTTGGAGGCTTGTGGGACAAGTAAAACTTGTCCCATGCCTCTAAATTTAATTTACCAACCATACTTATGGTTGGAGAAGTGATTTGTGACTTTTATAATGAATTTTATTAATCATGTTGCATGTTTTTAATTGCACTTTCTTACATTTTATTTAATTTGTTGTCCCTTGAGGTGTGGGCTTTTTGGAGTGTGCAAGTAACTTGTCATATTTTCACCCACCTCTTTATTGTGCTTGGGAGAATGGATTTTGTCTTTTGTGTTTGAATTTGAGGATGTGTGATGTGGCATCCTACATGGATCCACATCATCCTCTCTTCTTCCCTCTTCTATATAATTCAAACTCTTTTCTTGTTTTGGGTTGTTGAACCTTTTTGCATTCTTCCTTGGGGCGCATTTTTTGTGTTGGAGCTCTTGTGGATTGTGGAGGAATTTGGAGATAACTTCATACTTGGCATTGTTGTTTTGAACTGTGTTCTTGGCATTTGAAGCTTGTTGTTTGGAAATGAAAAGTAACCATGGAGAGGTAGGAATTTAACTCTCCTTTTATGTTGTTATTTTTTTGTTGTGTTGTGTGAATGGTGCATGTTTTGATTTTATTTGTTGGCTGGTTGGGTAGACTACCTTAGGGATGGTGTAGGAGAAGGCTATGGGGAATCCATGTGGGGGCATAAGGAATGCCATTGGCATCAGAATTTTGTGGAGGGAGTTTGGGTTTGGGATCCACCATGGAAAATAAATAGCTTGCATTTCTTACTTTGTGGGGGGGGGCATAAGGAAATCTATGGGGGCATAAGGAGGGATTTGTGGGGGCATAAGGATATGTGTGTGAAATTTATTTTGGTGGTTTGTTCTGTGGATGCCCAATTCCAATTGGGAGGCATAAGTAGCTTCCCCCATAGACCTTGCTCCTTTGGCTTGCATGATCAAGCCTTGAGTTTTGATTGGAATGTTTTCAATTGTAGTTGTGAACTATTGTTTTGTGTTGAACTATGTTTTATATTGAAATGTGCATGTTTGAAAGAATGTTGTGTGTTGTGGAAGCTAGTTGTTGCCATGGGTTGAATTGCATCTATTATTGTATTTTGGTTGGGGCTCGGGGGCCAATGATGAAGGAAGGATTCTCCTTTCATTGGATGTCTTGGTTGGGTGGAGAGCGTTGCCTTTCCCCCTCTTTTGTTGTGATCAACTTGGAGAAAGAGAAAATGTGCATGTTGTTGTCTGGAGCAAAGGAAAAATGTAGTTTGATAGTCCCTTGTGAAAACATATTCATTTGTAATCTTTCCCACTTGTTGTGGATGAAATTGTAATATGTATTTTGTGAAGAAAGTTGTATGTAATTGATTATGAAAGTGGATATTTGAATTGTGAAAGACATTTACATTCTAATTTTGTTTATTGGAAAGAAAGAAATAGAATTTTGTTAATTGCATTCAAGGAATGAAAGAATGTAAAGATGTTTCTCTTTTTGAATTAATAAAGAATTGCAAGTTCATCTCTCTTTACATTGTTGTGTTGAGTTGGAATATCAAATTGTGATTGGAATCTCTGTTTAATTGTAAAGGAAAGAAAATACGTATGAAGGAAGTATATTGTTTTGTATCCTTGGAAATATATTAAAATTGGAAATCAGAATTTGTAATTTAGCTTTGAAATGATTTTTTATAAACAACTAAATGTATTGGATTAGTTTAGAAATGAAAACCACACTTGAATGATGAATTTGATAAACAAATTTCTAGAAATGGAATTTCAGTTATAAACTTAAAATTGGCAAATGAATTTAATTAAAATGCACAGTTCAGACCTGCACACATTAATCAACTTGGAATGTTAAAATTTAGTATGATGTATCATAAATGAACTCAAATTGACAAAGAAAACTTAAGAAAACTATTTAAACATTGTAAAATCGAGCCAATCCTTTCCTCAGTCATTTTTGTCAATTGTTGGACAAAATTCAAATTGGAATAAATTGAGCAAAATTAACTTTCCTAAAACACTTTAAACCCTCCCTAGAAAATCCTCCATGTCTTTTTGGCATGTTGAGTGAAGGAGGAGATCCAATTTAATCAAATTTAGAAGTTGGAAATTACCAGTTGGCTTTTTTAAAATCTTGTAGATCATTTTTGTAAAATTGACCCTTTAAAATTTATCAAAAAGTAAAATTTATGATTCTTGTGCAAAGAGGGCATCAGATATTTCCATAAAGTCCTTGTTTTCCCAAAAACCAAGATTTCTAGCTCAAGTTATGACCCTCTAAATTTTTCATGCCTTGGCGGGAAAATTTGGGAAAATTTTCCTTGGCGGGCCCGTGGCCCGAAAATTTCCCATCAAAATTACCCTTAGAAAAAATTTTTTTTTAAAAATTTTTGGGAAAATTTTAAATTTTTCTCCACCAGACCCACGAGCAATCGAGAGGCTGCCACGTGTCCTCATGGGGGCAGCGATGAAGGCACGACACTTTTTCTTTCTTAGCATTTTTTGAAAAATTTGGAAACATTTTCCATTTCTCCCCGCCGGCCCACGACCTATCACAGGCTGCCACATGGCAGATTTGGGTGCTTGCGGAGGGGGAGAACCCTCGCGACCCCCTTTCCTTTTGAAAATTTTTTATTTGGAAATTTTTTTGTGAAAAAAATCCCCATGCCCCACACTCCCCCTTCACCTTGGGAAATCTCTTCCAGCGCGCGCACGGACTGCACGCATCCAACTTTCCCCCTTTTATCCCCCTTTAGCAAAATTTGTCAATCTCCCCAATCACTCCCACCTACTCTCCTCTCCCTTCTCTCCCCAGGAAAATGGTGGAGCACCCACGTGTCCCTAGTGGACCCACGGGCATGTGGATGCCAAATTGGTTTTCTCTCCCTCTTGGGTGAAATGCCCCAAATTCTTCCCTATCGCTCCGCCCTTCCCTTTTCCCCGATGATGACTTTGAGGCCACCACGTGTCCTTGGAGGACCCATGAGGCATGGGGCACAAATGGAAAATTTCTCCCACAAGGAAAATTCCAAATTCCCCCATGACCCACCATCCCAAAATTTTCCTTTCACCCCTGCTTGACATGTGTCCCCTTGGGGAAAATTTGACCCCTAAAGTCCGCTTGCTCATATCTTGAGTTTAGAAGGAGTTAGGAGGACTTCTTTATATCACCGAAAAGGTGAGAAAATTTCCTATCCAATGGGAATGATTTAGGGAAATTTTGAAATATTTAAGTATGAGAAAAATCAAGTTGAAACTCTGAGCCTATTAGAGAGTGGGTATGGGGGTAAATTTCTCCCTAAACCTAACTAAAACTTCTAACCCTAAAATTTGAACCATGTGAACTTGATAATTGTTAATAAAGAAAAATATGTTCTAGTAATTTAGATTTGTTCTGGAACCTAATAGGGTCAACTGTTGTCTTACAACTTGGTTGTGGACACTTCTAATAAAAAAAAAATTATTCCATAATTTTCTAACTAACCCTAGGTTGTTTCTTGGGTCTCAAGTGGGTTGTTTTAATGGGCATCACACTTGGTATCGAGAAGTAGTGGTTCAAAATCTTGGACCATTGGGCACACTAGAAAACTTGAGACATGAAACTTAAACCTAGCACACTTTTAAACCTAGAAAACAACTTAGCTAGAATTTGTATATTTTAGTAAACATGGAAGTTGTGTAAAACTTAGAAAAATAAACTAACTCTCACTTTGGTCTATGCAGGAGGCTCAGACGGAGTGAGAGGAACCTTCACAGAGACTCAGACTCACCACCACCACCACCACCACCACTAGATCAGGGTGTAGTAGCATCTATCCTACCTCAGATTCTACAGACCCTTCAGGATGTTAATGCCACTCTACGCGGAGGATTAGGAGGAGGACATGTAGCTAGTCATGATAGAGCCCCTTCTATTGAGGGTCAGGTATCTCCTCGACCTAAGCAAGGAGCATAGAGGAGAGAACTCCCATGTGGAGTCAGCCAGAGTAGAGTCACCACCTAGGAGATAGGGTGACAGAGTTCCAGAGCATAGAGAGAGGTCTCGAGCCCTAGGCTTAGGGATGAGCGTGCAGAGAGACCTAGAGGCTATCGACTACCACAGCTGCAGATCACATCAGGGAGATCCTAAAGCTTTGGCCATCACATTACTCAGGTGACATGGGTGGATTTTAGGTAGAGGCCTGGCTAGTGAGCTTGAGTAGTTGCTTCAAGCTTTGTCCTTGTTCTAGCAACACAAAAGCTCGTGTTGTGATCCATCTACTGAGGGATGGAGTAGGAGTATGGTGGAGGACAGAGGAGCAGAAGCTCCATGTAGATTCAGAGACAGTGACTCAGGGAGCTATTTGAGGAGAGATTCAAGAGTAGGTATTTGTCATGAGGTTCATACAATAGAGGATCGATGAGTTCCATGACCTCCGACAGGCATCTCTTTCTATAGCAGAGTATGAGAGTAGATTTCTGGATCTACTCCAGTATGTAGAGTATATGCAGGATGAGTAGGTGTGGATTCACAGGTTCATCCAGGGCCTAAATTTAGATATTGGAGGTGCTTGTGGATCCACTACCCATAGACATTAGCTGAGGCCATCGAGAAGGCCTATATTGTAGAGGAGACTCGGGGAAAGACCCAACGAGGCTAGAGACCGAGTCAGAGCCGCATACAGCAGATGTAGGATGGTAGATCAAGGGGGTCAATACCCCTTCCTCATGGTGGCCAGGGTATAACACAGTCATCCTTTAGGCCACAACAGCAGCAGTCCCCACCCACCTCATAGACCTCCACAGAGAGTTGATGCACAGAGAGGTCGAGTATGGGGCCTCCTCCTAGGGGTCCCATCAGGACACAGGGTGGACCTAGAGCTCGACAATGGGAGCTCACCATCAGAGACCTCAACAGACATAGCTAGATCATCAGGGTCCACACCACAGGCTTCTAGGGCACCTACTGGAGGTGCTACTCATTAGGGAGGATCAAGAGGATGTTTTGGTTGTGGAGTTACTGACACTTTTGGAGAGATTTCCCCATAAACCCTAACAACAAGGGTAAGGCACAAATTTTAGAGTCGAATATTGGTGACATGGGATATAGCCACATAGGATTTATGTAATAGTTGAGAACCACTAGGAAGAGCATCAAAGCATAGTCATTGAGACCACAGTAGCATTGGTGGTATTCCTACCTCTGTATTGTTTGATTTTGGTTCTTCTGATTCTTTCATTGCACCATCTTTAGTAGAGCGATGTAGGTTGGTGGTAGTTAGGTAGGGTCTTAGTTGGGATGTCGAGATGGCTTCTGAGAGCAAGATCTCTGTAGACTCCTTAGTTAAGGAGTGTGTAGTGGATTTGGGACCTTTCACCACTACCTCAGATCTCTATATCCTTCCTTTGGGCTCGTATGGAGTCATTTTGGGTATGGATTGGTTATCTACACACAGGGCTAGGATGGATTGTTATCACAAGACTATATCTTGTGTAGATGATTTGGGAGTTGAGTCGGTGATTTCGGGGTCGGAGACCCATTTCTATTCGCACCATCTCCGCTATGCAGCTTAAGCGGTGTGTGTGATGGGGTTGTCGATGTGTATGTTGTTACAGTTAGTGATAGATCAGAGGATGGGTCTAGTGGACCATCACTAGATGATCATCCCATTTTGAGAGAGTTTTTAGATGTCTTTCTAGGGGAGCTACTGGGGTTACCACCCCCACGTGAGATTGATTTTCATATAGATCTAGTTCTGGAGCAGAGCCTATCTCACGAGCACCTTATCGGATGACCACCCCAGAGCTCTATGAGCTCAAGTTACAGCTTGAGGGTCTTTTGGAGAAGGGCCTTATCCATCCTAGTGTATCCCCTTGGGGTGCACCGGTGATCTTTGTGAAGAAGAAGGATGGATCCTTGTGGTTGTGTATTGATTACCACTAGTGAACAAGGTAATGATCAAGAATCATTATCCTCTTCCTCGTATTGATGACTTGTTTGATCAGATGAAGGGAGCCACGTTTTCTCTAAGATTGATCTTAAGTCAGGGTACCATCAGAGGATTTTGGAGGTGGACATTCATAAGACCACCTTCCACATGAGATATGGGCACTATGAGTTCACAGTGGTGCCTTTTGGTTTGACTAATGCCCCCGCAGTGTTCATGAGTTTGATGAATGGGGTATTCAGGACCTTCTTAGATCACTTCATGCTCATCTTCCTAGATGACATTTTGATATACTCACATATGCGTGAGGAGCATGAGGGCACCTTCACCAGGTTCTTCAGTGTCTTCGTGAGCAGTAACTTTACGGAACTTGGAGAAGTGTGCTTTCTTTTAGACAGAGGTGCAATATTTGGGTCATATCATTTTTGGGGAAGGTATCACAGTCGATCCTTCCAAGATTAGAGCCATTATGGATTGGCCAACACCCACTATAGTGACCGAGGTGCACAAATTCATGGGATTAGTAGGTTACTACCGGAGATTTGTTTAGGACTTCTCTCGGATTACGCACCCTATCACTTCCCTTTAGAGGAAAGGGAAGAAGTTTGTTTGGTTAGATAGATGCGAGCAGGCCTTCAGACACTGAAGGAATGCCTCACCACAACACCTATTCTTGCAGTGTCTGGATCCACAGGGTGAGTTCTTTGTTTGCACGGATGCTTCGTTGGTAGGCCTTGGAGGTGTGTTGATGCAGGAGGGAAGAGTAGTGGATTTTGAGTCTCACAAAACTCAAAGATCATGAGCTTAATTATCCGACTCATGATCTTGAGCTTGCGGTAGTTGTGCATGCTTTGGTTAGATGGAGACATTTTCTTCTTGGCAGGATATTCACACTCAGGACAAATCATTTGAGTCTTCGCCACCTCTTCACGTAGCCCAATCTCAATGCTCATCAGTGGCGTTGGATGGAGTTAATTTGTGAGTATGACATGGAGATAGAGCATGTGAAGGGGAAGGAGAATGTGGTAGCAGAATGCTCTCTCAGTAGATGGAGACATGTGGCTATGGCCACCTCAGTGAGCATAGATTTATGGAGCAGATTCTTTAGCAACTTCCTCTTGATAGCTTCTACATTGCATTTGAGCAGAGATCGAGTCACAGAGACCCCTTGAGGGGAAGTTTGATGGTTTTTCCTTAGAGGTAGATGGTCTTCTCAGGCACAAAGGCCGGATATATGTTCCTAGAGATGGAGGCTTGAGGTAGGACATCTTGGTAGAGGCACATCATGCACCCTATTCAGCCCATCCGGGGTGAAGAAGATGCACGCCACCTTGAGACAGTTGTATCATTGGAGAGGACTTCATCGAGACATGGCCCAAGTTTGTGTCATGATGTTTAGAGTGCTAGAGAGTTAAGGCCAAGCATCAACATCCAGCAGCCTTCTTTATCCTCATGCTATACCGGAATGGAAGTGGGACACCATTTCCATGGATTTCATTGTTGGGCTACCGATGTCGAGATATCACCACGACGCCATTATGGTCACGGTTGATAAATTGACAAAAGTGGCTCACTTTTCTCTAGTGAAGACCACTTATATAGCTAGAGCAGTGGCACGGGTATATTTGGATGAGATTGTCAGGTTACATGGGATTCCACAAGATCATTTGTGACCGCGATCCTTTGTACACTTCACATTTCTGGACTACCATGCAGTATGTCCTCGGGATGAGATCAACTTCAGCACAACATATCACCCTGAGATAGATGGATAGACCGAGTGGTGAATCAGATTTTAGAGGACATGCTCAGGATGTATGTGATGGATCAATAGTCTAAATGGGAGGAGTACCTGTACTTAGTGGAGTTTTCCTACAATAATAGTTTTCAGAGTTCTATAGGCATGGCTCCTTTTCAGGATTTGTATGGTAGAGAGTGTAGGACACCTCTTAGCTAGGACAGGTTAGAGGACAGAGTATCTCTTGGACCAGCTCTTTATAGGACATGGAGCAAGGTGGTGTTGATCAGGTAGAGATTGTAGGAGGCACAAGATAGGCAGAAGAAGTATGTAGATCAGCATAGGATCGATCGTAGTTTTGATGTGGGCATGAAGGTGTTCCTTCGTGTTAGGCCACACAAGAGCCCTATCCATTATGGAAAAGGTTCTAAGTTAGCTCCTAGATTCATTGGTCCTTTTGAGATCTTGGAGCGTATCGGCCCTTTGGCCTACCATCTAGCATTGCCACCCAGCTTGTCTCGCATACATGATGTTTTTCATGTTTCAGTTCTCAGGAGATATATTGCACAGATCCTTCTCATGTGTTAGATTGGACATCATTGCAGGTGCAGGATCAGGGGTAGGTGATGGTGGAGCCCATTCACATCTTAGATCGTAGGACCTTGGGCCTTCGAGGCAGAGAGGTTGATCAAGTTCCGGGTGTAGTGGGACAGATATGATGAGACTGCAACTACATGGGAGGATGCTACTTCATTACGAGTTTAGTTTCCACATTTGTTCCAGTGACTTCCAAGAGGAAGTCGAGTCTAAGGGGAGGGGATGTAGTGCCCACTTCCCTTTGACACCTTTTGATACCTATTTTGATACTTGTGATTACATTATAGACATTATTATGTTTTGATTTAGTATGTTGTTAGACATTTGATCATGGATTATTGTTGATCTTGATTTGATTATGATGCATGATGATTATTAGAGACACTCATATGTGGATGATGATATACTATTTGACATGGATGTTTTATGGATGTTGTTTAGACATGTGATTTTGATATTATGAGTAGATCTAGAAATGGATATTTTATGATGATGATATAGTTGTTGATTAAAATGTAAATGATGTAGTTGTTACTTCGATGTTGTTGTGATTCATTTATATAGTTGGTTTTGTGATTTCATTTATATCATGTTGGATGTTTTGATATGGCCACGAGGCCGAAGGAGGTATTTGTATTTTGCAGGTTAAAAATATCACAACAAAACATCGGGGATCGGAGACCAACCACAATGGAATTCTAGGTGAATTCAACAAGGTCACCATGGCAACTTGTTTTGTGTGTGTGTGTGTGTTTTTTTTAGGATTCCCATGGGGGATTTCCTTTATATGTGACCATGGGTATTGTGTATTTTATTAATGTGGTTTCTTTTATTATTGTTGTATGTATTTTATTAGTAATGTGTTCCTTTCTTTTAATTAATTAATTAATTGTGATAGATTAATGTGAGAATCATATGATTAAAATTTAAATAAATAAATTGGGATATGGGAAAGTAATTAAGAGTTGTTGGTTGTTTGTATTAAATATGTAAGGGATGTGTAAGTTGTGTAAGAGCTTGTGTAAGTCAGTTTTGGAGTATGAAATACTCCACCTCCATGAAAATTCGAATTTGTCCTTGGGGGCTGTTTTTTGGAGGCTTGTGGGACAAGTAAAACTTGTCCCATGCCTCTAAATTTAATTTACCAACCATACTTATGGTTGGAGAAGTGATTTGTGACTTTTATAATGAATTTTATTAATCATGTTGCATGTTTTTAATTGCACTTTCTTACATTTTATTTATTTTGTTGTCCCTTGAGGTGTGGGCTTTTTGGAGTGTGCAAGTAACTTGTCATATTTTCACCCACCTCTTTATTGTGCTTGGGAGAATGGATTTTGTCTTTTGTGTTTGAATTTGAGGATGTGTGATGTGGCATCCTACATGGATCCACATCATCCTCTCTCTTCCCTCTTCTATATAATTCAAACTCTCTTCTTGTTTTGGGGTTGTTGAACCTTTTTGCATTCTTCCTTGGGGCATATTTTTTTGTTTGGAGCTCTTGTGGATTGTGGAGGAATTTGGAGATAAATTCATACTTGGCATTGTTGTTTTGGAACTGTGTTTTGGCATTTGAAGCTTGTTGTTTGGAAACGAAAAGTAACCATGGAGAGGTAGGAATTTAACTCTCCTTTTATGCTGTTGTCATTTTCTTGTTGTGTTGTGTGAATGGTGCATGCTTTGATTTATTTGTTGGCTGGTTGGGTAGACTACCTTAGGGAAGGTGTAGGAGAAGGCTATGGGGAATCCATGTGGGGGGCATAAGGAATGCCATTGGCATCAGATTTTTGTGGAGGGAGTTTGGGTTTGGGATCCACCATGGAAAAGAAATAGCTTGCATTTCTTACTTTGTGGGGGGGCATAAGGAAATATGTGGGGGCATAAGGAGGGATTTGTGGGGGAATAAGGATATGTGTGGTGAAATTTATTTGGTGTTTTGTTACTGTGGATGCCCAATTCCCAATTGGGAGGCATAAGTAGCTTCCCCCATAGACCTTGCTCCTTTGGCTTGCATGATCAAGCCTGAGTTTTGATTGGAATGTTTTCAATTGCAGTTGTGAACTATTGTTTTGTGTTGAACTATGTTTTATATTGAAATGTGCATGTTTGAAAGAATGTTGTGTGTTGTGGAAGCTAGTTGTTGCCATGGGTTGAATTACATCTATTATTGTATTTTGGTTGGGGCTCGGGGCCAATGATGAAGGAAGGATTCTCCTTTCATTGGATGTCTTGGTTGGGTGGAGAGCGTTGCCTTTCCCCTCTTTTTGTTGTGATCAACTTGGAGAAAGAGAAAATGTGCATGTTGTTGTCCTGGAGCAAAGGAAAAATGTTTGATAGTCCCTTGTGAAAACACATTCATTTGTAACCTTTCCCACTTGTAGTGGATGAAATTGTAATATGTATTTTGTGAAGAAAGATGTATGTAATTGATTATGAAAGTGGATATTCGAATTGTGAAAGACATTTATATTTTGATTTTGTTTATTGGAAAGAAATAGAATTTCTAATTGCATTCAAGGAATGAAAGAATGTAAAGATGTTTCTCTTTTTGAATTAATAAAGAATTGCAAGTTCATCTCTCTTTTGCATTGTTGTGTTGAGTTGGAATATCAAATTGTGATTGGAATCTTTGTTTAATTGCAAAGGAAAGAAAATACGTATGGAGGAAGTATATTGTTTTGTATCCTTGGAAATATATTAAAATTGGAAATCATAATTTGTAATTTAGCTTTGAAATGATTTGATTATAAAAACTAAATGTATTGGGTTAGTTTAGAAATAAAAACCACACTTGAATGATGAATTTGATAAACAAATTTCTAGAAATGGAATTTCTAGTTATAAACTTAAAACTAGTAAATGAATTTAATTAAAATGCACAGTTCAGACCTGCACACATTAATCAACTTGGAAATGTTAAAATTTAGTATGATTTATCATAAATGAACTCAAATTGACAAAGAAAACTTAAGAAAACTATTTAGAACATTGCAAAATCGAGCCAATCCTTCCTCAGCCATTTTTTATCAATTGTTGGAAAAATTCAAATTGAATAATTGAGCAAATTAACTTTCCTAAAACACTTTAAATCCTCCTAGAGAAATCCTCCATGTCTGTTTGGCATGTTGAGTGAAGGAGGAGATCCAATTTAATCAAATTTAGAAGTTGGAAATTACCAGTTGGCTTTTTAAAAGCCTGCAGATCATTTTTGTAAAATTTACCCTTTAAACTTTATCAAAAAGTAAAATTTATGATTCTTGTGCAAAGAGGGCATCGAGAGCTTTCCAGAAAGTCCTTGTTTTCCCAAAACCAAGCTTTCTAGCTCAAGTTATGACCCTTTAAAGTTTTCATGCCTTGGCGGGAAAATTTGGGAAAATTTTTCCTCGTGGGCCCATGGCCCAAAAATTTCCATCGAAAAATTACTTAGAAAAAAATTTTTTTTAAAAATTTTTTTGGGAAAATTTTGAATTTTCTCCACCGCCAGCCAATCAGAGGTTTCCACGTGTCCTCACGGGTAGCGGTGGAGGCATGACATTTTTTTCCTTAGACCTTTTTGAAAATTTTGGAAAAATTTCCATTTCTCCCCGCCAGCCCGCGGCCTATCACAGGCTGCCACGTGGCAGATTTGGGTGCTTAGTGGAGGGGGTGGAACCCTAATGGCCCCTTTTCCTTTTGAAAATTTTTGATTTGGAATTTTTTTGTGTTTCCTCCCGTAGCCCCGCACTCCCGCCCTCACCTTGAGAAATCTCTTCCACGGGACACGCGAGACCCACGCATCCCATTTTCCCCTTTTCTCCCTTTGGCAAAATTCACCAAATCTCCCCACCACTCCACCCTCCTCTCTCTTCTCCCCATGGAAAATGGTGGAGCACCACGTGTCCCCTGGTAGACCCACGGCACGTGGATGCCAAATTTTTTTTCTCTCCCTCTTTGGGTGAAATGCCCCAAATTCTTCCACCGCTCGCCTTCCCTTTTTTTTTCCCGATGATGACTCTGAGGCCACCACGTGTCCTTGGAGGACCCATGGAGGTGCAGGTGCAAATGAAATTTCTCCCATGTAAGGAAAAATTCCAAATGCCGCCCCATGACCTGCCATCCCAAAATTTTCCTTTCACCCCTGCTTGACACGTGTCCCCTTGGGGAAAATTTGACCCCTAAAGTCCACTTGCTCATAACTTGAGTTCTACAAGGAGTTAGGAGGACTTCTTTATATCACTGGAAAGGTGAGAAAATTTCCTATCCAATGGGAATGATTTAGGAAATTTTGAATACATTAAGTATGAGAAAAATCAAGTTGAAACTCTGAGCCTGTTAGAGAGTGGGTATGATGATATTTTACCCCCTGAACCTAACTAAAACTTCTAACCCTAAAATTTGAACCATGTGAACTTGATAATTGTTAATAAAGGAAAAATATGTTCTAGTAATTTAGATTTGTTTTGGAACCTAATAGGGTCAATTGTTGTCTTGTAACTTGGTTGTGACACTTCTAATAAAAAAATATTTTATAATTTTCTAACTAACCCTAATTTGGTAGTTGGACGCATTCAATGAAGCATGGGCATGCCATATTTCACTGCTGTAAGTCATGGGACAATATGGGGATCCTTTTGCAAGCAACAAAACATCATTTCACTCCATTTAATACCTCTTACAAGTGGTTGAAGGACAAATTTCAGGATTTCCATTTTCCCTCTCTCTCTCTCTCTTCTTATTTTTCTATAAATTGGAGTGTTGGGCTCATTGTAAAGGGAGAGAGTTTTTATTGTAGCAAAGATCTGTCAAAATTGCTTTGTGAAGACAATGTGCTGCAGACCCTTTAAGTGGACTCCTTGCATGGTGATCCAGACCCTTATATTTTAATAGATTGAATCTGTGCATATCATGAAGTAATAAAATACAAGTTTGTGGGTGCATCTTCCCCCGATATGTTTGTTTGCACTCTCCTTGCCCTTCATTACAAGAATATTGTGTCTATTTTTATGCTCTTGCAAGGACTCAGTATTATTGTGCATGTATGAAATATTGTTGTGAATGCATTTTCTAGATTGTGGAGAACTATTATCACCCCTTCTAGTATGCATTTTACTTCTATTTTTCACACATTGGAAGACTACTCTCACACCCTCCTTTTCTGGTGTATCACCACTTTAGTGTAGGTTTTCATTTTCATGCATTCTCTCTCCTTGGTCCCTTAGAAATTTAGATTAGGAAAGATAGTTTTCCTGCATTAGATTAGATTGTGGCAGGTAGTTTAGGAGTAAGAACCATCTTTCTCTAGAGGTCTATCTCAAGTAGCAAGTCCCACAACTTGGAGATAGTACCCATGTTATCCAATCACATCATGAGCTCAAGTATATACACTTTTGTAAACATTAGGGTGTTGTGATTTGGTGCTACTTGATTCGCATGCCCGGTGGGAGAGAGAGAGAATAAGTCTTCATTTTAATTACAACAATATTGATGTGCACTTGTAAGTTTCTAGCTTCAAAGGAGCTTCAAAATTACACATTTGGTGACTCCAAAAGAGGTAGAATCCACTAGTTTCAGTAGTCCAAGCTGTGATTTATGAGAAGAATTCAGACTAGATCAAGAACTAGGGAAGAAGGATTGTTTGTTCATCTACACCTATCCCCAGGTAGAGAAAGAAGGGGAAGAAGAGCTCAAAGGTCTCCATCTCCACCGAATAGAACCTTGTCAACACCTCCACCTGGAAGGCCTTTTGTTCAGTCAACTAGAGTTCTTCGACCAATCAGGATGGCACAACCAAATCCATATGTCAACTTCACTAGTAGTAGCCCACTTACCCTAAATGCACAAAATCCGGTCCCAATTGTAGCATTAAAGAGCATCCCATATTTCACTAGGGAAAACCAGACTTCCCCTAGTGATCATGTCCAAGATATTGTGAATGTTTGTACAATCCATGAAATCCATGAGATGGACATTGCAGTCAAGTTGTTTGCCTTTTCATTCAAAGGGAAATCTTCCCAATGGTTCAGGAGCCTTGAGGTAGGCTCTATCCAAAATTGGAACCAGCTGTGCACAACTCTCCACAACTAGTTTGGAGAGAAAGGTGATAACTTATCTTTGTTGGAGCAACTAACAACAATCAAGAGATCCCCGAACAAGCAGCTGACAGACTTTAACCTTAGATTTCAATGGACCTGGGATAGGATCCCAACAACAATAAATCCCACTAACAAAGGTGCCTTCTTATACTTTCTTATGGCTTTGAATTCTTATATTTCCTTGATGATTCAGTCAATGGGGTACAACCTTACCTGCATCCTATAGCCTTTCCATAGTGGCTGAGAACTGTTTGATTCAGGATGGAAAAATCACTCCTAGGACATCCATGCCTTTATATCCTGAGTTAGGAAGCCCGGATACTAGCCAAACACCTACATTAGCTCCTATACCCACCCCCAAGAGTCAAAGCTCAGCTGAAGCCTCCACTTCATCATCTAACAACTCCAAGGAACTCTAAGAGGTCATGAGGAAATTGCAAAACTTGGGTAACGAGCTTGTAACCATCAAAATATAAAAAGCTCATAGTTCTAGGCCGTATCGCCTCAAGCTCGATCTCGTGGTCAATGTCGACTAGACCCCAATACCAAAAAAATAGGCTACCATCTCAGACTATAAATCAAAGCCAAAACCAAGGACAACCTCAAGTTGCTAGACCTTTCAGGCCATATGATCCAAGTACAACTTCAACATCAAGGGCATTGGTTCTAGCATAGAATAACGTGGGACAAGAATATGATTGGTGTTTCCCATGCAATCAGCCACATAACCAATCAATGTGCTTTAATGGTGCATTAAATCAAGCTCTAATGGTGTAAACTGTTGGTGTGTCACAAGAATCTAGCCACGAAGAAAATCAGCAATAGGAAGCACCTCAACAAGGGACATCTCCGAATGAAACTACACTTGTCAATTAGCAAGCTGAAGATTTATGTGGTATAAATCAAATACCTTCTCAAAGTGTAGCAGCCAATACATGCTCCAAGAAGAGAAACATTGGGGAAGGATAGTCATCCAACTCAAATGGTCCACAACCCTCTATTACTCCACAAGGTGTTGGCAATCAAAGTGCAGTTCCAAATGTGTAGGGTCAGCCCAAACCACCTTCTAAACCATCTCAAGTGTTGGTTACAACAGCTCAAGTGCTAGAGAAGAATGTGCAAGGAAAAGGGAAGCAAAGAGATAGCTCATCTCCATTCAACATCATTGAGTAGATGAAGAAAACGAATGTAAACATCTCAATGTGGGAGTCATTGGCTATCCTAGGATAAAGAGACCTATTGCAGGCTGCTATGGCAAATTGGTCAGCATCAAATCAGCCACCCAATCAACAAGAAAAATTTCTTACCAATGCAACTCATCCTGAAGGAAATCATGGAGGACAACAAGGTAAAAATTTGAAGCCCCCTCCATTCTATGTCTCATTGATCATAGGAGATAAGTTGGTACATAATTACATGATTGACTCGGGAGCAAGTAGCTCAGTCATGCCAAAACAAATAGCTGATCAGTTAGGTCTTCAATATGAAGTCATCTCTAAGGGTGTAGTGTAATTGGATGGGACAATAGTGACAACAGTTGGAGTAATCAAATATTTGAGCCTCACATTGCACATGTGTCCCAATGTAACAATGTTACAAGATGTGTCAGTCATAGACTTGCCACCACTCTTTGCATTGTGTTTGTCAAGAGACTTCACTGCTAAAATTGGAGGCTATCTTTCAGCTGATTGGTCACACATGTTATTTAGAAAAAGGTATGGGGAAAAGGCCACAATCATATATGAACCCATTACAGACTACCACATTGAATCTTATGTTCCAAGCCTAATCAATGCAAACTGCTCAGCTTTTGATCAAGAAGGCCTCCTAAGCACTCTCGAAGCAAATACCAAGGTGTGTGTATCCCATACTTAACTCTCAATGAGTGGGCCAACAAAATACATGCATTTGATCCATACAAAGAAATGGAGGAATCTGAGCTAGGAGTTTATTGTTTGCATGAAGAGAATCAACCTCTCCCTAGCATCACTAAGCCAGATTGCAAGGGCGAGAATGAAGTATGAAAATTTTTCTTTGATGGATCAAGAAGTAGACAAGGTGTAGGAGGAGGAGCTATGCTCATTTCACCACAAGGTATAATGTATTACTCGGCATTTCGTTTCCAGTTTTCTTTCTCAAACAACACAACTGAGTATGAAGCCTTAATTCACATATTTCACTAGGCAAGGAAGAAAGGAATTAAAAATTTGCAAGTATTTGGTGATAGTGAGTTGATTGTGAACCAAGTCAGAGGAAAAATGCTACCAAGAATGATCTATTGAAGAACTGCAAAAATCGGTTATGGGATCTCATCGAAGATTTTGAAGCTTTTAGCATCAATTCCATCCCAAGGAAGAAGAATGAAGCAACATACATATTGGAAGAAATTGGGGCTACATTTGATGTTGTAGAAAGTATCAAAATTGAGAAATCTCAGCCTCATATCAAATTGGTTATGAGACCAGGTTGCTTACGATAACAATACAAGTTGGCAAGTCTTCGAGAATGATCAAGCAAATTGTTAATTACCTACAAGAAGAAGTTGAGTTCTCCACCGAAAATCAAGACAAGTTGGAGCAATAGTATGGGGAGCCCTTTGCAAGCAATAGAAAATCATTTCACTCCATTTAATACCTCTTACAAGTGGTTGAAGGATAGATTTTGGGATTTCCATTTTCCTTCTCTCTCTCTCTTCTTATTTTTCTATAAATTGGAGTGTTGGGCTCATTGTAAAGGGGGAGAGTTTTTATTATAGCAAATCTCTATCAAAATTACTTTGTGAAGCCAATGTGCTGTAGGCCCTTGTAGTGGACTCCTTGCATGGTGATCTAGGCCCTTATCTTATAATAGATTGAACTGTGCATATCATGAAGCAATAAAATACAAGTTTGTGGATGCATCTTCCCTTGTTGTGTTTTTTTGCACTCTTCTTTCCCTTTCAACCTTCATTACAAGAATATTGTGTCTATTTTTATGCTCTTGCAAGGACTCATTATTATTGTGCATGTATGAAATATTGTTGTGAATGCATTTTCCAGATTGTGGAGAACTATTATCATCCCTTCTAGTATGCATTTTACTTCTATTTTTCACACATTGGAAGACTACTCTCACACCCTCCTTTTCTAGGTGTATCACCACTTTAGTGTAGGTTTTCATTTTCATGCATTCTCTCTCCTTGGTCCCTTGGAAAGTTAGATTAGGAAAGATAGTTTTCCCTGCATTAGATTAGATTGTGGTAGGTAGTTTAGGAGTAAGAACCAGCTTTCTCTGGAGGTCTATCTCAAGTAGCAAGTCCCACAACTTAGAGATAGTACCCATGTTATCCAAGCACACCGTGAGCTCAAGTATATGCACTTGTGTCAACATTAGGTGCTATGATTTGGTGCTAACACTAACCACATCATTAAACTTCAAAATATTATTAGCGAGATGTTGTATTACTAACAGACCATTACCAAGTTATCCCAACTATCACGCAAAGAACATAAGAATAAAAGTGCTTTTACTTCATCATCAAAAAGTATTTCAATTGATTTTAACTTATTTATAATAGATCGGAAATCATTCAAATAACTAGATGCGAGATCCACCTTCATGCATCTTAGAATTGAATAGTTTCTTTATCAAATAAACTTTATTTGAAGCACTAAGTTTTTCATATAAATTAGCAAGAGATTTCATTAACTCTACCATAGAAATTGCTTCGTAATATTGGAAGTCACTGATGTTGCCAAGCTCAATCTTATAGATGCCAAAGCCTTTTTTTCAAAAATATTCCATTCTTCATCAGTCATCTTCATAGGTCTAGACTTGTCATCCAGCAAAGAAATATAAATCTCTTTGATACGTATAATCCTTAATCTACATCTTCCATAATTGATAATTTTGGTTGTCAAACTTATCTACCTTGTATTTGTTTTCTTTTTCCATTGTTGTGGCTCCCAATCAATTAGAAAACCCTCTGTGAGTAAATATGTAAACACAAAAAACCCTCAAACAAAGCTCTGATACCAGTTGTACAGATAATATATCAAATCTAAGCATACATGCAAATAAAACGGATACTCTACCAAAAGAAATATACAAAACAAGAGACATAAATCAACACTAGATTTAACTTTGTTCACCTAGTGTGGGCTACGTCCACAAAGAAACAAGTCAATATTTTATCCAAAGCTTTGGCAAGATATACAATTGAATATTTACAATCTTCCACACCTCTTAGATGTACAAAGTGACTTTCTTTCTCACAAGATTTTTCTTCTTCTCAAGAATTCTCTCTCTCACTCAATTATTCTCACAATAATCAAGCCCTTAATTCTTGTTAATTATTTCTTCTAAACCCTAGATTTCATGCTTATATAGTTATTTATAAACTTAGGGCACTTATCCATGTAATTACAATCAATAGATATTCTTTAACGGTAAAAATAGATCTAATTCCTGAGAGTTAATTAAAACACTCCCCCACATGTAACCGATGCCAGTTCACCCTAACCGATGTCAGTTCCTGCTTGCCTAACTGATGCCAGTTCTAGGTGACCGATGTTGGTTCCTCCTAACCGATGTCGGTTACTATATTTTCCAGCAAGTTTCACATTGCATGCTAATCTAAGGTAATTGAGCTCCACAACTCAACACCGAGATGGCTGAAATGTGCTCGTGGATCAATTGTGATGTCATCATTTGAGATCACATGGCCCAATATCTCACCTTGTGCCATAGAAAATTTCACTTCTTGGGGTTAAGAGATACCCCAAACTTTCTCTTAAAAACTTGTTCTAGATGCACCATATGATATATGCCCTATTTTGAGAAGACCGTAATATCATCTAGGTAAACCAAGATGAACTCATTGATGTAACTTTTGAAGGAAATATCCATGGCACACTAAAATGTTGTGCTCGGGTTTGATAGACCAAAAGGAATCTTTTAATAGGAATACATTCCCCACTTAGTTGTAAACACTTTTTATTGATCCTCTTACTTGACGAGGATCTGATTGAAACTTGAGTATCCATCCAACATAGAGAATATTTGTGTGTCGATCACAGTCTACAAAATCTTATCCATAGAAGGAAAAGGATAATGATCCTTTAGAGATGCCTTGTTCAAATCTCTGAAATCAACACAGTATTATTTCACCATTCTTCTTGCGCACCAGAACTAGATTCGCAACCCAAGTAGAATACTTGATCAGAAATATTATCTTCACCTCAATGAGTTTGGATAACTCCTTCCTCATAAGGGGATCTATATTTGGGTTGACTGGCCACTATTTTTATCATATGAGCTTGATACCAAGATCAAGGTCAATGGAGTGTTAAGAAACACTTGGATAAAAACCTTTGGGGTCTTCATACTCCCATGATAATATATCACTGTATTTTTGATAGAGGGAGATAAAGGCCTCGCTTTTCATCATGCGTGTAAGCTTTACTAAGCATTTACTCCTTTCTCTACGTAATAGTGACTGGGAGTAGTCTTCTTACGTGGCACGCATATACTTTTATTCACCCTTAATCTCATCATCGTGGCTAAACATTTTCTCTGAGGTGACTAGCCCTTTAGGCAGCTTATTTGTCTTTAGTTATAGTACTTGGTCATCATAGTTGTCATGCAATTCAGCTTGCATGCTTGATGAGAACTTAACTTCATTCTGAATGAACTGGAAGATATGAGTGTCATTGTCAAATACTTTCCAGATGATGTTTTTATTTGGAATGGATGGTCTAGTCACCATATTGATGTGATACATGTTCCTTTTGACAAAGTCCTCAGCAGGGGAAGAATTTTGAACCAAGTGTGGCCATCTGATTAGCATCCTTCTTCATTTTACATGGAAAAACCTATAAGTTTAGAGCATCAAATATCTCAAGGAGGTCCCAAACTCTATTTTTATAAGCTTTGAGAAGCTTATTCTTTGCAGTGCACTTGTTTTTGACCTGGTGGATAACCAATTTTGTGTCCCTAAAGATCCACAAAACCTTGATATTTTTCTTTTCAGCAATAAGTAGATCATGCACCAAAGTGCCTCATATTCTGCCACATTATTTGAACATGCGAATCTGCAACTCGTGCATGAATAATAATTTCTCCTCCTTGGGATATATGAGAACAACTCCTATTGTTTCATCATTTTCTTTACCTTTTGAATGATGAAATAGATAAGGGTAAGGTCCAAGGAGGAATACATGTTAAATGTTGGTCGGTTGATGGTTGTTGTACATTCTAACTTCTTGATCCAATGCCAATTGTGAGAGCTTCCTTTTGGTTAAGAGGAACTACTTGTAATGGAAAAAAAGACCACAAGAGAGGAGCTAAATGATATATGACAGTGGACTGCCTAGCATGTGTTGGATCCAGGAAGTGTGATACTCCCTATATGACTATCAATCCACCGTTTAAAACAAATTAATGCAAGAAATAAAAAAATTCTACCGTCAGTAGTTGATATAAAATAGGTATCTCATTCAAGCACAATAAGAAAATCTAATATAACAGGATAGGTTATAGTTAGATCTAAATAATAAGTAGGTGTCAGGTTGCTGGAACTAGTCAAGGTCAAATTCTAGGTTGTTTAGGTCAACTAGTGAGATGATTGTTGGGTTTGTTCTTGGTCAAGGTATACAACACATAGACCAATGCCGGTTGGGTATAACAAATGAAGGTTAAGGGGAGACCGAAGATAGTCTTAGATATCCAACATTGGTAAGGTTGGGGTGAAAGGAACTTGATAATATTTGGTTATGGGGATTGATTTAGGGCTAAACAAAGATGGAAGGATAGAGGGGAAGGTAGATAAAAGCCTCAGGTATGCTCAGAGGTGGGTAACAAGTGAGAATGGTGATTTGGGGGTGTGGGTAGAGGAATGGTTAACTCTACAAGCAGATAAGAGATGGGAAATGGACATGCAAGGTATGAACTAATGACAGAAATGACAAAAGACTATTATACTAAAATGGACTAGGCTGGTAGAAGGTATACTTACTATTTGATGTAGGCTTGATGGTTGAGTGGTGATGGCAGTTGATCAAAAGGATGGTGTTTGGTGCCACAGTAATGTTTCCTGGAATGCTCCCGTGAGTACAAATGCTTATGGATCTATCCTAGTGATGGCTCTAGATGTCTAGATACATGAAAGGATGTTGGTTTCACTTGCATGCAGCTTTGATCTCATTCCCTTGCTCTCAGAATGTGCCAACCCAAAAACAAGGTTGTTTAGGTAAAAAAATGGTAACCGACGACGGTTCCCGGATTGACCGGTGTCGCTTAAGGTAGGATTCCTTAGGTTTACTAAAATGGGCGAGATCTTTCTAATTTCTTAGGCCCAATTATTTTATTCTCATGGATTAGAATGAAAGCTTCCTTCTAATGGGTGGGAATTTGGTTAGAGAGATTGTAGGGATTGATTTTAAGGTTAGACCAAATCTTATCTCATTAAGGCAAGTAAGACTTAGTTATTGTTAATTATGTAAACATGCTAAGAATAGGTCTAAAGTGAGGTGGTGGGTAGGAATTAAGATTATTAGATAATAAATATTGTGAGGATATATATTAATTTAATTAATTAAATTAATAGTGATGTGGGTGGAAGGGGCCATGGTTAGATGAGTATGTTTGAGGTGGTTATTTGATAAGCGACCAAGGGAGTGTGACCCAATCTTGGTGTCTATATTTGCCCCTTTTTTGTGTATCTTGTATTGGTAAGCGATGCTGAAAAAAATAAGATGTGGTTACCCCATGTGTGGGTGAAGGTGATCCCCTAAAAATAGGAACGGATGAGGTAGAAGATAGAATCGGTGAGTTGTTTGATAAAATATGAATGCGATGAAGAGGAAGGTGGACAAAGGGGGGTAATGGGGTAAAGGTCCAATTGGGTAATCAAGGTAATCGGCCAGGGTCAAAGGTAGTGACAGTCAAACGCATGCACCCGTATAAACTGTGGCACGGTACCAGGTTGAAGAGCATGCAAACTCTACATTGTCTAAGGTCGATAGGTTTATCCAAACAAGTTTGAGGTGATTTTGGTATCCAAGGTATAGGATATGATGTGGAAGCACTTCGCAGGTCAGGTGCAAGAATGTTTAGGTATGTTCTGATACACCAAAGGTTGAGTTAGGATAAACGACATGACATTAGGCAAGGTAAGGTCATTAGGTCAAACAACACGGGTAACATTGTCGCAAGGTATAGTGAGTGCATGAGGTCATATATCAATAACAATGTTCCGTGCCTAGGTAGCAAGGTCATGGAATGGGTAACAATGTCACAAGGTATAACGAGCACATGAGGGCATAGGTCATTAATAATGGTCGAGGTCTAGGTAGTGAGGTCACAAAATGGGTAGGACCAAGGTATGGGTAAAATAACAAGTCCCTAAATGTAATTAAGGACATGTATAGGTAATGAAGGCTTGGAGGTAGGTTGCGATAAGGGTGGGTAATGCTAAATGGTGGTGGGTTGGTTAAGTTGTGTCAGAAATGGGGAAAGGGTAGTTGACAAGATTATGACGGGTAACCGATAGCAAGATCTTTGGTCATACGGAATCATTGATGGTCTAGGTAAACCAACCATGGTTTTCTCAGGAACACGACCAATGTTGATTTGAGTATAACCAACCACTGTGTGCTAGGGCATAGGACCATGTCGGTTTAGGTATAACCGACATCGGTCAGGTTGGTGAGGATGTATCTGATTGATTTGAGATGATTGTGATTATAATTTGTATCTATGTTCACATGTATGTTTACACAGACTTTTCGATTTATAGATGATGGAATTTATAGTATGGATGGTGTACATATTTTAATTTTCATTGTTATATATATAGGTAGAAATCAAGTGGATTAGGCATGATAGAGTCAAGGTCATGTAGGCATGGTGGAGTCAGGTCGGTTTAGGCATGATGGAGTTAGGTTGACTTAGGCATGATTGAGTTAGGTTGACTTAGGCATGATTGAGTAAGGTTGAGTTAGGCATGGTGGAGTTAGGTTGGTTTAGGCATGATTGAGTCAGGTCGTCTTAGGCATGGTTGAGTTTCTAATTCATTAATTTGTGTAATTAATGATGATGTGGATCATGTTAAGATGATTTGTAGGGAAATGTATGATTACGGTAAAGAAATTGTAGACAATATGAAATGAATTTGTAAGTTATGATGGTAAAGATGTTAAGAAATTAAAGGCTATTTTGTTTAATTTTCAATTATTGATATAAAAGGTAACTAACTAGGTTAGAATGTGAATAGAAAAGGGGAAGAGGGAGTTGGTTAGGGTAGAGAGTGACTAAGCTAACCTCCAAGGGCCCCATGCCCTCAGAGTGGTTCCTACATAGTCCTAATGAAAAGAGACCTCGGTCCGATGTAGTTCTCCCATAATCTAGGGAAGATTAGGGTGAAATAGTGGAATGGGTTGATAGGTGTTAGGCATGGGTGATGTAGGTCATATGCATGATTGAGTTTAGGTAGTAGGAATGGTTGAGTAATTATAATATACACGTGTCGAGGATCTTGTCCTGTATAGGATAATCAATAAATAATGAGGAAGGAGAATGGTAAGAGGTGGTAAAAGAGATAATTGATAAGAACCCCGATGAGTCTACCATACCCAAGATGGGCTTATGAAAGTAAGACCTGTAGGCCTTGCATAATGGACTATTCTAAGGGTGAAGAAAAGTCACAGGATCATGAAATGTCACGTTTATAGCAAGTCCCTTGAGTAACGAGGAATTTAGGCAAAAAAGGAAAGGAGGTGAGAATGGGAGGTTTAGCATAACTTAGTGTATAATGACGTGTATTTCGAACAAGAAACCCATAATACAAAATAGGTAAGTCCATGATGAAAATTTCATATTTTTTTTTATTTGTTTGTTTTTAATAGACTTATCGATGCAGGGAAATCTATATGGGATGGGTATAATATCTCCTTGAGGTCTTCATAAAGCTGATCGATGCAGAAGCTTCGAATATTTATTATATGTTTGTAATGATCGTATATAGTTTTCCTTCAAGGGAACAGTCTATTGATAGTGGTAGAATATAAAGAAGAGATATCCCTTTTGAGGGAATCATCTTTTGCTAGAAGTTTGACTCAAGGAGTTGTATCCCTTTTTATTTTTAGACGTTTAAGTCATGGACAAGAATATAGAGGATGATCAGGTTATTGTTTAGAAGATAAGACCATAGCACACAAAGATTAACTATGAAGAGGAGGTTTTGAGTGATGAATGACAATGGGATTCCATAATGAAGAAGACAAAAAGTATCCATGAGAATCATGTTATGAGTAGAGTCGTGGTACTCATATTGAAGACAAGGCTAAAAAGTGATGGGTAATCACATGATTCTTGTTTAGTCATGGATCCTCAAAATGGGTAATATAGAGGGTGAACACCGCTCAAGGAACAAGCAATCAATTGACAAAAAGTGATATAGGACTTGATATCAATAATAGAATGGTCGAAGATGTAAGGCATTAAGGGGCTAGGGTTTGAGTTTACCTTCAAGTGAAGATAAATGATAAGCACTGGATCCATAGGCATGGGTAACGATATAGGGTCCAAGCCAATTACGAGCAAATTTACCCCGTTTACTTTTCTCCTATTTAGTTACATGTTGATTTTCCTTTAGGACGAGATCACTGACATGAAAGGTTCGTTCGTGAACACGTTTTTCATAGGCACATTTGATACATTTTTGGTAGATTTGGAGATGGCCAAGAGCGTTGAGACGACGTTCATCTAATAATTCAAGTTGTGCCAAACGATCCTGGTGAAAATCATCATCATTGAGCATGTCTTTTAGTGAGATCCGTACGGATGGAATCTGGATTTTGAGAGGTAAGATAGACTCGGTGCCGTAGACCGTAGAGAAAAGAAGGTGGTAGCAGTCAAAGTGTGAATACTAGTGTGATAAGCCCACAAGGTAAAGGAATGCGTGTATGCCAATCTTTCCCAGTATCATTGACTACCTTCATAATAATTTTTTCAAGGTTTTATTGGTTGATACATGTTGACCAATGGTTTGCGAGTAATAAGGTGATGAGAAACTAAGTTGGATGTTGAAAGCATCACATAGTTTACGTAGGGTTTTTTTTTGAATTGTTTTTACATTATCGGTGATAATGTGGTGAGGTACACCAAAATGACAAATGATGTGATAGTTGATGAATTCACATATTTTCTTAGCTTTGGTGGAAACTAGGGAATGGCTTCTACCCATTTAGTGTAATATTCAAGAGCGGTTAGGATCCATTAGTGGTGTTATGAAGAATGGGGGTTGATCTCACCAACAAGATCCAAACCCCATTGAGAAAAAGGCCAAAGGTCTCATGCGACTTGTAAGGCATGACTAGGGGTGTGATGGAGATTAGCATGTTGCTTTGGCATTTCACACAACATTTGACATAATCACAATAGTCACGGTTTAGGGTTGGCCAGTAATAGCCTAGGTGAAGAATGTGTTTTGCGACAACGAGACCACTAAAGTGACCTCCACAAATTCCATCATGGACTTCCTTAATGGTGTAGGGAATTTCAGAACTTGTAAGGCATCGCAAGAGAATGTTGTTGAAACTACATTTGTAAATAAGTCCACCCATGATGACATAATGGGAGACACTTTTAAGAAAGGAACGTTTTCCATTACGAGTGAGATCGGCAAGTAAAATGGAAAGGGAAAGATAGTCTATATATTGCTTATACCAAAGGTCATGTGGGTCAGGGGCAGCGGTTCCGATAGAGTAAACTTCACAAGGAAAATAAGAGGTTGATTGTAGTCTTTATATGGTGAAAAATATTTTAGAGTCAGCGGGTGAAGGGGGTATCTGAGAAGCCAAGCAGGCCATGGTATCTAAAAATTTATTAGTAGAATGTGGGGTGGTTTGAAGTGCGTAATGGTGGTCGACGTGGTCAAAAGTATGTCCACGTGATGTTTGTACTTTTTGAAGTATCTCATTACGACACTCGATATGTACTGTTGACTTGGTTTACGATCAAATGAGAATCACCAACAATGTTGATTGACTTAATATCTAAGGCATAAGCAGCCTAGAGACCTAATACAAGTGCTTCGTATTCAGAAATATTGTTTATACAATCAAAATCAAGTTTGAAAGATAAAGGCATAGGTTCACCATCAAGCGGAATGAGGATAACACCAGCCCCACCTCCACGCTAACACTTGGATCCATCTAAGAAGAGTGTCATTTGGTAAGTGGGTTTGTCTAGGGAAAGGGTAGCTATAGACTTGTCTGGAAAGTCGAAGTTAGAGGGTTGATTCCCAAAAATAGGTGCATTAGCCAATTGGTTGGTTATAGTCTTGCCCTTGATGGACTTTTGATAGATGAATTCAAGGTCTAGGGCGAGGCGAAGCATAAGCCAACGTGTGGCACATTGATTTTGATAAGGTTTGGCATACATGTAGTGTAATGGGTTAGTATTAGTAATGACGAAGGTTTTGTGGTTGAGTAGGTAATGGCGAAGTTTGGTGGTGATAAAAAATAAGGCTAGGAAACATTTTTTTAGAGTGGGTTTATCTATTTTCGTAGTCAAGAAGGGTATGACTTATGTAATAAACTGCTTGCTCTCGGTGTTGGTCATCACAATGAGCGAGCATGGCACCTAGAGAATGGTCAGTGGCAGAAATATATAGGTAGAAGGGTTGGTCATCATTAGGAGGAATGAGCACACATGGTTTAAGGAGGTATTGTTTCAAGGCTTGAAGGCTTTATGACATTCATCATCGCATTTGAATGAAACTTATTTCTTGAGAAGATGATGGAATGGTTGATGGTGGTGATAAATCATGAGATAAAATGATGAATTGATTGTAAATTTCCCTTTAGGCTGCGATGTTGATGGAGATTAGTGGGTGGCGGAATTTCATGGATAGCCTTGACTTTAGCAGGATCGACTTCTATGCCACAAAAAGAAACGATGAAACCTAGGAGTTTCTGGAAAGTACAGCAAGACGTATTTTTTGATTGAAGATGAAAAAATACTTGATGAGGTGCTCAAAGATGACTTTAAGAATGGCCAGGTGTTCTTTTCGATACTTGGATTTGCAAAGAAGATCATCTACATAATCCTCTAATATGTGATGCATGATGTCATGGAAGATGTAAGTCATGGCTCGATGATATGTAGCACTGACATTTCGAGGCTAAAGGGCATGACTCGATAGCAGAAAAGTACCCCAAGGGTGATGAAGGAAGTCTTGTGTTGATCATCGGGAGCTAGTAATATTTGATTGTAGCCCAAAAAAATTTCCCATGAGTCATAACATTTCATGGCCAGCAGTGAGATCAACTAATTGGTCAATTCCTTGTAGTGGGAAATCATCTTTGGGACAAGCAAGGTTGAGGTCATGGAAATTTGTGCAAATGTAGAGTCCCCTATCACTTTTGTGATAGGAACGATGTTAGAAATCCATTGGGGATAATCAATGGGTAGAATGAAGGAGACCGAGAGAAGGTGTTGAAGCTCTTCTTTAACTAGAAGAGCAATGTGAGGATGCATTTTCCACACCTTTTTTTTAATGGGTTTGGTATCGGGAATGGTTACGATATTATGAACCATGATTTTTCAATACAAGGCATATCAACATAGGACCAAGAAAATGCATTTCTATGGTCCTAAAGGAAAGAAGTGAAGGATTTTTTTAGTAGCATTTAAGGATTGGCCGATCTTTAGAATGTACAGTCCTCCTAAGTATTAATGTTGATTTCATTGGTTGATTCATTTAATATAGTTTACATCTCGTAGGGTAATGGCTGGTCAATATAAGAGTCTTCTACACTAAGGCGGTGAGAATGGATTCATCATCCCGACATCGAATGACGTTAATTAAAGGCATATCGTCATCGATCTTGTCAATATACAAGAATGGGAGAGAAGAGGGAGCCTCGCCATCATGTTGATAGGTCAACGGTCCCAGGGAAATGGTGTTTACGAAAAAAAAATGATGAGGAATAGATTCAGGATCTATGGACTCCGTGGGTGAAGATGGTAATTTGGGTAAATGAAAGGGGAAGATTTATCATCTTGGATAAGGTCGATGTGAACCTTCTTAGAGGATAGAGCATCAAAACCAATGCTAATATGGTCATTGTGTTTACAAGAGGTATTAGAAATGATAGTGTGGATGCCTTGTTCATAAAAACTGAAGCCAAATTCTTTCCATGTGCACTTTGGTGGAGGAAAGTGTGAGCGAAGTGACATTTAGTGAGGGAGTGAAGGTCATATGAAAATGGTTGGGTTTGGGATGGTGGTTCAGGTTTATAGGTGGCCATATTAAGTCCCCCATACATTAGGTTGGTGCGAAGGTGGGGAGGGACATAATGGAAAATGTCACTGATGTGGATGTCATAACTAGGGTGTTGACGTAGATTCCCATACTCTTATAGGGTGAGGAAGGTATCGATATTGTATAGGTGGTATTCCCCTAGAGTGAGGCATTGAAAAACCTCTTCTAAGGGATCAGTAGTTGGTATGTGGGTAATGGTATAGATGGCTCACTAGATGAAAGGGAAATAGGGGTGCCACTACTACACTGCAATGGGGATAGCGAGGGTAGATGCAGCGGGGTGGAGGACATTTTGGAGGAAGGAGAAGGTGAAGTGGTGACGGTGGCGAATGCCTTGATCGGTACAAGCACATCATTAGGTCGATATAGCATGTTACAAGTCTTGAAAGGTGAGGGGTCGGTAGGGATGGTGTAATTATTCCCCTCGTGTTCAAATTTGAGGTATCGATGTAAAGTCGAAGGGACACAACCCATAACATGGATCTAAGGTTGGCTAAGCAGAAATTTATACTAGAACTCCCTTTCTAGAACATAGAAAAGGTACGGGACGGTGCGGGGACCTACACGGACATGGAGAACAAAGGTACCTAGGGTAGTGGTCATGACGTCATTGAAAGAACACATCATAACAAGGTTACCATACATGTAATTGACAGTATTGCATTTGGTGATATGGTGGAGAGATGATGTTAATACTTTTAGCACCACTATCGATCATAATGTGTTATATGCGTATATTATCGATAAAGATGGAGATGAAAAGAGTAGGTTCGGGATCATCATACTGGAAGGGAGTGATCTCTTCATTTGAAAAGTTGAGGGCAGCCACTTGGTGAGTGGGTGGAGGTGTAGAGGAAGGTGAAGACCTAGTGAGCGAGGCTACAGGTGTGGGGTCATTTGGTAAGACTTTCATATATTGAAGGACCTCCATGAGATCTTGACGATGTGACTTTGAGGTTTGGATGGGGTCATATAAAGACATTTTGAGAGGGATTGGTGTAGTTTTTTTAGCATTATGCGATGTGTGACCCCGTCGGAAATGGGATATGCAGGACCTCGAATGATGACTTTGGGTGTGGGTGTGGATGGTATATTGGAGTACGTGGTTGGGTCAAGGGCTAGTTGATTTCTCCTTGCCCTTTGTCTTTCTGAGCACAAATGGAAATGTTGATCATGTTAATCTAAGGGGAGGTGGATGAAGATGGTGTTTCATCGAAGTTATAGTGGCATGAGGGGCAAAAACCTAGTGGTGGATACGATCCTTGAGAAATGAGTAGGGTGCATTGGCATTTTGGTGGTGGTTTGGCCAACTCTCTTATAAAACTATGTTAATCTCAAATCTCGGGGATGGATCAAATATTTATGGGGGTGGAGATCTTGGTCACTGAGTAGGTAACGGGAGAAGATCTGTGGAAATTGGTGAAGGTGAAATGGGGTCCTTATCAAGAAGATCATCGTCGTCAAAGTTTTCTTCAGGAGGAAACAATTGGACAAAAGTGGTTTTTAAAGCCTTATAGTTCTCTACATCGTGTCCTGGCATGCGATGGTAGGTGCAAATTTTGGTTTCATCATACCCCTTTAGTTTAGGTTTGAGTGGGTCCTAAGGTCTAAGAGGTGGTAATGTTATGATAGAAGTTTTGAGGAGATTGGTTAGGATTTTGGCGTAGGAGCCTACTAGTTGATCAAAATGGGAGATGAATATGGGTTTGGACACAGTATGAATGATTGTGGAGGAAGATTCTTTACAAGAGGGGGAGTAGGTGGGCTACTAGTTTGGTGTGTGGTGCGGTCTTAGGTGTTTCTTATATCTACTTGGGTAGGGGTAAGGTAGAAGAACTAGCGATGGAAGGTTTGGTTTGTTTAACTATCTTATGGGAGGGTAGCAGATTTTTAGCTTTAGATTGCATCTTTTCTAGTAAAGGTGATACGGGCATATGAGATGTGGAGGGAAAATCTTATGGTGGAAGATGGCGGGTTACCCACGGGGTAACCGAGGTAATGCTTTGGGAGGTAGGTGGTGTGGGTTAGGCGAAGGCTTGAGTGAAAGGGAAGAAAGTGTAATGTGTAGTGAAGATGTTATTGATGGTAGTGGAGGTATGGGTGGTAAGAAGGTCATGGGTAAGGGCGGAAGTTGTGTGGGTTTCTTGGGTATATTAGTGGTTTGTGACAGGGGAAATGGGTTGCTACACTCTTGGTTTACTAGTGGATGGGTGTTTCTTGGCCGTGGAGTCGAGGGGAGAGGTCCTAGGATGAACGAAAGGGATGATGGTGATATTGGCATGGTAGGCGAAGTTGGTGTATGAGGTCTAGGATATTGGATCTTCTTTTTAGGGGCTGATGTAAGTTTAGTGTTAGTTTTGGAATATGTGGCTAAATCTAATTTGATGGGTGGGTGAGTAAGGCTAGCTGTCGTATGACCCCTAAGGTAGTGATAGGGTTAGGTAAGGGAGATGATATAGGTGTGGGTTTGGGTGTAGATGCATGTTGGGTTATGGGCAGAGGTGTGATTTGGGCCATGAGTGGTACCGTGGAAGGTATTGCAATAGTTGTGGTTGTGTTTGGTTTGGTCACTCGAAACACTTTTGGATAAATAGTGGAGGTGTCAGCGAGTGACAATTGCATTTTTGTTGAAACAGGAAGTAGAAGGCATCCCCAAAGTAAGGCTCTATCGACATAGTCTAGGTGATCGGCCAAGTGTGAAAATGGTGTTGTTATAAGCGGGGGTAATGTGGATTGAGTGGCAATCCCTATAAAATGTGTTTGAGATACGAGAAATGGCTAGCCTTAGACTCTATGGGTAAGAAAGTCAAAACAAGATCAGTGGGGTCTTGAAGGTTTGATGGTGAATGGTCATCTATAGGAAGTGGCACTTCTATAATATCCTCCATGGGTAGAGGAGAGGATGGGCCAGCTGAAGTGTACTCTCCTTGTGTTGGTGTAGGTGCTGGACCTGCATCTTCTATGAGTAGGAGAGGTGCCACTGACAACTGCTCAAAATTTTAAGGGGTCAAAGGTGGCATGCTGATTATAGGATCTTCCACGGGTGAAGGGGAAAATGAAGGGGGTTCCTTTGTGGGTAGAGGAGTAGATGAAATATATTCTAGTGTAGGTAGGGGAGCGTGGGCTAAGATTTCATCTATGGAAGGAACATGAGGCAATTGGGAAGAAACTGGTATATCATCAAAAATAGCGTGGACCTCGTGGACATTGCTATCATTATTTGAGGTATCACCAACTTGGTTGGAAGATGGGGCATGATTAGGGAATGGCTTCTTGAAGTGCAAGATTTGGTTAGCGGGTGCATTTGGGCTATCCAAGACTAAGTCTCTGTTGTCTATCATTTCTTTAATGATATTTTTGAAGGTAATGCATTTATTTTTGTTGTGACCTTTGACGTAATGATAGTTACATAATTTGTGTTCCTTATACCACACATGCATGGGTCACTCAGGGTCAAAACCAGTATGTTGTTTTATAGGTGGAAGGGTAATGGCACTAGCCTTAACAAGATTTTCCAAAATAGAAGAATAAGATTCTCTTATGGAAGTGTACTTTCGTTGTTCTCATCTGAACTAGAAAGCTTGGATGGGGGAGAGATTAGAAGGAGGTTTGGCTGGGTTTGATTGATGAGGGGGACCAGCTTTGAGAACTATGGAATTAGTAGACCCTTTGGGATTTGAATAGTTGTTTTTGGGTTTTGAAGATGAAGAATTATCATTTGATTTGAATGCGATGCCCTTGTTATAAAGTTGAATCTTCTTTTCTTTGTTATCAAAAATTTCCAACTTCTGTGCCATGGTGAATGCCTCATCCAAAGTGTGAAAAGTCTGCACTGCAGGTTGGTGAGATGTGTCTAGCACAAGCTCAAGTAAATAGATCTATGAGTTCATTTTGAGGTAATTGAAATGTGAGCTGGTTAATTAGGCTACATCAGTGAGTGATGAAGTCAACGATAAACTCATCATCATATTGTCGTGTGGAATAAAGATCAGTCATGGTAACCTTCTTAACAATGTTGATGGAGAAGTGATCTAGGAAGGCTTGGGCTACTTGATTAAATGAGTAGATGGAGTGTCTTGGTAACCCACTGTACCAGTCTAATGCAGGTCCTATTAGGGACATTGGGAAAGTCCTCAAAAGTAAAGTGTCATCATGGGCAATCAGGTAACACCCATGTTTAAAGGATCGCAAATGTTGTTGCGGATCTTCTTTGTTATTGAAGCGGTTAAATTTTGGCATTTCCCAATGTACAGGGTATGGTCAAATAGGAATGGATGGGTGAATAGGTTCATTAAAAATTTCATCATAGGTGAGGGAATTGCATGAGCCGGAAACTGATACTTCTAGTATATGCATCTTTTCCATCATCAACTTGATGAGGTCATTAGTAGGTTGTGATGGAGAGACACCTCCTATGGTATAAGGGGGTGAATATTGAACCTGATAGGTAGGTTGAGAATAGGGAACTGACATAGAAGGAACATATATAGAATGGGTGATAGAAAACATAGGGGGTTGTTGATAGTATGTGTATGTAGGTGGGATGGTCGTCGTGACTCTGGTATCGATTAGGGGAAGTGTTTGTGGCATGAAGAGGATGATATTCTAGAATGGAGTAGGGGTCACCAAAACCATGGGTGATTGTGTTGCAATGGGTATTTGTGAGACAATAGGTACAAACCGGGGCTATAGCCTAGGTGGTTGATGAGGGGACAATAGATACATAGGTGTGAGTGATACTACGAGGCGCAATTGCATCCAAGGTGGGTATGGGGCCTAGTGCGAAACTACGAGGGTGAAGCGGTGAGGGTAATGCTGCATTATTAGGGGCTGATACAAAAGTAGGAATAAGGTTAGGAGAGATGGATATAGGCATTTTGTATATCAACTAACCTGAGGAGTCTCAGTGGAAGAGTGGGAAAGGTAGAACTGTAAGGCCGTGGGATTCTAATCAAGGAGTCGTGAAAACTCTTCGTCGCTTGCAACAATGGTGGTAGGTAAGGTTGGATCCATGGGTGACAGGATGGAAGGCGGTGAGGGACTAGGTGGGAGTGGTTGATGACTAGCGTGGAATATGAGGGCATTAGTTTGGCTGTGAGTCAACACCATGTGAACCAATGCTGACTTTGTAAGACTGTATTTTATAGATGACACATAAAATAGTAGAAATGGAGAATAATAGGGTCTCGAGAGGTGAATCTGGTCAATGTCTAGATTTCTAAAATCAAACACAGAAACCGATGACGGTTAGGTTGACCAAAGATGATTGAGGGCCAACTAATGATGGTTACCAAAACCGATACTAGTCATTGTGGAAGAAAACCAGTCTCAAAGAATGAAACAGAATGTTGGATGTGTCTGGGAAAACTGTGTATGACAATAGGTATCAATAGGGGAGAAATATGATGATGCCCTAAGGGCCAGAAATAGAATAGAAAGAGTGATGAAGGCTATTCTAGGTAAAGTAACTAGAAATCTAGAATCTGACACCAATTAGGGTTTAACCGATGATGGTCAGATGTGAACCGCAGAGTGATGATCGCTAGAACAACTTCGGTGGTCAGAAATTTGAAAGAAATGAAGAAATTTGGTTTTTTGAATTAAATTAAGTGAAGAATCAAACTCATAAACTTGAGAATGAGGAGATTTGGCCCTGGCACACTCAGATAAAGTCAGAATACCCCAACTACGATGGTGGACTGTGCAAGGAATAAGAAAAATAGAGAGTCATAGTCTCACACCTCAAAACACAAGTAAAGAAGAATGCTAATAAAAAAGCACGATCCTAACAGTGATTTTCTTATGTTTGTTTAGCTTATGCTATTTAGGACAGACTGTGTGTATTTAGAATAGAATTTTTTTGGTTAGGAAGGCATCCTACGAAGAAGGATATCTAAAAGGAGATGTTTCAGGTATGTTATGGCGGGGCGGGCCATCCTAAGAGATGATGACTTGAAAGAGGCAATGAGCTATGGAGTAATCGCCAATTGGATCATGTGATCACTAAAAATGTTCTCAAGTAAGATTTTATTTAAGAAAGTTGTGTATATTTTGATTTTTTTCAAGTTTGGTAAGACAGAGAGAGAGAGAGAGAGAAAATGTGCTTTCTATGATTCTTTATGTCAACCATCAACTGGGCATGACTTCCAACATATACGCTGCCCTCATTTTAATGTAATCTAAATGCAGAAATCGAATGTAATGCAATCAATTTTAAGCCCAAATCAAAATATTATGTTCGATGACACAAATGGTGAATAGTGTAACATTCCTATTTTAAGAATTTACAAACAACGGAATTTTTTTATTTTTTTACACCATGTTCTCTGTTCTAAATAAAACATCATTTAGAACACACATTCCATGCCAATCAATCTCATAACAAATAACCATATGTAGTTGTAATGACTTGGTAAATTACCAATCTCTCATTTCATGACTCAGTTACTAACCGATCTCTCATGTTTGTCTTAAAGTATAGAATACTTTATGTATACTACATATACTTGGTTTTCCTACCCTGATCTAGGTACTGAGTGATCTATTCAAAGAACCTATCTGAATATTTGTTACCAATATTCATCTAACATCATGTTTCTTTAAACTAGGTGACATAGGACAATGTAACCAGCAGCTTGCAATACTTTGGCCAAAGATTTTCAACATATTGTTCATGTTACTATTCCTAGATGGCATACTCATCAATTCGAATACATCCTTCACCTCACTCTACTATTATCTAGAATGGTCTTTACTGACTTCTATCAGTCCACTTGTCCAAGGTTTGACCCTAACCTATGTTAGCAACATAATTTGTTATAGGGAGACACTCACGATGACTTAGGGTATATGGGCATACTCGACCGACCTAAGTCGTCAAAATGTGCCTAGGTACCCTGAGTCATAGAAAGCTACTTCCTATTTTAATAATGTTGCTAACTTGACCTAAAGAGAAACTAATTTCAAGTCAAGATGTGTGTAGATCTAGATGAACAAATACAAAAGGGTGTTACCACATGTCAACTGCAACACTATATCCTCGAGAATCCCTTAGTCTTCTCAAGGTATAGTCATGCGATTGGCATGTGCCAACATCTATTAGAAGCTGCTTCATCATGATGTACACACCCCTTGGTGGTTATTACTTCATAATTAAATTTGGATTAAGATTTAGATTGCAGCAACCATGCATAACCCTAATTCGAGCGTTCGGTAAGTTCTTTATCCATAATTAATCTGATTTGATATTAAGAACTTCATTAACTCATTTTGCATTTATGTTCGGTAACTTGGCATAACAAGCGGCTTATCCCAAAAATATGGCGAAAAACATCAAATGGTTAATTTTAATGCAACTTAGTTGTCCAAAGGTGTATCATCCACCTAGGTTTAGCTAGCATTTACTTTATATAAAACGAAGTACAAAGATTAAATATCATAACCACCATTCCTTTTATTTTTCCTTATTTTGAGAGAGAAAGAATCTTCCTCTACATGATTAGATTTTAGGGTTAACATAACCTTTTTATCATTCACCACTCATATAGTTTAATTGTATGTCCAATACATATTTCATTATTATACTATAGTTGTTTAGATAGAGAACGACATCTTATGCCACTTAGCAAGTTACACCTTAGTAAGGGGGATTGAACTATTCCCTTATTCCAACTTATTAAATGATAACAATAATAGGTATACAAACAGATATAAATAATATCAACAAGATAGCATTACTATTTCCTTCATACAAAGTACAAGAGAATTTACACCACAATTTTGAGTCAGTCTCCAAAATTTTCAATTCATCATGATAAACTATACACTTTACAATATTATGCATTTCGGGCATATTGCATGTCAATCAACATTAAGATCATAAAAGAACAGAACTTTTCTTTTTCAATACAACTCAAGAATGAATCGAAACTCTTTACAAAAGAACCAGAACTTTAAATCAGCCAATACATCATTAAAAAAATTCCTTCTTTTATCACTTATGAAGTCCATCTACAAAAATTGCTAGCACGGGTCAGTTCATTGAACTAAGCATGATAATCACTAAGCATTAAAACGAAGTGCATCCCACTAATTGTTCCATTAAAACAACTCTTCTTTAATGAAACAATTAGTATCTCATACCAATAATCATAAGTAATAACAATCATAAAAGAAGTATAATTAATAAGTCTGAAATCACTTTTAAGAAAAGAGCATAATATAATCAGCAACTACTGCATTATATCATATAAGAATTGACCCAATCAATTACTTATTTAAAACAAACAACAAATCTTGTCATCTAATTATTTCATAATTCTTTCTGAATTGAAATACAAAATTTAACTTTACTATGTAATGAAAAGAGTTACTTTCAGAACCAAAAACCTTATTGTCATTTTACCAAGTTTCTAGAATCATGTACGAAAAATTCAATTCAGCATAGTACATATTTAGGATGATTCATCCTATAACTTAAATAAATAAGAAGAAGAATCAATATAGACTATCCACAATTCACCATTCATCTAAAAGATAGAAAACAAGTTCAAAAAGTACATAACTAATTACCTACATACTTCATCAATCAAGGAAACCAATCAAAGGATTCACCATTTAAGAGAAAACATCTGATTCAAGAATCCCAAACCAGTCTGAGAAGGGAGAGAATCAAAACATTCATCATCCACATCACCTAGGTGAGTCATCTCACCTTGTGAGAGTCATAGGTCTTAGGAAGTCAAATGACAAGTGTCAAATTCTGTCATAGAATCTGACATTGTCATTTGTGTCAATGCGTCATAGGAGTTACATTCCTTATTTGGAATTGTAACTCCTCTTCTAGTGGCATCATATGCGTCAGTCAACATCATATGCATCAGTGGCGTCATTGGGGTTCTTTCCATGTTTAGGCATGGGGGTTACACAACACCCCTATTTGTACTTCCTCTTTTTCGATCTATGAGTATGAGCAGACCTATTATTCTTACTTGCAATCTTCTTTCCATTGATTCAAATCTTGCGTATTGCATTGGCTTGATGTTACCATCGGAGTGCAACTTCGTTGTGGTGCATTGCTTTTCGACATCGGTTCTCGTGCATCCCTCTTTCATGGCATCAAATATGATTTCGGTAAATGTGCGCTCTTCATTTCTCGATTGTTTATTACTTTTGGTTTCTTTATTTTTCCTCATGCAAGTTTTTTCGATTATCATTTTGGAATTGTATTGCTCACCTCGTATTAAGGTTTTAGCAGTTGCAAGTTTGAGGGGTTGTTCATTGGTTCATGGTTTGAGTTTTCTAGGATATGCATGTATTTTGTATGTTTTGGGGTGCATTCTAGGTTCACGGGTTGCAGATTTCAAAGTTTAGTGTTGTCTTATTTTTCACTTCAAGCTAGTCTTCCTGCTCTCCTTGCTTTTCTACATGCATCCTCCTCCTAGTGAATCAAGCCCCTCTACATTGGCTTGGGTTATTATCATTCCTGGTTATAGATCTGGTTTAGTGTAGGGTTTTAAAAGGTGGTGGGAAGGTCCTTTTTGGAGCTGCGAACCGAGCTGGCCTACCCCAGCTCGCCGTCCACCCCGTGAATTGCCTTACACAATTTTTACACCTTCATCTCTACCTAGTACGTGGCTTGCACCTGTTGGCTCAGCTAAATTAAACAGAAGGGCATTTCAACATTCCTTCCTGACATTTGGTAGTTATTAAACTTTGCATGTAACTCCCGGTCTCCCTAACATTGGTCTCCTGCATAACAAAGGCTTAAGTACGCATACCTAGACCCACCTTGGCAACGTTTGACCCAGAGGCTCATCCAAACAAATCAAACTGGTTCTCTCGCTCCGTCTGCTCAATAAATCCATTACTCTACACACCACATTACTGCAACTCGGTGTTATTTCGACTCCATGACGTGCTTTCACTAGATTGTCAAAATTTTAAATTGTGCATTGATCCCTTCTTGAACGGGATCTATTTGTATTTTCTTTTCCGCTGCCAAGCTTTCCTATGGATGGTTTCTAAGCTTGGATTGTGCACCTGTAATCTCGCTGCCATCTACCCCATCCGTTACGGTAAAACACGTGGTCCCTTTCCCAAAGATCAACATCTAGTTTGGGTTTTTTAATCTACAGGCTCATTTTTTTGCTACATTGCCTCGGGTTCAACGTTTGTGATTGGATTCTCTCAAACTCATTTTTTCTCCCTTGGAATGAAATCTAAAAAAAAAAATTCCTGTGAGCTCGTGGTAGTTTTGGTTGTGCATCCAGGCTCCTGTTTTGTGTGCTCGGCGTGGTATTTGCATCCTTTTTGGGCCCTTTTTTTCCTATGTAGGAGGTGCATGGTGTATTGGCAGGCACAACCAAACTTATGAGAATAGGAAATGGAGAGCCGGTTTGATTCCCACGATCGTTGCATTCCTCTCTCACTGGTTTCGAAGATTTTGCTACCACTTACCTCGTCGCACCTCTCTATGACACGTGGGCTCTTCCCTTCAAGTCTTCCCGACATGTTTAAATTCTCGGAGGCTCATTGGTCTGCATCAAATGTTACCTTATACATGCTCGCCTACACCTTCTCTACCTTGAACCATTACCTACATTTGAAATTTGCTTGGCGGCCGCATCTACCATCTCCCTTCGATAGTTACAAAACACGTTACAACTCTACCTACTCGACCTCCTACGAAGATGGTTTCACCTTGGCATGTGGACTAGTTGACACACTTCTGGAGTGTTCATTTGGATGTGGGTACAACCTATTCCCTCTGTAACTCCAACCTTTACAGCTTGGAACGGCAGTCATGGTCATCACGTGGACTCAGCTAGAGATTTACACAAGTTGCCCTATTCTAAAGGTTGATTATTGGTAAAATCATTATCACCTTTCAAACTACTAGGGTTATCACCTTTTTAAAATGTTTTAAAGGTGTTAAAACATTTCATTTTAATTGGCATTGTAAAATTTTGGGCATTTTGGCTTGTATTATTTACCTTCCTACGAGCGCCAAAGACGGAGAGTGAGGTCCAGGGGTTGGCAAGAGGCTAATCCCCCTTACAATCAAAACAAACCCTATCTCAAATTCCATGTTGTTTCCAACGAGCATACATACAAAACCTTTTGCATGTGTTTAGGGCACTTTTTAATCCATTTACAGGCTTATTAGCTTTTTCCATCGATTCATGGGAATTGTTTTTTGCTATAACTTTTGACTCGTTGCTCGGTTTTGAGAACTTCTTTAGTCAAAGTTGCATGTTTTTTTGCACTCTAGTTGATGGAATTATCATTTTTGTAAATGCACTATTTTATAAAGTGTCACATTTTGGGGGTGCCTTTGTATTGCTTAAGTCAGCTCATTTTTTCTTGAGCTTTGTTCTATCCCCTTTTTTTCTTGTGGACTTGTGAGCACGTCACTTGCAGCCTTAAATCAAAGGGATTATTTTGTACGATGTGAGATGCTATTTCTCACAAGGCTTTCTCTTCCCCTTCGTGTTTTCTCTTGTTCTTGTGCTTTCTTTCGTGTTGATCTGTTACACCCAACGAACCTTGATTGTTGTGTCCACCATTGCGCGTTATTACGTTGATTGCAAGGTGAGTGACAAACTAGTTCTCGGCACACAGTCGCATCTGGTTGTAATCAATGCACTGAACTATAAAGTGCCACAAAAAGGGGGTTAAACTTGTGTTCCTTGGAGGCTCCTCTCGTCATGGACATTGAATTTCATCGCTCATTGTTCAACTAGGACCAGGAAACTACCTACAATGGAAGAATGGGATACTCGATCATTGTATTATGTACAATTTGTTACCACATCTTCTTGGGTTGGCACCTGAACCTATTGACCGCATTCATCACCAAAATTGGTTGAATGAGAATGATATGGCATACGAGGCTTCTTTGTCTTACTATACTGGAGGACCTTCAACGTCGATTAGAATTCACTGAGTCTGCGCATAGAGCTTGGATCTTCATTCGGAATTTTCATGGAGACTTTGATCCTCCTTCATCTGGTTATGGATCTTTTGATGATCTTGCATCCATGGAGGAAATTGAGTTCACCGATACTTTTTCATATGAAGGGCCACCTACACATATTTATATGCATGCTCCTTCAGAACTTAGTATTGATCCTATCATATTTTCTAGTGACTCTCCTCCACAAGACTCTTTGATTGAATTATCACCTACACCATGCTACCTTGGATCTTAGGTTTTCCCCAACACGAGCATCTACTGATTCTGTTGATTCAATCCTGGAGATTATACCATCCCCTGTTGCTTCCAGAGACTTTGAGATTGCTTCTTAAAAGGGTTCTTATAATCCTCCACAACAGGACATTTATTTCCTTGACTTAGACTTGGATGATATGCTCGAGGATACCAACATCACAGTGCAGCATCTTCTTCCACATATTGCCTCTTCGAGAGATCGAGTTTTCATCACACAAGCTTCCATTGACTCTCCACCGCAAAGCGAGGTTCATTTTCCCCTTCAAGGATCTCTTGATGATATATCTATATTTGTGGACTCCCACCGTATGGAGATTGACAAGATTGCACCACTTCTCTATATATATTATCTCCATCCCATATTGGGCCACCTTCGACACTCTCCATGTTCCTCCTCCTTTTGATCACAGACCTTTGGTCCCTTCAGATTCATTAGGAGTCCATCGGAAATCATCTTCCTGGAGGAGCTGGATAGCGCTCCTTTTTTCCTCTTCTCCTCTTCTTCTTTCCAGAAAGATGTTGTTTGTACATGGGCACCTTATCAAGCCTTTAGTTGTCGGGGCCCATTGACCCATCTTTCTTAGTTATCCAGGGAGTCCTCTTTTACTGTTACTGTCTTACCATTACCTCTTCCCGGCTTCGATGAAGGGGGGTGTTGGTGTGTGTGACATGTCTTGTCATCGTCCACATCACCTAGGTGAGTCATCTCACCTTGCGAGAGTCATAGGTCTTAGGAAGTCAAATGACAAGTGTAAGATTCTGTCATAGAATCTGACATTGTCATTTGCGTCAATGCGTCATAGGAGTTACATTCCTTATTTGGAATTATAACTCCTCTTCTAGTGGCATCATATGTGTCAGTCAACGTCATATGCATTAGTGGCATCATTGGGGTTCTTTCCATGTTTAGGCATGGGGGTTACACAACACCCCTATTTGTACTTCCTCTTTTTGATCTATGAGTATGAGTAGACCTATTATTCTTACTTGCAATCTTCTTTCCATTGATTTGAATCTTGTGTATTGCATTGGCTTGACGTTACCATCGAGAGAGCAACTTCGTTGTGGTGCATTGCTTTTCGACATCGGTTCTCACGCATCCCTCTTTCACATCCTACTTGTAAGCCTTAAGTATATTCTACATTATAGAAGATATCATTCAGAGATCTGAAACCATACGTTCCAAAAGTTAAAGCAAGAATTACACAAGGATTATCTCTTACTTGTGTCCATCCAAGGAAGATTAATAATATTATTGAGTACACAGAAAGGAGTCCATCCAAAAACAATATCCTAATGATGCATGACTCATTCATTCAAAATAGTCAGACTAGAAGTGATTACATTTTCCTTTCTACAGATAGACTCAACTGCACACTTCCCAAATCGACATGACCATTGATCTATACAAGTTAGCCGAAATCAAGAAAGGTCAAATGGGGACAATTTGGTTTTCCCAGTACCAAAAATGACAGTCCCAAAGTTTCCCAAACATACAACTATTCCCATGAACTTTCATAGCCAACTAGTAACAATTTAAACTAAAAAATCCACAAGGAAGTTTCCATTTCTGAAGAGTGAGTTCACACTATTTCATACAAGATAGAAAGGCAGAAAACCAAACTCAGGAAGTCAAACAGGCCTAGGATAGTAATCACTCTACAACATGGAAGAGAGTCGATCTACAGAGAAGTTCGAACAATTGAACTTAACTTTACAAAAGTTAAATGAAACTCAATAGAAAGGATCTGATCCTAGGTTGCATTCACCAGTGTTTCATCAATAGAATTCCAAATCCCATTTAAAACCTAGAAGTTATTTTAATAGTTCTCAAAATAGAATACAAAACCAAACACAAAGTTTATAGAAAACAACACTTCTATTTTCCTTATGAATTCAAACCTTATCAGAAAAACAATATCAACTCTAACCCAGTTCATCTATTCAACATTGTTTGAACACAATTTCAAGTTCATTCAGAAGATAAAGTAAACAGTTACAGTTTCAAAGCAGAAGTACAAATCTTGGCAAAATAAGATACATTCCACAAGAGTATTCAACTCGTATCTCCTTTAAAAACTAGAAATCCATTCAAATGGATCTGAAAGAGAATACAAAAACCCAACACAAGTTTTAAGTCAAACAAGTTTCAACATTACTCACAAACTCGAACTGTAACCAAAATCCCAACTAAATAACTTTCATAGCTCCATCTAGCACATAAAGATCGAGGCAGAGAAGGTAATTGTTCCAATCAAATTAACACAAGTATAATTACGAACACAGCACTTCCATATACTTCAAAAATCATTATCGACTGCTTTCAAAAGAGTTCAAATTCACACCAAAGGGTAAGTAACAATACAAGTCTTGAACCAGAGGTTCTATATCCTCACAACAAGATACAGTTCCATAAAAGGTCCAACATCCTTCTATCAAAACAATCAAAGACTTTCAAACAAGACGTGGGTTACCCAGAATAGAGGAGAGCAGAATATCCTCAAACATTTACACGCCATTACATGTTCAAAGTAAACGGTACAGTTTGGGATAGAAGTACTACAACCTTTCCAAACTCAAGATGCATCAAGGAGAAGATTTCAAAAGAGACTACCAGTTAAAACTCAAATCAAAACCATTTACTCAAACTCTTTTCAAGTAGACAGTCTTGAATACGAGTTCTAAACAAACACAAAGCCTCAAAAGTTCCATATGCATATCACCATTGAACTTGCGTAGAGAAAAACATCCAAAGACTAACATTATCATGTAATGGATTCATATCCAAAAATCACAGAGATTCATTCAATCATGAAAGTAAATAACCAAACAAAACATGTAACCATTTATCTCATGAGAGTAGAGTTATTTTAATGAAACATTTAGAGGAAAGCAAGAAATCTTAATGGGTAGATCCTATCATGCCCGATATTATTACGCTTAATTTGAAGGAGACTTCACCGAGCTTCTAACTCTTTTTCTCCTCCAAGAAAGATCAAAAACAAAACATCTCTTTCTCTAATGCCTCATATACTTTCCTTGGATCAAAAATAGACCAGGGAAACCAAAAATAGCGACAAAGTGAAAGTCAAACTACTTGGTTTGAAGAACTAGATAGCTCCATGCAGAGAAAAAAATGCAAGGCATGCAAGACCAAACAATTCCAACAAATCCACCCTCATTGTTTCCAAGATGGCTTGCTCACAAAACTCAAGGTTCATTAATGCCATTACTCCCCAATCTCCCACCTATCTCTCCTTGCCACCACCTCCCAAAATTGGTGAATGTTATTTCAACCTCTGCATGCATTTCTAATTTTAACTATGATTCCACGTAAGCTTCCACCAAGTTTACATGTCTCTTCCAATGTAACATTCCCACTTATAAGACTTTAGAAACAAGGGAAAAAAATTTGAAGCAATGTTCTCTGTTCTAAATAATACATCATTTAGAACACACATTCTATGCCAATCAATCTCATAACAGATAACCATATGCAACTGTAATGACTCGATATCTTCCGATCTCTCATTTCATGACTCGGATTCAATCCGATCTCTCATGTTAATCTGAACACATAGTGTATACTATGTATACTTGGTTACTTACCCTAATCTGGGTTCCGAGTGATCTGTTTAAAGAACCTATCTAAATATTTGTTACCAATATTCATCCGACATCACGTTCTACTAAACTAGGTGATACAGGACAACGCAACCAGCAGCTTGTGATACTTTGGCCAAAGATTTTCAACATACTGTCTATGTGATTATTCCTAGACGGCATACACATCAATGGAATACATCCTTCACCTCACTCTTATGTTATCTAGAATGGTCTTTACCGACTTACACACATTACACTTGTACAAGATTTTATCCTAACCCAGATTAGTGACATGATATAGTATATTGGATCATTCACGTTAACTAAGGGTATTTAGACATATTCAATTGACCTAAGTCGATTGAATGTGCCTACTTACCCCTAGTTAGTGAGATTCATCCCCTAAACTAGATCATGTTTCTAATTCAGTCTAGAAGGAAACCAAGTACAAGTCCCCAACATATGTAGGTCTGGATGGTCAAATGCAGAAGGGTGTTGCCACATGTCAACTACAATCAGTATCTTCAAGAAGACCTTAGTCTTCTCGAAGGTACAGTTCTACAGTTGGCATGTGCCAACATCTGCCAGATCTGCCTCATCGAGATGTACATACTTCAAGGAGAACATTAACATTTAGTTAATTAGTGGATTAAGATTCATTTTACATATCCTTGCGAAACGTTATAATCCACACTCCTTAAGTTATTTTCCAAAATCTGATTCAAGTAACCATTTAAGAACTTACTTAACTTAAGATTTCTTTTTAAGTTCATTTAATTGGCTTAACAAACAGTTAACCAAAAATAGGACAACAACGTCATAAGTTCCATTAAATGCAACTTAACCATTCAAGAAGGTGTAGTAACCACATAGGATTACCTAAGTAGACTTCATTGGAATGAAGTCTAATGATTTAATGATCATTGCACCTTTCCTTTTGTTTACATTCAATTTGAAAGAGGAAGAGTCTTCCTCTTTATGGTTAAGTTTTAGGATTTAACAACCCTCTTTATCTTTTACAATTTCTTTGGTTTTACTGCATGTTTATTACATCATATTACCATACAAATTTTTTTAGATAATAACATCATATTCTACAACTTATCAATTAAGGATAATCAATTAAGTATAATCAATTAAGTATATAAATAATATGAATAATATCAACAAGACAAAATTCCATTTCTTTCATATTAACACCAGATAGTTTACAAATCCAATTCAAGTAAGTTTTCAACTTTCAATTCATCTTTGTAAACTTATATAATTACAATACTATGCATTTTAGGCAAACTGCCAATACAATAGTCTTCTTTCAACAAGAATACAATTTTTCTTCTAAATTACAACTCAAGAAAGAAATAAGAATTCTTCACAAAGAATCAAACTTAAAGCAGCCAATGTATCATAAAAATTTTGCGTTCTTTTACCACTTATGGAATCCATCTGCAAAAATTGCTAGCACGGGTTAGTTCAAAGAACTAAGCATGATAAGTACCAAACATTAAAACTTCATGCTTTCAACTAATTGTTCCATTAAAACAACTCTGCTTTAATGAAACAATTAATATATCAAACATAAAAGCATAAGTAATATCAAAGAGAAAATAAATACATTAATAAATCTGAATTCACTTTGTAAGAAAAGAACAGAATATATTTCACAGCATCTGCCTTATCATTTTAAAGTTTAAATTGAACCTATCAATTATAACAATAGTTCATCGTATCATTATTTCCAATTCTATCATCTTAGAATACAACATTAATCTTCACTAAGGACAAAGTAAGTATTTACATTTCCTGTTCCACAAAACCGGGACATCTAACCTCTTCCTGCATGGTTTCTTCAAATGAAATAAACAAGGAAGACCAACACTTATAAAATATCTATTTCAAGAAGTCAATTATTTCGTTTCATAGTACCCAACAAACAAATTCTCTTTCTAATCCGAACAACTTAGTTCCTACACTAATTTCTAGAAAAGAGAGAACAATATTATTTCCAAGTTCCAAGAAGACATACTTCAAGTCTCTTTTACATTCCTTATCAATTAGAACATAAGTTTCATATTTCAGTTTCAAATGAAATAAACAGGAAAGTTTAGAAATAGTACACAACCCAAGATGCGTATTTCTTGAAACAGAGAAGAAAAGACTATCTCCAAATTAAATACTATTGCCAAATTCAAAGAATGAACAATTAGAAAAGAAGAACAAACTGTTCATCTACAAATTTGTTTAAAGTTAAGATCTCAAAGAGAACTTTATAACAGCAAACAAACTACTCTTCCAAAATCTCTTTGAGTAAGTAGTTTGAACTTAAAATAGAGTTCAGAACTTAAACAGTTAAACAGGATAGAAGAAAACCCATTACAATAGCAAATCCAAATCAAACATATCGATAAAAGAAAAGCCAGATTAGAACTCAGAGTCCAAAATCCAAGTTGCCATAATGAACACAGACTTCACTTACTGGCTCAAGACAACTCAATGATTAATCATGGGTTCAGGGTAACGTTCAGTTCCCATTCAAATTTATATTCAAAACGAAGGAGACTCAAACCAGTCTTAAAACGAAACCCAAGAATCAAACAAGAATTTAGAATTAAGCAAGTATCAAAAATACAAGTGCAGTATTGAATATGAGCTCCCAATGATAGCCAATCAATCACAAGGATAAATCATGAGCACAAAAACCACAAACAGGATTCCAAAATAGTCCCGCATTACCCACTATCCCATTAATTTATTTATAGTAACAAGAACTGAAATGCTAGATTTAACAATACGAAACCCGAATACCATTTTAACTCAAACACGAGCCCAAAACAAGCTCCATGAAACACAAGTTTCAATACAGGTTAAGGTGAAATGCAGGCTCTACACAAGCATTGGCTCAAACAAACACGAGTCTGGTTATAACTTAATCAACAAGAGCCCACAACAACTAAACAAAAACACGGGTCTCAAATACAGTCCCGAGTCCAACACAGACTCGACTACAACTTATTCAAACATGAGCTTCCATACAGGCTCAAGCTCAACACGGCCCCAAATACTATAAAAGTGAAACACAGGTTCAATAAAGGCCAAAGCTCAAGTGAACACGAGCTTACAAACAATTTCAAACCCAAACTAAACACAAGTTTCACACATGGTCAAACAGAACCCTATTTTCCATTGAATTTTAGATCACCAAGAGGCTACAGTACAACTCTAAACAAAAATGAAACTGAATACAACTTAACGAAACATGAGCTTCCATACAAGCTCAAGCCCAACATGGCCGAAGATGAACTAAGCAAAAACAGTCTCATTAAAAGCTAAAACTCAACACGAGTTTCATATACAGTCCGAGTTCAACACAACAATCAATATAGGTTAGATGAAACACAAATTTAAACAAGTTCAAGCCCAACACGGACCGATTATAAGCTAAAACGAAACACGCTTTTTGCACAAGCTAAAACTCTACATGAGCATCGAATTCAAACTATATCTCGATAATAATGGTATAGCTTTGATACCAAATGATAGAATAGAATAATATTGCAATGACCAAAGAGGGACGAAAGCCTCACAAATATTATTGATCATGAAATCAGATTACATAACAATGCAAGAGCTGTAATATTTATAGATATTAGACAACCTCATATGGATAGACATGACACCCTATCAGGAACCAACTACGAGATGATAAGACCCATCTCACATACACATGTAATTACTACTAATACCAATATTGAATGTTATCCAACATAACAATATTGAATGCAAGTCACTAGACTAGAGTGCACATGTTGCACATTATTAAATAAAAGACAAAGACAATGCAATAAAATGTAATAAATATGCCTATGCTAAATTATGCTAACATTCCCCCCCTTAATTTTGCATAGTTTCCAATGAAGTGGAGAGGAACTCTCTGAACAATGTGAATTTGTCATGTGCAAGTGACTTAGTGAAAACATCTACCTTTTGTTCAGCTGTAGGACAGAACTGGAGTTGTATGTTGTGCTTCAAGACATGCTCGCATATGAAATGAACCTGTACTTCAATATGTTTGGTTCTCTCATGAAATACTGGATTGCGAACAAGATTTAGAACTCCTTCATTATCAACATATACTGGAGTAGATTTCTGTTGTGGTAGACCAATTCCTTCCAGTATTTAGTGTAGCCATATTGCTTCACAAACAGCTTCACCTACAGCTCGATACTCTGCTTCTGTAGAAGAGCGAGAAACAAATTTTGTTTCTTGCTTCCCCATGATATCGGTCCAGATCCCATAAAGAAGATGAAGCCTGATGTTGACTTCTTATCATCCATGTTTCCTGCATGATCTAAATTTGAATATCCTGTCAAGAAGAAGTTGTCATTCTTCTTATACTCTAGACCAAGGTCAACTATACCCTTTAGATATCTCAGTATTCTCTTTGTTGCTTTCCAATGACATATTTTCGGTTCTTGCATGAAGCGTGATAAATAGTTGACTACAAAGCTGATATCTAGTCTAGTATATGTCAGGTAAATGAGACTCTCGATCAACTTCCGATAGAGAGTTGCATTCACTTTGTGGTGATGTATCGGGCGAGATAACTGAAGTCTCACTTCCATAGGTGTAGCAATAGGAGTGCAGTCCATCATCCTAAATTTCTTGAGTGTTGTCTTGGTGTATTTCAACTACAACACAAAGATATGATTCTCTTTTTTCCATACTTCCAACCCAAGACAATAGTGCATGAGCCCGAGATCTGTCATGTCGAACAATCGATTAAAATCCTTCTTTGTTGCATCAATCATCTTCACAAAACTGCCTGTAATGACTAGATCGTCGACATAAACAACCATAATGACAATCTCCCCCCCTTTCTTTTTGAGGTAGAGATTGGGATCATAAGGATTCCTTTCGAATCCATGACTTATGATATGCTCATCAATTTTGATGTATCATGCCCAGGGTGCCTATTTTAGGCCATATGGAGATTTTATGAGTCTACATACCATCATCTCTTTTCATGGTATTACATAACCCTCTCGCTGAGTCATATAGACTTTTTTTGTAAATCTCCATTAAGAAAGGCACTTTTCACATCCATTCGGTGGACTTTCTAACCAAATTGAGCAGCTAGAGCAAAGATCATCCTGATTGTCTTGATCTTGGCTCTGGGAGAAAATGTCTCCTCATAATCAATGCCTTCTTATTGTGCATACCCCTTTGCTACGAGCCTTGCTTTATACTCTTCAATAGTCCCATCTGATTTGTACTTAGTCTTGAATATCCATCTGCATCCAATGGGTTTCTTCCCTGGTGGAAGGTCAACAAGTTGCCATGTGTTGTTCTTCATCATTGACTGATACTCTGAATCCATGGCATCTTTCCAAGCTTTTGATTGTAGGGCTTCCTGAACTATAGATGGCTCAAATATTTTAACAACTCTTCTCATTAGGGCATAATTGACCTCTTCACGAGCTTGACTGCAAGTTCTAGGTCCAGGATTGGATGATGTGCTAGGTGCTTCATCCAAATTTGCATCTCTTATTAATTGAGTATACCATTTAGGTAACTTCTTAGCTATTCCATTGGCTTGTGGTGGATCCAATTTTTCACCATCATCCAATTCATCACTGTCATCTTTAGTGGGAACATCAAATTCTATCTTCACAAGAGGTGTATTCTGCATGTTTGTTGAGTCGTTGAGTGGAGCATTTGCTTGTTTCTTCTCAAAGAACTCAACATCCCTACTTGTGTATACTTTCTTTGCTTTTAGATCCCATAATATGTACCCAAGTGCTTCTTCACTGTATCCAATGAATATCAATTTCTCAGCTTTCATATCCAACTTGTTCCTGTTCTTCTTGGGTATGTGCATGCTAGATTTACACCCAAATACTCTTAGGTGTACAATTGATGGTTTCTGATTTGACCATGCTTCTTGAGGTGTCACTCCTTCAAGAGCTATTGTGGGCACTCTGTTCAACAAATAGACTGTAGTTCTTGTAGCTTCTGCCCAAAATGTCTTTGTTAAACCTGAGTCATCAATCATACATCGCACCATTTCCATGATAGTACGATTCCTTCTCTCAACTATACCATTCTGCTATGGTGTGTGAGTAGGAGGCATTTGTCAACAAATCCCATGAGCTTCCAAGTAAGTCTTGAACTCATTTCTTGTGAATTCCCCCCCTCGATCTAAGTGGAGAGTTTTGATCTTGTAACCAACTTCATTCTCAACAAGTGCTTTGAACTTCTGAAATGTCTCAAAGGCTTGACTCTTGTTTCTTAGACAATATATCCACATCTTTCTTGAGTATTCATCAACACAAAGCATGAAGTATTGACATCCAGAATGACTTGGTTGCATGGGCTCGCAAAGATCGGTGTGCACCAAATCAAGCTTTCCCTTAGCTCTATATGTGTTCTTTTGGAAGGGTACTCTATGTTGCTTTCCAGCTAGGCAATTGTGACACTTGTCAATGTTGTGCTTGAGTGTAGGAAATCCTTTCACCATGTTTCCCTTTTGAAGTGTTTGGAGATAGCCAAAACTGATGTGACCATATATGCGATGCCATAGTTCTGCAGATTGTGTGTCTTTAGCCACTAGAGCTTGATCATCCTTGTGGACAAAATCAAGTTGGAACATGCATCCCACATTAGAGGCTCTTGCTACAATCTTAGAACCTCTTGACTTATCTCTTATCAAGCACACTTTTTCTCCATTATTACTGTCAAAATCCAACTTCAAGTTGTGATCAAGGAGTTGACTAACTGATAGAAAATTCTTGGTCAACCCAGGTACATACAATACATCTATGATTTTGCAGTCATGCTTTCCAAGAGGTAGTGAAATGTTTCCAATCCCCTTGACACTGTATGATGAGTCATCACCTAATGACACATGGTTCTTGTTAGGTGAGTCACGTAGTGTGTAGAACCAATCCTTGCATCCAGTCATGTGTCGAGTTGCACCCGAGTCAACATACCAGATATCTTGTGTGGACTTGGTTTCTTCATCAAATTGAGCAGAATACATGTGGTGTCCTTCATCTGAATCATCCTCATGTTTGGCAATGTACCCTTGTTGTTTGGGTTTTCTTTGCCAATTACCATTTTTCTGCCCTTGATTGTTGTTGTTGTTAGACTTCCCTTTATTTGAATTATTGTTACCCTGTTGGTTATTGGGTTTTGAATTGCTTGATGAACCCTTTTTGTAGGAATTGTACCAACAATCTTTGATGTCATGTCCCCCTCTATTGCAAATGGGACACTTCTTGGTGTTGTCTCATTGACTTTGGTCCCTTTGTTGACTTTGATTTTGTTGGGACTTCTTGTTATTAGACTGAAATTTCCCCTTTTGTTTATGATTAGACGATAGTGCTTGCTCATCTTTATGATCTTTGTTGTTCATTTCCTCTTTTTGTTTGAGTAGATTCACCAACTTCTCAAAGGTGACTGTGTGTTCACTCATATTAATAGTTGTCACAAAGATTCTGTAGGAAGGAGGAAGTTCTCGCAACACAATTGGTACGAGGTCTTCATCACTTATCTCTTTTCCCAATGCCAATAGAGATTCCCTCAAAGTAACAACTTGTCTCAAAAAAACTTCAACCTTCTCATTGTGCTTGAACTTGAGAGTATGCAGTTGTGATAGTAGGTTGAGGATGGCATTCTTGTTCTTTGCCTCATAGACTGTGCTCAACTTATCCCATGCATCCTTGGCCGATGTGGCATCTCTAATGTGGGGTTGCACATCATCTGTTATGCTAAACAAGATGATCAACTTGGCCTTTTGATTGGCCCTATCAAATTGAACTTGTTGTCTTCCATCATCAAGTGATCTTGTTGTTTTTCCATCTACAATTGTCCATAGGTCTTCAAACTCAAGTAACATCTTGATCTTCGGTTTCCATGCAACATAGTTGTCTCCTCTAAGCAGTTGTGAATCTAGCAAGAAGAAATTTGGTGCTTGTGCACCCATTTCTACAATCTGAATTTCTGAAACTCTGAATTTCTGACAAAGGGTAAGGCTCTTATCACTCCAGGTTTATGGTCTCCCTCTCAATATACCGTCAGGCCGATATACCAAACCTTTCTATATACGCTCCCTTCCGATATACCCGTTGGTACGTGGAAGAAGATCACCCTTTCAATATACCCGTTAGTACGGAAAGAGGTGTTAATGCATGTGAAATAATTTAGTACGTGGTATGTAGACAGTACGGAGAGGGGTTTGTGCAAGCACAAACGGATGGGAGGGCTCAAATGTGTGTGTATTGTGTCCTTATTACTCCCCATCAATTTTATAGGGTCAATGCCTAGACGACGTTTAGGCAGTTGTGTTAGGCATTAAGTGTTGTAGTATTCGCGATGGTATCACCCGTAAGTGCTTCCCAGAGGCACCGTATATACCAAACGCTGCTATGAGATCAAAGATAGAACCAAACATAAAATAAAAAATTTGTATTTTTTTTTCACTTTATGCACCAATATTAGTACAAAATGCTCCAAAAGTACATCAAAATGAAGTTTTTGTGTCCCCCCTATTTAGAAAAAGGGTCTAGAATCACAAAATACACAATTCAGGCCAAAAATATTTTTTTACCCCCAATAGGTGTTTTTCTGCTAAATTTAGCGATGGCTCTAAATGTGTTTGGTGAGCTTCTAAATTTGGAAATCTCCCAAAATTTAGTAATTTCTCCAAATTTTCTAAAAAAAATAATTTAATAAAAAATATGGAGAGAGTGGGAATTGAACCGCTGACCTGTTTGTTCCCAAGATCCAAACAAATAATCTGAATATTTTTTCACCTTTTCTCACAAACCGTGATCTAGGTTTTTCTAAAATTTTGAAAAAAGCATCATAAAATATTTTTCTTGAAACCCACAAAATTTTAGAAGAATCAGAATCTTATTTTTTGAGATCTTACCAATTTACCAGCTAGATCTGATTTTTTTTCAGAAAAACTAATCCGACTTGTATAGACTTTTCGCCACATGTAGAGGCCGAATCGAAGATGATGTAAACTAAAAAATTGTGTACCTCCTTCTTATATTTCCAAAAAAATAGCACATCAATCTGACATTTTATGAAAAATTACGTCCTTTTTCTAAAAGCTATCTCGCTAGAATTTTGTTGTGAGGATTGCTTTAACCTTTAATCCCAAATTCTTCACACCTCCACTTTCGATCTGATTTTTTTCACTCTTTTTTAGATCTACAAAAAAATTTCAAGATCTTTTTTTAAAAGATCTCCAAATCTAAAATATTCTACCAATATGTTGGATCAATTGGCTATGGCAATGACTAATAAAAAAATTACCTTCCAATAAGTGGATAGGTCAAATTTTAGTTGAGGGATGCTTGGAAGGAATAGAGGTCATGGGATGCTTCAATGGCTCTCCTTTGATGCAGATCTTCTTCTCAATGGATCCTCTCCAATAGTGCTCCTCTTGACCTTGCTTTGATAGAACTGCTCACGATACCAAATGATAATAATGGTATAGTTCGATACCAAATGATAGAATAGAATAAGATTGCAATGACCAAAGAGGGACGGAGCCTCACAAATATTATTGATCATGAAATAACATTACATAACAATGCAAGAGTTGTAATATTTATAGATATAAGACAACCTCATATGGATAGACATGACACCCTATCAGGAACCAACTATGAGATGATAAGACCCATCTCACATGCACATGTAATTACTACTAATACCAATATTGAATGTTATCCAACATAACAATATTGAATGCAAGTCACTAGAATAGAGTGCACATGTTGCACATTATTAAATAAAAGACAAAGACAATGCAATAAAATGAAATAAATATGCCTATGCTAAATTATGCTAACAATCTCAACATGATACACAAATTCAAACTTCAAACAAGAACAGACAAGACCCAGATTTCATCAAGTTCCAGATCATGGCATAAAACAAAGCAACGAAGGTTTGTTCCACTTAACACTTCATACTCCAGTTCTAAAAGTCAAGCAGAGTTACAGAATCAAGATTTACATGCATGATTTGCTAACAAAACTCAAATGAAGTTTCCAAACTTAACATTATTTTTGCAGTGGGTTTCATACCCCGATTTCACAAAAATATACATAAACCCAGGAGGCAAATAACCAGTTAAATCATGCAAGCCAAGAATATCATATAAGCAGAGTTCATTTAAAGGAACATTTCAAAGAAAGAAAGAAATCTTAATGGTTAGAGCCTATCATGCCTAATAGCACTTCTACCAAATCGAAGGAGCTTCCAAGACAAGTTTCCAACTTCCTTTCTCTTCCACGCAAGATCAAACAGCAAACAACTTTCCTTCGAATGCCTTTTATATTTTCCCATGATCAAAAATAGATCAGAAGAACCAAAAATAGCCACAAACTACAAGTTGAACTGCTGGTTCGAAGAACCAGTTTTTCTCATGCAGAGCAAAATCCGGAGAGAGTGAGAGAACAAACAACTTCCCCAAAATCTGCCTTCCAAGTTTCCAAGGCTGTTTGAGCACCTTGACCAAGGCCAATTAATTCCATTTAATGAAATTTTCCCACTTATCCTTATTTTCCACCACCTTCCAAATCCGGCGAGCTTCAAAACCAAATCAACATGCATTTCCAAGTTTAGTGGAGCTTCCACTTAACATTCCGCTAAGTCCACTAGCTCCTACCATAACTGCTATCCTGCAGTATTTAAAACCTTATCCTAACATTCAATGCCCATTGGAACCGTCACCCATGTATATGCGACCATAGGCCCCCTCGCAAATAGTTTTAGGTTAAATCTTTTAAAACTTAGGCTAGTTTAGGATTAGTCACCATAGGTCCCAAATCAATGCCTTAGGTAGTTTCCACATAGTTTAGGAAATAGGTTTAGTTTAATTTCAAAAACCATATAGCATTAGACATTAGGTTAGACTAACCTACTAATATATAGTTTTAGGAATTAACTTAGATTAGTTCTCAATTATATAGTTTTAGGAATTAAATAAAATTAATTCACAACTATACATAGCTTAGGAAATAGGTTAGATTAATTTAAATAGGTTACCAACCTTAACAACTTCTTCTCAATTTTATTTAGCACCAAGGCTTAGGATAAAATAGAATCCAATTACACAACATAGCTGAGAAGCAGATAATCTTACCCAACTCAGGATTCCAAACCCTTCTTAAGTCGTGAAACGACTGCATTTTATTTACGCCTGAATGTCCTGCCAAGATCGACCTCCAAGACCAAAGCATAACTAGACAACTAAATTGAAACACATTCACACAAGGTCAAAGAACTTGTAACAACAAAGTTCAGTCCATTTTGTCCTTAAATTTATTGATGTCAATATTCCATTTGTTCAATAAGAAGATTAAAAACACTCCTTGGATCAATGGAATTGATCCAAGGATGTGTCAGATTAAGAGTTAAGTTTGCAACTCCAAAACCTGATTGCATCTTACCAGCAAAAAGTGAAAAATGGATTCAAGGAAACCATTTTTATTTCAATCAAAAGATCTTAAGAACATGAATGATTCATTCATTTCAAGCATGATTTCCTATAATCAAAAGAACACATCTTTATAAGGAAAAATCACATGTCAACACTTGAAATGCAAAGGAGGAATATAACAACTGACAAGGGTGTTACATCCAAAACTGGTAGTACTTCCTATTTATTCAAAAAAATTAGATCAAATAAATGCCTTTGGAACCATCGCCAACTTGCCATGCGACCCTAGGTCCCTTTCATTAGTTTAGGATAGATTTCCATAACTTAGGTTATGACCTTAGGTTAGTCTAGAAAATAATTACCTTAGGTTTATAAACATTTCCTTAGGTAATTTTCTAACTTAAGATAGGTTATTATTCAAACCAATTTAGTAGTAGGTAATAGGTTAAGAGTATACCTAACATCACCTTAGGTTTTTCCCATCCCAACATAGAATATGAAGCTTAGGATAGATTGTCACCTGAATAAGTAGACATAGCTTAGGAAATAGTTACATTTACCTTAGTTTAGAATACCATTAGGATAAATACCATAGATTTAGGACTTAGATTCCCTTCATAGTCGTGAATCAGGCTTTGTTCCACTTAATGTCGTTAAATGTCCTGAAGAGATCAATCCTAAATATCCGAGCACAAAACATACAAATGAATGCAGGCATGATCTTATAAGACCAAAAAGAATCTGTAAACATACAAATTCTCAGTCCACTACGTCTCTCAACCTATAAATTTTAGTTTACCATTCAGACTAGTAAGGATATTTAAAACATTCCTTGGATCAATGGAATTGATCCAAGGATGAGTCAGTTAATAGAGATAAGTTTGTAACTATCTTAACAAGATTACAACTCACCTATCCGAAGTGAAAATGGATTATTGCAAGCATTAGCATTTTAGTTTAATGAATCCAAGAGCAGAAATGATTTATCTCTGTCAAGCATGATTTTCAACAAGCAAAGGAGCACACTACATTAATAAAATCACATGTCAACGCTTGCAATGCAAAAGAGAAATTTAATAGTTTGTCAAAGGTGTTCCATACTTCCCTCCTAAAAGGAATCATCATCCCAATGATTATCTTGTTTTGACCATTTCATTAGGGAAAATCAATCTATTCACTTTCTTATCATATGTTTGTAATAATATCAGAATTTTAAAGTTCCAGAATTCAACATTTACATAGTTCTTTATTTAAAAATAAATAGCTATCTGCCCAAAACTAGCAGACTTATTGTCATATAAAGATAAAATCACAATTTTTAGCAGTCCTCTGAATCAATTCTATTCAAATAAATATGGAAAAGCAACTTTCATATCTTCCAGATTTTCCCAAGTTGCACTTTCTTCATTAAACTGGTCCCACTGGACCTTACATTGACTTATTTCACGATTTCTTAAATGCAATTGGTGAGTTTCCAGCACTTGTATGGGTTTAACCATGATTATTCTTGGGTCTTGGACCTACAAGGAATTCTAATTTAACACATGTGATAAATCTAAAATGTATTTCTTAAGCAAAGAAATATGGAAAACATCATACATTCGTGACAATGTACGAGGTAATGTTAAACGATAAGCTACAGGGTTTATTACTTCAACTATTTCAAAAGGTCCCACATAACAGGTGATAACTTGGCATCCTTGCCAAAAGTTATAGAACTCTTTTTGGTTTAACCCAAAGAAAGACCTTCTCACCAAGTTTAAATTTCTTATCAACCCACTTTAAATCAGCATAACTCTTTTTCCTATCTCTGCTTCTTTCAAGTGTTCATGAATCATTTTAACTTGTTGTTCCATTTCCGTAAGGATTTCAAGTCCAATTACCTCTCTATCCTCAATGTTGTCCCAACTAACGGGGGTTCTGCATTTTCTTCTGTATAGTGCTTCGAAAGGTGTCATCTTAAGAGAGGCATGATATGTGTTATTATAAGCAAAATCATCTAGTAGAAGGTACTTTTCCCACTTATATTGTTGATCCATACAATACATTCATAACATATCCTCTAAAAATTGATTAACTCTTTCAGTCTGTCCATCTGTTTCCGGATGATACACAGAACTAAAATTCAGCTTAGTTCCTAGAGTTGCATTAAGTGTTTTCCAAAACCTTGAAGTCATTCTAGGATCTCTATCAGATATGATTAATTTAGGTACTCCATGTAATCTAAAATTTCATGTACAAATCTCTTTGCCAAAATAGGAGAATCATCCTTCAGATTACCAACGAATAAAATGTGCTACTTTTGTTAGTTTATCAACAACTACCAAAATAACATCATGTTTATTTCTTGACATAGGAAACCCTTGTACAAAATCCATGCTTATTACTTTCCATTTGTACTACGGTATGTTATGAGGATACAATAAACCAGATTGGATGCATATGTTTATCTTTAACATGTTGACATTCTAAGCAATGTGTCACAAAATCAATAACGTCCTTTTTCATCCCCTTCTAGAAATATTGTTGTCTTATATCAGCAAGCATATTTGTAATACCAAGGTGTCCAGAGAAAGGTGAATTGTGAAATTATGCTAACAATTTCTTTCTTAAATCATTTAGCGAAGGTATGTATACTCTGTTTTCAAATCTTAAGATTCCTTCATTGTCAAAGTGAAAACCTTTATATCTCACATCATTTGGATCTGCAGCAAGCGTTGTTTTTACTTATTAAAAGTAAGAATCAGATTCCATGACACTTTTTACTTCATCCTTAAACTGAGTTCTCAATGTTATAAGAGCAGAAATTTGCTTCCTACAACTTAGAGCATCAGCCACTCTATTTTCCTTACCTTTGATGTAATTTATGTCAAAATCATATTAAGATAAATACTCTAACGATCTTTGTTGTCTTACATTTAGATTTGGCTAAGTGAAAATATACTTCAGCCCAAGATTATCAATTTTTAATTCAAAAGGTTTACCAATTAGATAATGCCTCTAAACATGTAGTGCATGAATAATGGCGATGTAAGCTCTAAATCATGTGGAGCATAATTCAACTCATGTAGCTTTAGCTTTATACTTTTGTAAGCTATGACATGATCATTTTGTAACAAAATACCTCCTATACCTTCACCGGATGCATCCGATACAACAAGAAAGTCTCCATTAAGGTCAGTAAAGCTAGAATAGGTGTTGATGTTAACTATTCCTTCAAAGTTCGAATGCATATTCACATTTCTCATCCCACACAAACTTTTTATCCTTTTTCTCAGTAATGAAGTTATTGAGTGCAAATGCCACTTTAGAAAAATCTTTTACAAATTTTCTATAGTAACCAAAGCAAGACCCATGAAGCTTCTAATTCCATGTACATTCTTTACTTGAGCCACTTGGTTTTAGCTACAATTTTAGAAGGATCTACAAAGCAATTCCATTCTTACTTATTACATGTCCCAAATAGTGCACTTTTGTGTCATAGAAAGAACATTTAGATAGCTTACCATATAACCATCTCCTTCTCAAAATTTCCAAAACTATCTTCAAATGCTCATGGTGTTCCTCAATAATTTTAGAATATATGAGAATGTCATCCAAGAATACAAGCACAAATTTGTCCAAGTATTCTTAAAAGATATTATTCATTAAATTCATAAAAGTTACAAGTGCATTTGTTAATCCAAAAGGTAAAACTGTGAACTCATAATGTTCATACCTTGTTCTAAAAGTTGTTTTATGAATGTCCTCATCCTTAATCCGTAATTGATGATATCTAGATCAAAGATCTATCTTAGAATATATCGATGCTCCATGCATTTGATCAAATAGATCATCAATTCTAGGGAGTGGATATCTATTCTTGATTGTTTCTTTGTTTAACATTTTGTAATCAATGCACAATCTAAGTGTTTCATCCTTCTTTTTCACAAAAATATTGGTGCTCCCCAAGGTGAAACAATCAATCCAATCAAACCCTTAGAAAAAGTTCTTGCAATTGAGCCTTAAGCTCTACTAATTCTATAGTAGTCATTTGATATGGTGCCTTAGAGATAGGCTCGGTTCCAAGCTTGATTTCAATAGTGAAGTCAAATTCCCTTTTAGGTGGAAGACCTGGTAACTCTTTCAGAAACACATCATTGTAGTTTCGTAGCAAAGTGGATATCGTTCCATGACATCATTTTTCTCTTTAGAAGTTTCTAAAATCTTTACTGCATATAAGGTACAACCTTTTTTTGCCTTTTTAAGTTGCATAGCTGACAGTTTCCTAACAGAAATCTCACGTTTCACACCCTGAATCTCTGTTGTTTTCTCAGTCATCTAAACAACTAATATGTTTTTCAAAATAGTCCAATTTTTCCTTATGTTCAGCTAACCAATTAACACCTATGATTACATCATAAGACCCCAAAGGTGTAACATAAAGATCAACTTCAGTGGAAAAACTAGGTAAATCAAGGACTGCTCCAAAAAGACACATACTAACTGTATAAACAACATTGTTTCCATAATGTACAGTCCATGTTTTATCCATGTTTCCATCTTTTCTTTTTAGTTTTGATGCTAATTTACTAGAAATAAAACATTCAAGAGCTCAGGTCAAAAAATACTAATTATAGGTATGCCAAATAACTTACCCGAAACCTCTATGGGTGTGGCCTATTTTTCAGCCTACTTATCAGCTACTACAGCGTGTATCTTGTGTTGCTGATTACGATCATCCTTTTTCAAAGGAAATTGATTTTCATAATGATCTTTGCCACGATTATAACACCTCCTACAGGTTCCTTTCTCGGCTCGTATTTATTTCCATCCTTAGAGTTATCAATATCACCTCCATAGGACTTCTATTCATTATTATTATTCTTGACAAAAAAAAATTGTGCATTACCAACAGACTTATTTGTTGTTGCTTTCTTACTATTATCAACTGAAAACTTACTTTTCATTCCAAATTTCTTCCATGGTCCTTTCTTAGGTGCAAGAGATGATGAAGAGGATTTGGGGACTTTCTTCCTTACTTCCTCTTTATGAGCATAAATTGCCTTCAATTTCTATTCCTACCTTATGGATTTTTCAACAACCCCTTCCATTGTGGTTAGGATGTGAACATCCACCTCTCCTCCTATAACGAGATTCAATCCCATGATGAATTTTTGTATCCTAAACTTCTCATCAGTTTGATACTAAGGTACATACTTAAGGAGTTTAGTAAACCGCTCCTAATACTCAGTTATAGTTAGCTTTCCTTGAGCTAAGTTCTAGAATTCAGTAATTTTCTAATCATAATAAAGTTTTGGTAGCCAACATTTCCTAAAGTAACCTTTAAATTGATCTCAGGTGATATTAGTTTCATCAATATTCAACTTATCCTTACGGTTGTCCCACCATGAAGATGCCTCATGGGAAAGTTTATATGCTCCCCAGATTTCCTTTGTTTCTTCTGAGAAATTCCTTATTGCAAAGTACTTCTCTTTCAATGAGCCAATTCTCAGCTCCATCTCCTAATGTGGTGCCATCAAACTTGGGTGGACTTATCCTTTTCATATCATTAGTGAGTTCACTTCTAGCCTAGCCTTTTTATTCTCGGTGATCGGATATGTTCACATTGTTATTATCAACACCTTGAATTGGTGTTGTCCTCGGGAGGTAGGTGATTATTATTACCAGCATATTCTTCCTCCTCATTGCCCATTACTTGTTATTCAATTATATCCAAACGATCCCTTGTGTCTAACAAGGAAGCAGCAGGATATCATCGAGTTTTTGGGCGATTCTTTACTCCTTCCTTAGGTGGAGGATTATTTGCAACATTTCCTCTTATTCTAACCATTTTTTGTTAATAAGAAAATTTAATTTTTATCATATTATGGATATAATAGGTCCAAGAGCTCTGACCTTCACTCGATACTAAGATGTAACATTCCTATTTTAAGACTTTAGAAACAAGGGAAAAAAAAATTTGTACACCATGTTCTCTTTTCTAAATAAAACATCATTTAGAACACACATTCCATGCCAATCTAGCTCATAACAGAGATAACCATATACAACATAATGACTCGGTTCTCATTTCATGACTCAGTTACTAACCGATCTCTCATGTTTGTCTTAAAGTATAGAATACTTTATGTATACTACATATACTTAGTTTTCCTACCCTAATCCAGGTACCGAGTGATCTGTTCAAAGAACCTATCTGAATATTTGTTACCAATATTCATCTAACATCGCATTTCTTTAAACTAGGTGGCATAGGACAATGCAACCAGAAGCTTGCGATACTTTGGCCAAAGTTTTTCAACATATTGTTCATGTTACTATTCCTAGACAACATACTCATCAATTCGGAATACGTCCTTCACCTCACTCTACTGTTATCTAGAATGGTCTTTACCGACTTCTGTCAGTCCACTTGCCCAAGGTTTGACCCTAACCTAGGTTAGTGACATAATTTTTTATAGGGAGACATTCACGATGACTTAGGGTATATGGGCATACTCGACTGACCTAAGCCATCCGAATGTGCCTAGGTACCTTGGGTCATAGAAACCTACTTCCTATTCTAATCATGCTACTAACTTGACCTAGAGAGAAACTAAGTTTAAGTCCATATGTGTGTAGATCTAGATGAAAAAATACGAAGGGTATTGTCACATGTCAACTACAACACTATATCCTCGAGAATCCCTTATTCTTCTTAAAGGTTCAGTCATGCAGTTTTCGTGTGCCAACATCCATTAGAACTGCTTCATCATGATGTACACACCCCTTGGTGTTCATTACCTTATAATTAAATTTGGATTAAGATTCAGATTACAGCAACCATGCCTAACCCTAATTCCAACATTCATTAAGTTCTTTATCCATAATTAATCTGATTTGATATTAAGAACTTCATTAACTCATGTTTGCATTTATGTTCATTAACTCGGCATAACAAGCAATTATCCCAAAAACAAGGCAAAAAACATCAAATGGTTAATTTTAATGCAACTTAGTTGTCCAAAGAAGGTGTATCATCCACCTAGGTTTAGCTAGTGTTTACTTTATATAAAACGAAGTACAAAGATTAAAGATCATAACCACCATTCCTTTTATTTTTCATTCTTTTGAGAGAGGAAGAGTCTTCCTCTACATGATTAGATGTTAGGGTTAACATAACCTTTTTATCATTCACCACTCATATAGTTTAATTGTATGTCCAATACATATTTCATTATTATACTATAGTTGTTTAGATAGAGAATGACATCTTATGCCACTTAGCAAGTTACACCTTAGTAAGGGGTTGAACTATTCCCTTATTCCAACTTATTAAATGATAACAAATAGGTATACAAACAGATATAAATAATATCAAAAGATAGCATTACTATTTCCTTCATACAAAGTAAAGAGAATTTATCCACAATTTTGAGTCAATCTCTAAAATTTTCAATTCATCATGATAAAATATACACTTTACAATACTATGCATTTCGGGCATCTTGCGCATCAATCAACATTATGATTATAAAAGAACATAACTTTTATTTTTCAATACAACTCAAGAATGAATCGAACTCTTAATAAAATAACCAGACTTTTAAATCAGCCAATACATCATAAAAAAATTCCTTCTTTTATCACTTACGAAGTCCATTTGCAAAAATTGCTAGCATGGGTCGAGTTCATTGAACTAAGCATGATAATTACTAAGTATTAAAATGAAGTGCATTCCACTAATTTTTCTATTAAAACAAATCTTCTTTAATGAAACAATTAACATCTCATACCAATAATCATAAGTAATAACAATCATAAAAGAAGTATACTTAATAAGTCTAAAGTCACTTTTAAGAAAAGAGCATAATATAATCAATGACTACTACATTATATCATTTAAGAATTAACCCAATTAATTGCTTATTTAAAAAAAAAAAGATCTTGTCATCTAATTATTTCATAATTATTTTTGAATTGAAATACAAAATTTAACTTTACTATGTAACGATAAGATTTACTTTCAGAACCAAAAACTTTATTATCGTTTTACCAAGTTTCTAGAATCATGTATAGAAAAATTCAATTCAGCATAGTACATATTTAGGATGATTCATCCTACAACTTAAATAAATAAGAAGGATCAATACACACTATCCACGATTCACCACTCATATAAAATATAGAAAGCAGGTTCAGAAAGTACATAATTGATTACCTACATAACTGCATCAATCAAGGAAACCAATCAAAGGATTCACCATTTAAGAGACAACATCTAATTCAAGAATCCCAAACCAATTTGAGAAGGAGAGAATCAAAACGGTCATCATCATACTTGCAAGAGCCTTAAGTATATTCTACATTATAGAAGATATCATTCAGAGATCTGAAACCATACGTTCCAATGGTCAAAGCAACTTGCACAAGAATTATCTCTTACTCGTGTCCATCCAAGGAAGATTAATAATATTATTGAGTGCACAAAAAGGAGTCCATCTGAAACAATATCATAATTATGCATGACTCACTCATTCAAAATAGTCATACTAGAAGTGATTATGTTGTCCTTTCTACAGACAGACTCAACTGCACACTTCCCGAATTGACATGACCATCGATCTATACAAGTTAGCTGAAATCAAGAAAGGTCAAATGGGGATGATTTGGTTTTCCCAATACCAAAAATGATAGTCCTAAATTTTCCCAAACATACAACTCTTCCCATGAACTTTCACATCCAACTAGTAACAAGTTAAACTAAACAATCCAAAAGGAATTTTCCATTTCTGAAGAGTGAGTTTGCACTATTTCATACAAGATAAAAAGGGGAGAAAATTGAAATCAGGAAGTCGAATAGGCCTAGGATAGTAATCACTCTACAACATGGAAGAGAGTCGATCTACAAAGAAGTTTGAACAACTGAACTTAACTTTACAAAAGTTAAAGGAAACTCAATAGAAAGGATCTAATCCTAGGTTTCATTCACCAGTGTTTCATCAATAGAATTCCAAATCCCATTTAAAACCTAGAAGTTCTTTCGATAGTTCTCAAAAGAGAATACAAAACCAAACACAAAGTTTATAGAAAACAACACTTCTATTTTCCTTATGAATTCAAACCTTATCAGAACAACAATATCAACACTAACTTGATTCATCTATTCAACGTTGTTTGAACACAAGTTTGAGTTCATTCAGAAGAGAAAGTAAACAATTACAGTTTTGAAGCAGAAGTACAAATCTTGGCAAAACAAGATACATTCCACAAGATTATTCAACTCCTATCTCCTTTAAAAACTAGAAATCCATTCAAATGGATCTGAAAGAGAATACGAAAACTTAACACAAGTTTTAAGTCAAACAAGTTTCAACATTACTCAAAAACTCAAACTGTAACCAAAATCCCAACTAAATAACTTTCACAGCTCCATCTAGCACATAAAGATCGAGGTAGAGAAGGTAATTGTTCCAATCAAATTAACACAAGTAGAAGTACGAACACAACACTTCCATATACTTCGAAAACTCATTATCGACTACTTTCAAAAGAGTTCAAATTCACACCGAAGGGTAAGTAACAATACAGTCTCAAACCAAAGGTTCTATATCCTCACAACAAGATACAGTTCCATAAAAGGTCCAGCATCCTTCTATCAAAACAATCAAAGACTTTCAAATAAGACACATGTTACCCAGGACAGAGAGAGCAGAATATCCTCAAACATTTACATACCATTACATGTTCAAAGTAAATGGTACAATTCTGGGATGGAAGTACTACAACCTTTCCAAACTCAAGATGCATCAAGGAGAAGATTTCAAAAAGACTACCAGTTAAAACTCAAATCAAAACCATCTACTCAAGATCTTTTCAAGCAGACAGTCCCGAATATGAGTTCTAAACAACACAAATCCTCGAATATGAGTTCTAAATAAACACAAAGCCTCAAAAGTTCCATATGCATATCACCATTGAACTTGTGTAGAGAAAAACATCCAAAGACTAAAATTATCATGCAATGGATTCATATCCAAAAATTAGAGAGATTCTGTCAATCATGAAAGTAAATAACCAGATAAAACATGTAACCATTTATCTCATGAGAGCAGAGTTATTTTAATGAAACATTTAGAGGAAAGAAAGAAATCTTAATGGGTAGAGCCTATCATGCCTGATAGTGCTTCGCCATTCGAAGGAGACTTCCAGCCGAGCTTCCAACTCTTTTTCTCCTCCAAGAAAGATCAAAAACCAAACATCTCTTTCTCCAATGCCTCATATACTTTCCTTGGATCAAAAATAGACCAAGGAAACCAAAAATAGCCATAAAGTGAAATTCGAACTGCTAGTTCGAAGAACCAGATAGCTCCATGCAGAGCAAAAATCACAAGGCATGCAAGACCAAACAACCTCAAAAAATCCACCCTCATTGTTTCCAAGATAGTTTGCTCACAAAATTCGAGGTTCATTAATGCCATTACTCCCCAATCTCCCACATATCTCTCCTTTCCACCACCTCCCAAAATTGGTGAATGTTATTTCAACCTCTGCATGCATTTCTAAGTTTAACTATGATTCCACGTAAGCTTCCACCAAGTTTACATGTCTCTGCCAAAACTGGCAGTACTTCCTATTTATTCAAAAAATCAAATCAAATAAATGCCTTTGGAACCATTTGCCAACTTGCCATGCGACCCTAGGTCCCTTTCATTAGTTTAGGATAGATTTCCATAACTTAGGTTATGACCTTAGGTTAGTCTAGAAAGTAATTACCTTAGGTTTATAAACATTGCCTTAGGTAATTTTCTAACTTAAGATAGGTTATTATTCAAACCAATTTAGTAGTAGGTAATAGGTTAAGAGTATACCTAACATCACCTTAGGTTTTTCCCATCCCAACATAGAATATGAAGCTTAGGATAGATTGTCACCCAAATAAGTAGACATAGCTTAGGAAATAGTTACATTTACCTTAGTTTAGAATACCATTAGGATAAATCCCATAGGTTTAGGACTTAGATTCCCTTCATAGTCGTGAATTAGGATTTGTTCCACTTAACATCGTTAAATGTCCTGAAGAGATCAATCCTAAATATCCGAGCACAAAACATACAACCGAATGTAGGCACAATCTTATAAGACCAAAAAGAATTTGTAAACATACAAAATCTCAGTCCACTACATCTCTCAACCTATGAATTTCAGTTTACCATTCAAACCGATAAGGAGATTTAAAACATTCCTTAGATCAATGGAATTGATCCAAGGATGAGTCAGTTAATAGAGATAAGTTTGCAACCATCTTAACCAGATTACAACTCACCTATCCAAAGTGAAAATGGATTATTGAAAGCATTAGCATTTCAAATAATGAATCCAAGAGTAGAAATGATTTATCCTGTCAAGCATGATTTCAACAAGAAAAGGAGCACACCACATGAAGAAAATCACATGTCAATGCTTGCAATGAAAAGAGAAATATAACAGATTTGTCAAAGGTGTTGCAAATAGGAATGGGTATGCTCTTTCACTAAATGTAAAAAAAAAAGAATGGTTCTTTTTAAATACACTAAAATAAAGTGTATCTTTTAGAGAAATTAGAAAGATGAGAAGATTACCAAGGAAGAATATTGATGTGTGAGATTTTTGAAGGAAAAAAACACACAACTTTTTCCTAGGAATGAATAAAATGCAATAAGAATACCTAATGGGTCCCACTGTGCATGCCAAAATGTTTCACTTTGTTTTCTTTACCTTTTGAATGAAAAAATAGATAAGGGTAAGGGCCAAGGAGGGATACATTAAATGCTATTCGGTTGATGGTTATTACATGTTCGACTTCATAATCTAATGTCAATTGTGAGAGCTTCCTTTTGGATAGGAGGAACTTCCTTTAATAGAAAACAAGACCACAAGAGAGGATTTAAATGATATATGATAGTGGAATACCTAGCATGTGCTAGATCCAGGAAGTGTGATACTCCCTAGATGGCTATCAATCCACTGTTTAAAACAAATTAATGCAAGAAATAAAAAAATTCCTACTATATTTTATATGATTTAGGTATCTCATTCAAGCACAATAAGCAAATATAATATAATAGGCTAGTTTATAATCAGATCTAAATTATAAGTAGGTGTCAGGTTACTAGAATTGGTTAGGGTCAAATTCTGGGTTGTTTAGGTCAACTGGTGAGATGATTGTTGGGTCTGTTCTTGGTCAAGGTATAAAACATAGAGACCGATGTCGGTTGGGTATAACCAGATGATGGTTAAGGGGAGACCGACGACGGTCTTAGATAACCGGCGTCGGTAAGGTCGGGGTGAAAGGAACTTGATAAGATCTGGTTGTGGGGATTGAGTTGGGGCTAAATAGAGATGGAAGGATAGAGGGGAAGGTAGATAAAATCCTTAGGTATGCTCAGAGGTGGGTAACAGGTGAGAATGGTGATTTGGGGGTGTGGGTAGAGTAATGGCTAACTCTATAAGAAGATAAGAGATGGGAAATGGGCATACAAGGTATGAACTGATGACGAAATGAAAAAGACTATTATACTAAAATGGACTAGGCTTGTAGAAGGTATACTTACTGTTTGATGCAGGCTTGATGGTTGAGTGGTGATGGCAGTTGATCAGAAGGATGGTGTTTGGTGCCACGCAATTTTTCTGGAATGCTCGTGTGAGTGCAAATGCTTCGGATCTATCCTAGTGATGGCTCTAGATGTCTAGATACATGAAAGGAAGTTGGTTTCACTTGCATGCATCTCTGATCACATTCCCTTGCTCTTAGAATGTGTAAACCCAAAAAAGGTTGTTTAGGTCAATAAATGGTAACTAACAACAGCTTTTGAATCGACCGATCGCTTAGAGGTGACCGGCGTCGGTTAAGTCGATTCCCTAGGTTTACTAAAATAGGTAGATATTTCTAATTTCTTGGCCCGATTAATTTATTCTCACTGATGAGAACAAAAGATTCCCTTCTAATGGGCAAGAATTTGGTTAGAGAGATTATAGGGATTGATTTTAGGGTTAGACCAAATCTTAGCTCGTTAAGGCAAGTAAGACTTAGTTATTGTTAGTTATGGAAACATGTCAAGAATAGGTCTAGGGTGAGGTGGTGGGGTAGGAATTAAGATAATTAGATAATAAATATTGTGAGGATATATATTAATTAAATTAAATTAATAGTGATGTGGGGTAGAAGGGGCCATGGTTAGATGAGTATGTTTGAGGTGGTTATTTGATAAGGGACCAAGGGGAGTGTGACCCAATTTTGGTGTCTACACTGTACCTACACCATTTCTACTGGGTCCATCGAAGTACAACTTCCACATACCAAGGTTCTCTTCACTTTACTTGAGCATGCATGGCAGCATAACTTCTTTGTCAAAGATGTAGTAATTACTAAGCCTAGTTTCATAAGCTTCCGTGTCCTCGGCATATGGATAAAAATTATGGTATCTCTCCACCCATTCATCCAAAGACTAAGTCTAGAATAGGAAGCATGAAAGGTTTCTCTTCAAAAACTAAAACATGTTCTTCTTGGATTAGGCGGTTGGCTTGGAGGGGAGATGGGTCATATGACTCTATATGATAGGAAAATATTAGCTCGATTGTGTGGTAAACTGGGTACCATACCTTGTCTTGAGTAGCGAGATGGGACCAATCGGAGACAAGTAACCACCCACTTTAGCAATAAAATATCTTGATAGATAAAGGGAAAACAAAGGGGCGATCAATGATTGACACATGTTGATTTATTGTGAGGATTGGACATGCATAGAGGGTTAACTCAAGATCCTTAATGATTCCTATGGTAGTGATAGTTAAACCATAAAGTTGTGGGACTCCTTTTGTTAAGGGGATATACTTAATACCTAAGATATCGGTAATTTTTAGGCATGACAAAAGTACTGGAACCCGATTCAATCATGAAATTATGCACAAGGTGTTTTGCTATGATCAAGGACATATATAAGGGTGGGGTTTCAATGACCTTACTTACTTTCCTCTCCTCTTCTTAGCAAATATTGACATAAGCGCGTGATTTTTAAGCAAATCTGGATCAGCATGCGATAATTGAGCTAGAGCTTCATCCAACAAGTCATGCTATGAGATGGAATGGTCAGAACATCCCACATTATGACATTTATGTTTGTCTTATTCATCTAGTCCATAATGTTGAATGGAATTCCCACTGACTTATGCATTTGAGGAACAACAACATCTTTTCTCTTTCAGTTAGGCGTATCAATAGATACCTTAACCAATGTAAAGGCTTGACCTACCAAAGGAGGGGCGTACATTGCTTCAAAAGTAGCATTATGTAGAGCCTCGTGTGTAGGAACTTGAGCACTTTTACTAATGGACACCTTAGCTACTTCCTTTCACTTTTGAAGATATGTTTGTGTTTCAAGAATAGAGACTTGTGCATCAGACTCAAGCATTCTCTTCTTGTATCTTGTGTTGTCAGCAACCTAGGCATGTGATCTGCTTGCATCATATATAACTTGATTGATTATATGAAAGTCCTCGGCACTAAAGAATATCAATTTGGCTTCAGGAGGAGCCTCTAGCTTTTCTTGGTTCTCAAGCTTGCTTGCACTCATGGATGGTTCATAGTTAGAAGCATTCTAGATCATATAGGCCTACACACGCACAACATTAGCACAAAGTGATATTGACTATGAGGCATGTTGCAAGGGAAGCACCATTCGAATATTATGTCATATTGTTTTGAAATGGGACAAGTTCATGACTTGTACTTGGCATTGGAAGAGGATGTGTAGGAGGAAAAACTTACAAGATCATATGTGTATTAGCATGCCATATGACATTTTGTTAATTCTACACGTATCTTTGGTTTCCATACTAATTTTGCCAAGGCTGATTATTCTAGGTATATGCCTGATTAGAATTTTTACTAAAGGCTTGCACCGTTGTTTCTCTAAGGATAGGACCTTATTTGATAAGTCTCTAATCAGGACCTTCATCTCTTCATCTTCTTTTTTTGGGTGGGGAAGTAGGATGTGGATGTAGCTGCTTACACGCTCTACACTTTGGAACAACATTAATAAAAAGTTGGGACATGGGAGACATTTCTGGACTAAGAGCATGGGATACCTAGGAGCTAACTTTCCCACCTGGATGAGACTATTCTTTGCCCTTATGGAAATGTTGTAAGCAATAGGTAAAGTTCTACCTCCCATGGATTGAATCATGACTGAGATGTCACTATTTAAGGCCCTTAGATAATACAGAAAGCATGTTGGGTTGTAGGCCTTACCACTTAAGGAATTATGTCCCAAGTCTTCTGGAATCTAATGTTGAAACCATTCATTTCCTCGTTGGGTTCCCTTTTTATTATATTCAATTGTTCCACCGAGACAAGTGATCTAACTTGTCCTCAAAGTAGTTACATAGAGTTATTCCAAGCTCATCCTAGGTGGCAATAGATGCAGGTCTCAGGCCACGGTACCATTGGAGCACTTTGCCTTTGAACGAGGTTGCAGCAACGAGCCTAACTTGCTACATCATCATGCATGACCAGATAGATAGAGCACACATTTACTGCATTTTTAATATGTTTGACAAGGGTGGCCTAATTTTCTCCCATGAAATATGAAATTCTCTTGAGCACGGTTATTGGCATATCATGTTGTGCATTGAGATTGAGGTATTCAACCAATGAAGCTAGAAAAGTTCCTTAGAGGAGGTGGTTGTATCACCATGGCGGGGTGCATAGGTCTATTATCGGGAGGAGTAGAGTGTGTGCGGCATGCTAGAGATGGGGATAAACACACGGATCTTTATTTCCTATGTTTCTTGGTAAAAGTTGGATATATTCAAAATATCCTTCAACCGCAACACTCCATCTAGTGTGTATTCTTCTCATAAAAGGCGTTCTAGCTGCTAAAATAGTAGATCTGAGTATTAGGAGTTTTCAAATGTGTTTAAACAAGCCTCCAAAGGATGAAAAATTACTAAGTCACACACCCAACTTAAAATGTTGAAATCTAATTTTTCACCGCTTGTCCCATCGGGCGTGCCGAAACTATTGGTTGTCAAATGAGCACTTGTATCTCGGATCTAGAAGAACTAAGTCATTTGAGATAACAATGGAATTTTCTCTAAGTTGTGGGTCCTTGCACACTTGAGACGGATCTCTAGAGAAGGTTGGTTCTTCTACCTATTTCTACTAATAATGTTACTCCTAATCTTGGAAGGGAAATTTAAGCTAACAAGCCAAGGGACCAGGGATAGAAGGATAACAAAAAGGAAAACTAAACTACAGGAGGTGATAACACTAGAAAAGTGGGATGAACACTATCTGTTCTAAGTGAAAATGAGGGAGAAAGCATGAGGGAGGCTAGGCACATGTAACATAGACCAACAATCATTTACACCATTGATTTCATGAAACATAAGCAAAAATGGTGATGTAAGGAACTTAAAGTGACACAACAAAAACATAATGGAACAGTAGGCAAGAAAGAAGAAATAAAACATGCTAAGGCCAAAGATAAACATAAAATAATGCTTCTATTACTTCCAGGTATGCACAATCATTTATAATGGCATCTTAAGACTAATATTCACATACATGAACTAGATCTAGAGGTTTGCGACTCATAATGTAGAGACAAAGAATCCTTAGCGAACTCTAAAGGATGAAAAAATGTCTAACCATTTATAAAGATCCAAGCTCTTACATTTATAGATGAAGAAAAAAGAGGAAAAGAAAAGGAGGGAAATCTGACTTGAAAGCTTAACCATTAGTCATTAATTCCTACAAATTAACTCGTAATCTATCAAGTACGGTTCTCCATGTCTATTTGGCATGTTGGAGAATGAAGGAAGGTAGATCAGATCAAATCTAGGTGGTTGAAGCAATTAGATCACATATTAATGGCATGAAATACGTTTTCCATCTCCTCACCTAACAAATCACGCTAAAATTTGAATTTGAATGGTCCAACATGTAGCCCACATTAGTAAATTTTTGAAATGTCTAGATGCATAAGGATCTGAGCGCTAGAATATAAGTTATGACTATCGAAGATCTACAGATGTAAACTAGGCACGCATGACACGTGGTGCACACAAATTGGCTAAAGAAATGGTCAACTGTTGATTTTTTTTTCATTTCTACCATGTGTTACACATTGGTTTGTTGTAAGGATTCAACACCCTAGTGGCATACTTTGATAGGTTGCATGTGATACACTCAATGTCTGACAAATTTCCACATGGCACAGAGAACACAAAAGAAGGTGCAAAGGCATGCACACGGAAGGATGAGGCATGGAAAGAAAACAGAGGGAAGGTGTGCGTAAGGGTAACATACATAAGAGGAAATGGGAGAAATACCCAAGGAAGAAACATATGGGAGAGGTGCAATTATTACAAAATAATGTGCAACAATAAGGAGAAAGGGCGCGTGAATGCTAGGGACTTAGCTGATTTAGAAAGCAAGTATAAGGCATGCACGTAGGATGAATAACTATTGGGAAGAAGGTAAATGTGTAGAAGGTGCATGCAAGGGAAGAGTGGAACAAAGAGGAAAAGGAAAATGGAAGGAAGGCACAGAAGTGAAGTGTGTAAGGAAAGCAAGGAAATGCAGCCAAGGAAATGTGCCAAGTAGATAGTTGGAGTGCACACAACCTGCAGTGTAGAACCTCAGAGCCAGACTATGAATGTAAGTTGTCCAAATAACTAGGGGATTTATTTGGATAACAATAAAGTAGATAGAGATGCGTACCTAAGAAAGAGTCGAGAATCCTATGCTATAGAATAATACGTAGATGTGTAGTAGAATTTGTGCCGATAGAGCTATAAAAGTGTGTTGAACCATGGATTAACAATTTGATCCATGTAATGTAACGAAAAAAGTGTAAATGTCGTGATGAAGTGTGGTAAATGAAAGTGATGACTAGAATGTATGATGATTTTGAACGTGGTTTAATAATGAATAGGTGGGTAGGGAGTGATCAATTCCCAACCCGAACGCTTGTATACGAATGAGATAATCGAAGGATTTGGGCATCCTGCCACTAGAGGAAGAGTGTAGAGAGAAAAGTGTATTAGTCTCCAATATTTAAGTACATCCTCAAGATCTATGCACTACAGACAGGCTCAGATCAAATTTTGTGATTTTTGGATCCAAATGATTTCGATTAATCAATTTACCCATGTAGGAGTTATAGGGGAAAATAACTCTTGCCCCCACTCCACGGGTGTCACTGCAATGTGAAGGCTTCCAAGTTAGGTCATCTGGAAGTGAACACGATATGAAAAGAGGTAGCTTCCAAGTTAGGTCATTAGGAAGAAAACGCATAATGAATAAGGTGGCTTCCAAGTTAGGTCATATGGAAGCAAATGTGAGATGATTAAGGGCTTCCAAGTTAGGTCATCTAGAAGTGAACGTGAACATGTATGATGGATTCCAAGTTAGGTCATCTGGAAGTAGGTCCCAAATATAGAATAAACTCCCAAGTTAGGTCATCTGGGAGACCGCTTATAGATTTGAATGATATGGTTTTTGATTTGAACGCATTGATTTTGATTGGTTGATTGATTTTTTTGATTGGCTACTCATGGAGAGATTTTGCGCTAATTTCCCCCATGTTAGGTCATTAGGGGGAAGTCAATATAATTTGATGAAATTTCGCATAAAATATTTTTAATCACTCTTTGCCCCCAGTTAGGTCATTAGGGGGAATCGATAGAAAGTAATGTGTGATCGTGTTTAGGAAATTTTAAATGTTTGTTTCCCCCATATTAGGTCGTTAGGGGGGATTGATGGTGAAATATCGTGTTATGTATTGGTAAATGTTGGATTCACAATGTTTGAATGCATGGTGATGTGAGGGGGATTATAGGGGACCCCCAATAATATGCCCCCTTTCGGTGAAAGGGGAGTGAATGAAAATAACAGACTCTAAGCCAAAAGTGTTGGCAAGAGGTTAAAATGCAAGTGTAGTGAATAGGAGACAATGGTGAAGAGATATAATGTGCACCAAACATGTAGAAAAATATAGTAGGTGGGATTCTAAAAAAATTTCTTAAACGGGGTGTAAATTGGAGTACAATTTCTCAAGATATAAGTGAAACGGTGTAGCGTGTATTAGTGGCAATAATAAGCACGAAATAGGGGCCATAGTAAAGGTAATATTGAAAAGTAACTATAAATGGTGAAGTGAAAAGTAATTTATCACTTCATTTGTATTTTATGCGAGTGTGAGAGTGTGTACGGAGTGAGTGAAGATGCCTCAAGCGAGACCATTACGTCCTAGTCGGTTTGAGAGAGTGGTGACCATTGTAGCATCGCATACGACTGTGGAGTTGGTAAGTGCATTATTTTTACAAAAAGTGTAGGGTGTAATAGGAATTTTAGTTGAATTTTTGAAAATTTGGGGTTTTTATTTATTTAGCATTTGGTACACAGAGAACAAGAGCATTGAGGGCGCTAGTGACCCCTGGGAGTGGGGCACCCAGAACCGGGCGCTAGTGTCCTACTCTGGGGCACCCTAGTCTTGCATCTGGGTGCCCTAGTCTAGAATTTCTTGATTTAGTGGATAATCCAAAACCATATTTCAATTGTGTTGAATAAGTGTGGTTAGTTGTGTAAGGTTTTCTAACGTTACATTTGTTGTTGTTTAGTGTTTGTACATAGGGATATCTACTCGAGGAGTTTTGTGGTTGTCATCACTTGATTACGATTACTTGGACTAGGGTTGTTAAATGATGAGTGGCATGTGATGGATAGTTCCAACATGCAACATATAATATATATGGGGGATGTGCCCCATAACATGCCCATGTTGACTGCTTTATGCGAGAGATGGTGTGCAGAAACATGCACATTTTGGTTACCTATGGGGGAGATGACAGGTGATCTTTGGAGGATGTCTATCACATTTTACGATTGCCGATGTTGGGGAGAGGGTCACGAGTAATGGAAGTAGTGGATATAGAGCAGTAGATGCGCTCGGGAGGTGACATTTTGTAGGAAATCAGGTTCCTACCGAGTCCTATATCATTTTAAATGTGATATTATAGTCTAGGGTTTTGTGCTTGTAGAAATTTATTACAGTGGTGATTACTTCATGTATAGCCATAGAGGGAGGAGGTGTCGGCATCTTATATAAGATGCATGACATATGTTAGTGGATACGAAGGAGGGGATAAGATATGTGTGGGCACAGTGTGTGTTGGCCCATTTATATAGAGACTTGTATCAATTTACATAGGATGAGCATGGTGGAGGTATAGGGGCCACCACACTGCTACATGTGTGGGCATATGAGCACATAGTTATATTGAGACTGTTTATAGGTCCATGAGGAGAGTGGGTTTTATGCGAGATATATGCTCAACTTTGGGTGAATATTCATAGTAATAAGATGGACACATATACCTTCAGGGCACTTATAGATAGGATGGGGCTCGATTCGTTCATATGGAGGTTATACCATGATTATGGGGGATGGCTTGAGGATACAATAGAGTTGTGATGCATTCAAAGGACTATGTGGCTAGAGGACTACTTTCTAGGTGTGGCGGAGATTTTTCAGGTGGAGAGGGTGTCACAACAGTTTGGTATGGTGCGAGATATACCCCCGAGCCATATATATGGCTAAGAGCTATTAGAGCCTCTAGGAGGGCAGGTGTTAGTTTAGGGCCCACAATAGAGTAGTTGATACCACCATGGACAGATGAGACAAACCCAATGATAGCACTTGTGGATGGAGATGACACGGAGTGCACCGAGGAGTATCGAGTGTGGTGGGAAGTTCATCATTAGGTATTACTATACCCAGTATTCATGCGGTGCTATGGAGTTGCCACCTGGAGGAGGAGAAAAGGGAGGTGTCCCTGACCCTGTAATGGCGATTCTAGAAGAGTGTAAGTGTTTGTGCATGCCTCCATGTTAACATATTTTCTAAGTTGTTTTGTATGTGTTTGGCTAACGTGGGGTTGTATGTTGTGTTTACAGGATATGCGTATTATTCTTTGATAGTAGACGCATCTATCCGTACTTCAACATGGAATGTGCTACATGATGTGCTACATGGAGGGATATTAGAGTGTCTTTATGACATTGCAAGTGAGCATGCCCATATTTTTGAACTAGTGGCATAGCAGCGGTGACATGTACGGTGTTGCTAAGTGAGAGGGACAAGGCATGCAAGGAGACTCGACATACCCGAAAGGTGGTGGGTGGTGGTCCCTTAGCCCGAATGTGTTCACGTGGTATGTAGACTTGCAGCGTCAATTTTAGAGCAAATTATAGAGATTGCTATGCTACGTATGCAGTGGAGAAAATATTGGGGTTGTGAAATGTGACATCACATTGGTGGAGAGGCATCCAGTTCTAGGGCTCTCATAGTACACAAGAGTGATAGTGATGATGAGGTCTGATGGTGATTATTGTATATGATGTGGGGCCTTTCCCCCCAATTATGAAACATGTTTTTGGGATGATGATTGTATTAATGATATATGTATGGACACCTATTTTTTATATATGTTGACATTGGAACATTTTTCTTATAGCGTTGTAATGGATGTTGTATGATTCTATGGTTATTGTCGTAGCATGTGTATGTGATGAATATAAATTTACATGTTGATGTTAGTAGTGGTAGATAAAATGTGTATGGTGAATGATGACTAATGTAATGTGATTAATTAATAAAATATGTAACACATAGGTAATGTAATGATGATAATAGAATAAATGTGAAAATAGACAAATGTACGAGTGTATCGTGATGATTGTGTGAGAAAGTAATGTAATCATAATAGGATAGAGTGGTGAAAATAAGAGGGGGATTAATGATTCCCCAGCATGTGAATGGATAGGATCTTCTAAATAAATCCCCTCAGGCATCAACTATGAGCCATGTAATTAAGAGTGCTTCATCGGGAAATTATTGAGTGCACTAGATGAAAGACGAAGTACATGATGAAAGGTTCTTAGAACTAATCCCTCAACAATCATGTAAGAACCATAAGAACACAAGTGCATCATCGGGGGGTAAGGTGATAATAATCACCTACCAAAGACCAAGATGATGGGTGGTGGTGGAAACATGTGGAATGGATACAACATGAGTGTATGAACTAAATGGAATGTCATTTGTAATTACCATGGGATATGCGCAGACCGGTAGAAAACTATGAGATGTAATAGCATGAAGTGGTGGATAGTGTGGATGTAATAGATGCAATGAATGTGATGGTGGAAATGATGGATGAGGTGGAGAACAAGTGTGTGACGGTGGAGCATGATGAATGAACTGAGCACCTAATGGAGAAGACTCAAGTGGGGTATGCCTATGCTAATGGGGTGAAGGAGATAATGACCGCTCATGAGAGGCAAAGGAGATGATGTCAGAATCCACTAGTTTTTGTATCCTCTCACATAGGAAAAGGCAATCATTTTCCCTATGGCCAATGATGTGATGAAACATGGAATAGTGTTGGTCACGCTAATGTTGCAAGTAGTGTGGGGGATGATGATGGTTAGAGGGTAAACAAATTAATCACTCATTAATTAAAAATCTCATCACATCATGTGGTTGAGTGTGAGGAGATAAATACAAAGGCTGCTCTTGTGATGGAGGTGGATGACCGCTCACAAGAGGAAAAGGAGATAATGTCGAGAATCCACCGGTTCTTGTATCCTCTCACATATGGCAAGGTAATCATTGTCCCTATGACCAGTGATGCAATGATAATTAGAATAGTGTTGGTCATGTTAATGTTGCAAGTGGTGTGGGGATGATGTTGGTTAGAGGGTAACTGAATTAATTACTCATTGAGTAATATGCATAGCACATCATGTGGTCAAGCGTGAGGAGAGAAATACAAAGGCTCTCGTGATGGAGGTGGAGTGGTAGAAGTAATAACTTGCTATGGAATCGGAGAAGCATGGGTTGGTGGTGAAGGAGCATGTTTAGATTGTTTGTAATGCGCTTTAGCCAAAGTTAGAAATTACTTTGGATGCTTAACTAGAGGTTGGAGTGGAAGACAAGAGGATGGAACTATCGGAGAAACGTGTGTTGTTTCAACGATATGTGAGGACATAATATATTTTTATAGATCGATGAATTTGTAGCAAAAGAGAATGAATGACTCACAAGTGTCATATTGTAACCTTTTCTTAAGTGGAGGAATGAGACCACGAAAAAAAGATGAATTGTTTTTCTAAGTCACTAGGTTAGAAGATGAGTTGGTGTATACAGGCATTGAACCATAAGATATATTCTTAGATAGGTTCAGAGGAGCCTTGATGCAAAGTAGGAATGTGGTCATAAGTAACTCTAGGGCCATTGTTAAGAATGAAACGATGGAGGAAAGCATCCTCCATGTCATAGAAAGTGCTAATGGACCCAAAGGGTAGATGGGTGTACCACTGTAGTGCCTCATCAGTAAGACTATAGTGAAAGGCCTTAAGCAACAAATGATCATTAGAGTAATCGGTCATAAGCGTGTGGTAATGTAGGATATGAGCATGAGGATCACCAGTACCATCAAAACATGTGAAAGTAGGCATGATAAATTCTTTAGGGAAGGTAGAATTATGAATATTTTTAGGAACAAGATTTCCATGCAAAGAATTGTTGTCAATAGAGGCATAATAGGATTTACTTTCTAAAGTAAGAGTATGAACTTGCGATTGGATTTTTCCTACAACATGCATGAGAGATAGAATATCCTGTGAGGGGATGGTAGGAGATGGAAATAATGTATTAAGTGGTTGAATTTTTCCATTATGAGTGATCATAGGGATATCAAGAGGTGATATAGTGGAGTCAGATGCTAAAGGAGCTATGGTAGATGATGATGTAGGAGCTATAGTATGACTAGGATCAACACAATCCCTAGTAGGGGCAATGATCAAGGAGGAAACTTATATATGTGAAGATGCAATAAGAGATGTAGAGGATGTGGGGATAGAAGGGGAAGAAGCAATAGCGGGAGGTGACTCATGCACAATAGTAGATGCAACATCATGAGAGGATAATAATGGAGTAGAAGAATCGCATGCAGTGGTATAAAAAGAAGGACCCCAATGATGATGATCAGTAGAAGATGGGGTTCTAGAATTAATGTTCTTACCATCAAAATGATCAATAGGATCATCAACGTAATATGAAAGAGAATGTAAGCTAGAATGAGATGTGGGAGGAGTACTATTAGAAGTAGTAGAAGACATAGGAGTAGTTATAGTAGTAGTTGGAGTAGAGGGAGAAGAGGTATGAGGTACACTTGATTGTGGATCAATGCCTAATAAGTAATCAATGATAGAGTCATCTAAAGCATTGGGTGGCATATCAAAATGAGGACCACATACAATCGGATGGCACGGCATACAATGAGTGAAAGAAACAGGGTCATCAATAAGGCATATACCTATAGGAGAATCAACAAGACTAGTTGGCACATGTTGCTGGCCTTCCAAGAGGGCTTGTTGAGTATCATCGGTAGAGTCATGGGGGTACTATATAAGGCCTTAAGTTTAGCTATGATGGCCTCATCATAGATAAGATTGATGCTAAAATGAGACATGATGGGAGAAAATAAGAACTATGCTTAACCACTAAGGTAGTAAAAGGATCCAAAGGAAAAGTATTCGAAAAGTAGGGTTCACCAAAATGATTAACTAAAAATAGAGAAAGATGGATTTTCTTATTTTTATGAGTTAATCTAAATAGAAATAGAATGCTATACTAAAATTTTGGATCTAAATATTTTGTTTTATTATTTAAATATAGTGAAATAATGGAAATAAGAGGGATATGGTACTAACCTCAAGTTAAATTACCTCGTTGTGTGTTAGGACTCAAGCGGACTGTGGGTAAGTTGTGACTAGGTGGCCTTAGGAAGGGTAGAAGCTAAGTATCTAACTAGACTGAGGCACCTGGGAGGATACTGGAGTGCCACGGGGTGCCTGTGTCCGTGATGTGGATGTTGTAGACTGTAGAAAATATCGGGAGAGGGTCTAGTAGTGTCACAATATCTCTGTAATACCTTCATATTTACTGCATAGGTGTCGCAATACTATCACCTATGTCATTATAAATGTAGTGTGAAGATCCACCTACAAAACCCTATTCAAAGCATCAATTCCTAAAAATAAAAATGCATATGAATAGGTCGATGACCTTAGCTACCACAATGGTGGACTTACAACTAAGTGTTGCACTACATTCCAGACCCCATGTAGTTTTGTGTGCATGTGTGTGCAATTTTTGCCTAGGATGCCCTAGCGCCAATGACACAGAAGTAGATGGAAATAAATAGATGTAAAGATGTAAATGGTGGATGGAATAGAAAGAATACAACACTTTCCCCCTATGCTTGTGTGATGTAGATGTAGAAGATGCCAAAATTTAATCCCTTTTCTTAGTAGATAGATGCTCTTGATAGTAAGATGTCCGCCCATAATGTAGTATGGTATGTTTATATAAGGATCTCTTGTTCAAATTTTGACACTAGTGACCCAAACCGTTGACTACAACCTAGGGGAATGCACGAGGTAACAACAAAGACCAACCTCGAACAAATAAATTAGGACCACAAATTACAAAAACATGGGCACCTAAAATCATGGACTAGGGCACCCCAGTGCTTGAAGATAGGACTGGAGATGACAACTAAGAAAATTATGACACCTAAGACTCCCTAAAAGATGCCCAAAATCAGTATAGACAAGTGAAAACTGAACCAGACAAATAACAATGATGATTGACCAACTAACAACAAGACCAAGGGATGGGTCACTAGTGAATAATTTTACTACGCAAGATCCATTTATAAAATAACATACCCTCCAAAGGATCATCCACGAAACTCACATGCACCAAAGGAATTGTTTGTAAGCAAAGCATCCACAACCAAAGGAGGTCACACACATGAAGAAGTCATGATCATGAGGAGCTCATGGAATGTGGACATCACACTTGATTTTACATGTGTCGATGGAAGAAGCAATTATAATTAAAACATGAGAACTAGGAGATGACTCAACTCCAACATCTGATTATGCATTACAACTTAACAAGGAACTAACTGATTAAATTCATGATTTAGGAACTGATTGATCAAACTAATTGATTACTTAAGTTATGTGATTGACATATAAACACCTATTGATTAATTATGTTGCATGCATCTAGTCTCCAAATTATTTGGTTGAGATATTTTACTTGATATTTTTAAGTGAAAGTTCAAAAATTGCTCCCGAGTAGCCAAAAATAGCAGAAGAAGTAAACCAAAATTTTGGAAATGGGACAACTACCTTTGATTTTCCCATTACCAACAATGATGAAGTTGTTGCTATGAAGAATATTTCTCCCTCTACCTTGCCTAACTTTCATGGATCCATGACTAAAGACCCAGACACCTTTTTGTTTGAGTTTGACATTTTATGCAGGAGCTATGATTATACCACTGATGCACATAAATTGAAGCTATTCCCTATTACACTCAAGGATGTAGCCTTGAGATGGTTCATGGGTTTAGGAAGAAATGTCATCACCACTTGGGCACAAATGAAGGAGAATTTTCTCACAAAGTACCAGGATTATTACAGACCAAGTAGCAGAGGAGGTGATGAAATCTATAAAATGGCATAGAAGGAGGATGAACCATTGGAGGACTATCTAGAAAGATTCTTGTTCTACGTTCAGAAGACAAGGCACACAATACTACCTCCGAATCTTTCAAATTACTCTTTTTGAAGGGAGTCATTTAGAAGGACAAAGATGCTCTAGATATGATAGGAGATGGAGACATTTCAAAAGCTACCTTTGAAGAAATCTATGAATCCTTCAAGAATTACTCCAGAGCCACTATGAAGAGAATAAGAAATGTAATATCAAGATGTGGATAATCTACTAAAACAATTGGGGACATATCCAAGTTAGAGATTGTTAACATGTGTAAAAACATGAAGCGGGATATTGTCAATGACGTGGCCACTTAATTAGATGTTTTACATGCCAAGAAGAAAAGAGAAGATGTAGAGGCAACACTCTCGGTGTTCTACCATGCATGCAAAAGAAAAAAATCTGATTGCAAATGTAGAAGATTGGCCAAAATTGCACAGAAAGGGAGGCTTCACCTAAATTCAAGACATTGGAAACAAAGGATGGGCAAGTCTTTTATGTTGCTCAAAGAAAACTGTGGCCTCCAAGACAAGGAGGTATGTCACAATGCTAGCATTTAAAAATTGTTATAATAATCCATATATGTAACCCCCACTTTAGGATAATCAGTAGCAAGGTTAGGCTCCATACCCTAGTCGATACCAAGAATAATGGCAACCTCACTTTGCAGTCTAACCACAATCATGGCAGCAGCCTTAGAGAGGAGGGAAGACATGGAACAACCCACCTCCTAATTACCAACAATCTTACCAGAACCTCCTTATCCGCAAAGAACAATCTCTAATGCCAAATCCCCAACCTGGATCTCAACTAAAAGTAACTCAGCTACCAACTCAACCAACACCTAACCCCAACAATGAAGATGCCCAGCTAACCTATTCCACTGAACTAGCTCAATACCCTACATATTCCATTGATGTTAACAACATCCACCTATGCTCAGGAAGAGAAATTCCTCCACCAAATGGACCCACCATTACAGAAATTGCAGATGAACCAATGTTGTTCTAGAATGGTTTGCAACAAAGAGAAAAACACTACAAGCTGATCCAAAGCAACTTGAGCAAAGTTCTATCAAGGGTAAAGTGTAGGCTAATGAACCACCATTTCTAAAAAGGTTACAAGAAAAGAAGACTAACCTTAAATCAGAATCTGATTCTGATTTTGTCAACCAAATTGAGAGATATTTGTGTCAAAATTCCTCTTATATAAGCAATCAAGGATGTGCCCATCTACAACAAGTTGGTTAAGGACCTATGCATTAAAAACTAGGTAGAAAGAGAAAGGATCCATCCACTGTGTAAGTTATTGGACAATTAACTCGATATTATGTTTGGAAATTCATTCTTACTAAATTACTTAGATCCAATAAGTCCTTTGGTAAACGTTACAACTCATGGAACAACGATAAATAACACTGATTGACTTGGGGAAGCTATTAACATCATGACAAAGTAAATTATGGATGATATTAAATTAGAAGCCATGCGAATTTGGACAAAGTCTTGAAGAGATGTAAGGAGCATAATTTTTCCTTAAGCAATGAAAAATGCTACATGATGATGTCTGAAGGTATAGTTTTGGGACACTATCTCTCTTTTGATGGAATTCAATTTGATCCAGAAAAGATATCAATCATCATAAATCTACCAACACCAAAGAAACAAAAGGATGTTAGGAGCTTCCTAGGCCATGCTGGTTATTACAGAGATTCATCCAAGACTTCAGCAATATTGTGGCACAATTCTTTGTACTACTAGGAAAGGATGTTGCCTTTGAGTGGACTGAAAAATGTGAGGTTGCATTCCAAACCTTGAAGTAAGATGTTAACTACTACCCCTATATTAAGAGGACCTGATTGGAACCTTCCATTCCACATTCATATTGATGCATTAGACCATGTCATTGGAGTTGTTTTAGGACGAAGGATGGATTTCTAAACTATGTAATTTATTATATGCACAAGAACTTACAACATGTTGAGCTTAATTACACAATCACAGAAAAGGAGTTCTTAGTAGTTGTGTATGTTATCAATAAGTTTAGGCATTGCATATCAGAGTTATCCAAGATTCATTCACATTGACCACGCAACAATCAAATATTTGATTAACAAACCAATTGTCAAGCATCGAAGTGGCATCAGATTTTTATGTCACAATAGCATATAAGCCTGACAAGGACAATGTTGTAGCATATTTCCTTTCCATAATGGAGACTAATGATGAAAAACATGTAGTTAATGAATTTTTCCCTGATGAGCATTTATTTTATATCTCCACAAAAATGCCTTGGTATGTAGACATAGCCAACTATTTGGTTTCAGGTAAAACACCTCCACACTACTTATATTCTAAAAAGAAATACATAGTTGAGAAGAGTGTGCATTTTTCTTGGATAGCTAGATTTCTATTTCACACAGGCAAGATCATGTCATGAGAAGATGTATAGATGATGAGGAAATATATGATGTCCTCAAAGATTGCCATAGTGAACCGTGTGGAGGACACTTTGCTGCAAAAATAATAGCACAAAAAGTTTTGATAATATGTTATTATTGGACAACATTGTATAAGGATGTAGCATTATACACTAAGAGATGTGATAAATGTCAAAGAATGGGTAAGCCTGCTAGATCGATGAGATGCCATTTCATCCTTAGTTGGTATTTCAGCCATTTGAAAAATGGGGCTTAGATTTCATTGGTCCTATAGATCCTAAATCTCAGCAGAAATAATACATCTTGGTATGCATAGATTATCTAAGTGGACAGAGGTAAAGGCACTACCAAGTTAGAAGAGTGAGAAAGTAGCCAAGTTTCTCTATGATCACATTTTCACCAAGTATGGAGTGCCAAGAGAAATTGTTATTGATTAAGGTACACACTTTACTGCTAATGTTATTTCTGATCTAGATAAAGAGTATGAAATCAAGCATAGGAATTCTACACCATACCACCCCCAATCCAATGGCCAAGTAGAGGTGAAAAACAGGAGATAGAAGTTATCTTGACAAAAACCATTACACTCCACAAGAAATATTGGTCAGAAAGACTTCCAAAGGTAGTATGGGCATTTAACACAACATTGAAGACAACAACTGGTTTTACACCATTTGAGCTTTTGTATGGTAAGATTGTTGTTCTCCTATTGAATTTTAGCACAAGACACTAAGGAATGCACTTTAACTAGGAATAAATTTGTTTGAATCTCAAAGGCAGAGGATTCTCCAACTCAATGAGTTGGATGAAATGAGGAGACAAAGGTTGTGCATAATACAGAGGTAGTGTAGAAGCAAAGGATCAAATGGCATGATAGGTACATCAAGACAAGATAATTTGAAGAAGGTGATTGGGAACTCTTATTTGAATCCTCATGGGAAAACTTAGGATAAAGTGGATAGGTCCATATGAGATTGATAAAATATTTCCCAGGGAGTCAGAAACTCAAAACTATAGATCCTGTAAGGTTCAATCTATTGGTCAATGGTCACAGGTTGAGGTTGTACAAGAATCCAACTGATAGGAGCACCTTCATGCAGTAGTTTAGAGGAGGACAAAACAAGATGGAGATGAGAACATCAAAGTTAAGATTAGAAGTTGAGCTTGTTGGTTCATCTTCTAAAATTTCAGAGGATTGAGATATTTCAATGGCCTTGGTATATTCAACTTGTTGGATATTCTAAGGATGAATAAAATTGTTATGATCAACCCTCTTGGTGATCAATAACACTCTGCTAACATTTTATTTTATTAGAATTTTTATTTTATATGATTTTATGTATATGTTGCAAGAGTGCATAGTCTCTGACACATGGAGATAATGCAAAGATTGGATGTTCGAATTGTAGCAACATGTAGTAAATATCTTTTTGTTTTCATGTTTGGTGGAACTCATGATTGCATGAAGCAAATAAGGGATATCTACAAGTGTAAGTGGTGATCGAGACAACTAGCACCCCAACAAGTCAAGCATTCCCTCTCCAAGAATTATGTGATTTAAGTAAGGAGCCTCCAATACAAATGCCACATACACTTACAACATCACAACTGTATTTTCAACATCATAGAAAATCATCGTGCAAAGCAGGCGCAATATCCACAAATTATTTCTAATCATCATTCTAAATATACCTCGAGATAAGTGCACTCCTAACACTTTATTAAAGTATGATTAGTATGATTATTGTAAATTAGTATTTATGCCACACTATAATTTCTTTAATTGAATTTGTAATGCCCCACCTCTAGGACACCATAAAACAACCTAAAAAGTTGGCAATTTTATTTTTTTATTTTTTTACTTCTAATGGTTCACCTAACAGCTTCTCATTAAGTAATTATATTCTTAATGATATAATTTTAACCAAATTGCTAAGACATTTGTTTCTAATTAATTTTATTTATTTAGCTTCTAATAATTTTCACACATTAAAAATAATATATCTTATTGACTAAATCCACCTACATGAGAAAATAACTACCCATTCTTAATTAAAATTTCATCCCCCATTCAAAAGTTTAATCCCACAATATTACTCATTTTCAAAAGTAAGTAGAGTTTTTTTGAACCCTAGGATCAAATAAATCTGTCCCTAGATTTTATTGAACCCTAAACTTCCTTATCTCTTCTCTTTTCCATCTCTTTCTTTTCATTTGAATTTTCTTTCTTATTTCTCTTCTCTTTTTTTTTTCATTATTATTTTGTGCAGGGAAGGAGAAAAAAAAAGTTTGGTTGCTTTTTTCTCTTCTTTTTTCATTGTATTGTTTGAAGATTTCAAACAATACAATTAAACCTTTATTTCTTTTTTTTTTTTTTTTGGTTTATTTTTATTTATTTTTTAAACTAATATTTTTTTATCTTTATTTCCTTTTTTATTTGCTGGTTTTGATCGGGGATAACGGCCTTAGGAGATCAGCGTGGGGAAAGGAGGGGGACAGACCCGTGTGGAGGTGCAGCGGGGGTGAAGGAGGTCACAGGGTGAGGGGTCGAGATAGTGGTGACGCAGTGCATGGAGACGGCGGGAGGAGCGGCGTTGGAGATGGAGGGAGGGAGGTGGAGCAGCCATGGCAAGGGGGGTTAGGGGGCGGTGTGTGTGCTAGGTGGTGTTTGTGGGGCAGCGCCTTTGGGGGACTATGTAGGGGTTGGGGGTTCTCCCCGCCACCCCCCCCAACCATTTTTTTGTTGGTTTTTAATGCGTAGGGGTGGGGGCCAAACCCCCACCAAACACTTTTTTTATATATAATTTCGTTTTAAATTGCTTTTATATACAATATATATATATATATATTATGTTGTATCTTTTTATATATGTGAATGGTGTATATAATACAGCATATATAATATAAAATATATATAATATTATATATATAGTAAGATTTAATTTGATAACATTTATAGTTTTTTTTTTTGACAAAAATCAAGAAAACTACCATATTTCCAAGCCAAATTTCCTTAGCACAAAATAAATAAATAAAATAGATTTCTAAAACCATGTTAATATAAAAGGAGTTGTGCATTTTACAAATAAAAAAATAGTTTCTTCCAAAGTTAAAAAGAAGAACAACTTCTTATAATGCAAGTAGATTTCATTTCAGATTTACACACATGTAGAATTTCCTCAACAAGTAATATATCCTTTTTGTAAATAAAATATGGGAGATACATTAAGTTACAAATAAATGAGACTTTTGATACAACACTTCTCCTCCACAAGCTTATAATACAAGGGTGTTATATAAATATTCCCAAATATGTAAACAACCAAGAATTTCTATTACAAGTTACTTACAAGTTGGGAGAGAGATTTCTCATTTTAATCACCATGTCTCAAGTTTACATGTGAATGCAAAATATACAAAATGGAGAATTTACAAGGAGATGAAACTTTTCACATAACCATATCCAAAGGAGTTACAATGCAGTAGAGTTTCATAAGGAGAGAAAAGAACAATAAGAGCCCAAGAGGCCACCCACTCCAACTTGAGAGCCAACTTCCATGTCTTCCCAAAAACCATGCAAGGAGAAAAAGAGCTTGTTTGCCACCCAACCATAGGCATCATTACATGCCTCTCCCAAGGTTGGGATGCATGCTAGCCTCCCCCAAGCCCATGGGAAAGAGGACAACTAACCAAAACTTGCACAAGATGGAGGGTGAACTAACAATGATACAAGCACACAAAAAAATAGGAAAAATACAAAACAAGACTCCAAAATTTACAAGGAGGAGAACCCATGTTCTTCCTCAAAAGTGGGGAAGAGAGGAGAAAGTTTTCCAAAAGTTATATATCAAATTGCTTGCACAAAGCAAAAATCTCCATACCCTCCTTATTGCTCCTAAATTCAATCAAACCCTCCTTATTCCTCCACCCTTTCTCCAAGTCCTTCTTGGAAGGATTTTCAAACCCCAAAGGGGTTTCCTTACCAAGAATGGGGAAGGAGATTCAAGCCAAATGAATCAACTTCCCCACCTCAACCATTTGAGGGGAACACTAAGACCCTACAAGGCTTGTCCATCAAGCCTTGAGGATAGAGAGGAAAATCCCTCTCTCCTCCCCCACAACTCCAAAACTCCATCATGCCATATGATGGAGGGAGTAAAACAAGCAAGTAACAACCAAAATCCACAAATAACAAAGACAAATTCAAGTAGCCAAACTAGCAACTAAGATGAATTCAACATATGCAAAAAAAGACATAAGAGCTTGCCTCAGGAAAGCTCTCCAAAAAGATTTCCAAATTCCAATTTCTCCACTCTAGACTCAAGCAAATCTCAAGCTCCCAATCACCCAAGCATCTAAGCAAAAGTTCCAAAAGAAAAGTCCCTCTCTTTTCCATGAATGGGAATTTGAAGAGGAGCAAGCAATAATCCTCACAAATGAGGGGGTGACATGTGTCACCCCTCTCCTTCTTCAAGGTCAAAGATGCCAAAACAAAAGAGAGAAAGGGTAAAATTGTATTTTTGCCCTCTTCTCCCAAATTCCCTTAAATGTTAGCAAGACAAAATTAGTGAAACTTTTAATAAGCACTCCAATCCACACCCCTTACATGGATGTGACCAAACAAGAGGTAAAAAGGGAGGGAAAAATCCCTCTAGCCTTGAAAATAAGCCCCCCTACCCATTAGGTAGGGTCCAAGGGCTCATTTTTATGTTAGGGGAACTCCCAAGCTAAAAGGGGTCCCCAAAAATGCCCAAAATAACCTAATTTCGGGTTTTACATTTTTGGCACAAGGGTAGAGGGTGTGGGGACCACCCAAAAGTCTCACATGTGACTCTAAACCCTTGTGATTAAGTGACTCATTAAACAAAATCAAAATTTTAATGAAAGTGGGATTATTAATTCCCAAAACAAGTTTACAACACCACTAGTAACCATAAACAAAATTAATAATTCAAAGCACAATACATTACAAAAATTGGGTCACTCATAGTGCCCAAAATAATAATCTCCTATACTAAGGCTTCACACAATGAACATGGCTAGGACTTAGCTTGTGGGCTGCTTGTACAAGATTGTGTAGCTGGCCTGAATCCCATGTCCTCCTATAATCCTGTCACCCGCACACTCATTGCACACATTAACCACACACATTTCCGATAAATATAAATCAATGACTCAAAGAAGATATCAATGAGTTCTAAACTAGCCTAACATCCTACTAAAATCAAAATGCGACAATGTGCACAATTATACTCAATTCTCCAAAGTTAGACAAGATGATAAAGTGACATATACTCTAGACATGCAACAACTAAGTATCCATCAATATAATTATGTTCCAACAATAGCATCATATTCATTAGTATCCATGACATCATAAGAAAATGTGATAACATAGAAATTAAGCTAAATTGGTGCTATACGCCTGAATGTCCACAATATAACAAAACTCTGTCAAAACATGTCTATGAGCAAAGAAACAACAAGCTACTGAGCTATAAAAAGTGTGGGCACTACATCCCCCTCTACTAAAATTAGACTTCCTCTTAGAAGTCACTAAAAGAGATAGGGATATCTAGCCCTCAAAGGTATCACATCCTCCCAAGTAGCTATTGTCTCATCGTCATACCGGTCCCATTGTACTCTAACCTAGTCCAAGTCTCGACCCCGAAGGGCCAACCTCCGGTGCTCCAGTATGCATATGGGCTCCAGTCTCCACTTTGTCCTCCATCCTCTACCTATAATGCCAACTAATCCAAAACATGAGAAGCATCAGGTACATATCTACGTAGTACAGAAACATGAAAAACATCGTGGCCCATGCAAGGTGTGGTGGCAAAGCTAGGCGATAGGAAACTAGACCGATGACCTCTAAAATATCAAAAGGCCCCACAAAATGAGGCAAAAGCTTATAACCCTTTCCATAATGGATCGGAATCTTATGCGGATGAACCCTCAAGAAGACTTTTCACCCACTAAGAAGTGACGATCAATCCTCTTGTGTCTACATACGCCTTTTGGCATGCTCTAGCCTACTCAAGACGTTGTCTAATCAGAACAACCTGCTGCTCTAAATCCTGAAGGTAGGCTAGTCCCAGAATAATCCTGTCATCTAGTCTATCCCAACTCAAAGGTGTCCTGCAAGGTCATCCATACAAAGCCTGGTAAGGAGCCATACCAATGGAACTATGATAGTTGTTGTTGTAGGAAAACTCAACTAAATGCAAATAATCTTCCCATTTCTTCTATTGATCCATCACATACATTCTCAACATGTCCTCTAACACCTGATTAACCCTCTCTGTCTACCCATCTATCTCTAGATGATAAGTTGAATTGAAATTAATCTGAGTACCCAGAGCGGCCTAAAAGAAGTCCAGAAAACTGAAGTGTAGATGGTATCCCTGTCATTTATGATGGTCTTGAATCCCATGCAACCTAAAAATGTCCTCCATAAACACTTTGGCAATGGCCTGTGCATTATAGGTGACCTTGGTTGGCGAAAAATGCACAACCTTGGTCAACTTATCCACGGTGACCATAATGGCATCATGACGATAAGATGACATAGGAAGTCCGACTATGAAATCCATGGAGATCACATCCCATTTCCACTTGGGAATATCATGAGGGTGTAAAAGTCCTGCGGGATGTGAATGCTCTACCTTAACCCTCTGACACTCAAGGCATCGTGTAACAAAATCTGCTATGTCCCGTCAAGACCTGGCCAATAATATAACTCCCTCAGATCGGCATGCATTTTCTTTACTCCTGGATGTGCCGCATATGGGGCTCGATGAGCCTCTGTGAGGATGAAGTTATGAAGATCACATGACTTAGGCACATAGATGTGCCTGTGAAACCAAAGCAAACCATCTTTCTATAAAACAAACCCAGAATATCTACCCTCTAATGAACCCCTGAGACTCCAACATCTGTCTAGCTCCCTCATAAAATCTGTCCTCTAGAAGGTGCTCAAGAATCTTGCCTCTCAAATCTGATTGCTAAAGTTTCAAAGAAGCAAGCACATGTTGCCATCGTCTACTAAGTGCATCTCACAACATTTTCCTTCCTTTGATATACTACACCTCCATGTCATACTCACATAGGAACTCCATCCAACGCTTTGATGAGCATTGAGGTTCGGCCGTGAAAAGATATGCTGTAAACTATGATGATCTGTCCTCAAAATGAAGGGTCTACCCAAAAGGAAATGTCACCAATGCACTAGATCATGAACAACTGCTGCAAGCTCCAAGTCATGAGTAGGATAATTAAGCTCGTAGTCCTTGAGCTTACGAGACTCAAAAGCAATAACCTGATGCTCCTACATAAGAACTACTCCCAAACCCTCTAGTGATGCATCAGTACAAACAAAAAAATCCTCTGTCAGGTCTGGAACTACTAAGATGGGTTTCATGGTTAACCTTTCCTTAAGCAACTAAAAGGCCTACTCACACTTCTCTGACCAATCAAACTTCTTCCCTTTCCTCTGAAAATAAGTGATAGGGTGAGCAATCCTAGAAAAATCTTGTACAAACTTGCGGTAATGCCCTACCAAACCCATGAAACTCCTTACCTCGAATCGATGTGGTGCTTTATCCACCCAAGATAGCCTGTATCTTAGAGGGATCTACGGAGATACCCTTTCCTTGAGATGATATGACCCAAGAATCTTGAATCTCATCTCAAAGAAGAAGCTACATTTTCCAAATTCCATACAACTTCTATTCTCTCAAAACTTGAAGTACACTGTCTCAAATGCTCCTCGTGTTCCTCCTCAGAATGAGAATAAATCAATATGTCATCAAGGAACACTAAGACAAAGTGATTCGAAATGTCCTGAATACTCCATTCATGAGGCTCATGAAGACAATGGGCATTGGTCAAACCAAATGAAACCACTTTGTGAACTCATAATGCCCATAACGTGTGTGCAAAACGTTGTCTTATGAATGTCTCGCATCTAAAATGTGAAACTGATGATATCCTGACTTGAGATTGATTTTGAGAACACTCTTTCTCCCCGCATCTCGATCAAACAAGTCATCAATCCTAGGAGTGATAATGAGTTCTTTATTTTGACTTTGTTAAGTCACAAAGTCTACACAAAATCCGAGAGAACCATCCTTCTTCTTCAAATATGACTAGCTCTCCCGAGGAGATACACTAGGGTGAATGAGTCCCTTATCTAACAACTCCTCTAATCGAATCTTGATCTCCTGAAGCTCTAGAGTCATCATCGATAAGGTGCCCTAGAAACGGTGTTGATCCGTATTAAATCAATGGTGAAATCCACCTCTCTGCGGGGTGGTAACCCTGGAAGCTCACTTGGAAACACATCTACATACTCCCTCAAAATTGCATGATCATCTAAGGGTGAGTGCTCTGAGTGCTCTCAGATCGGTCACTGATAGTGATAGAAAACAATTGACAACCCTTACACATGCTTTGCTTTAGTTACTTAGCCGATATCATACGCAAAGAGATAGGCCTCTTGCATCTCTGATATCACAACTACACTCCCAAGATCATCCTGACACTCAATGACTTTATTTCTGCAATCCACCTTAGCTCGATGAGTCTCGAGCCAATCCATACCCAAAACTACCTGATAGGAACCTAGAGGGATAACTCGGAGGTCAAGAGTAGTGGAGAAGGCTCCTAAATCAAGTACGCAACTCTCCACATACGAGTCCACGATGAGTTTGGCCCCAAAGGCCAACTCAACCTACCAACTATCTGGTTGCCTAGCCACCACTAGCCCACATTGGTCCACTATAGAAGGTGATATAAAGGAATCTGAAGCACCTAAATCAAAAAGTACTGAGACAAAAATACCCCTGATAGTACCTGTCATCTCAATGACTGTGGCCTGATGCTCGGCCTGGCGGTTGTCAACCACTACATATACACGATGGGCACGTCCCACGTCACCCACCATCTACTCGGATCTAGCAGCTCTTTGTGCATCCATGGTATTGGGTTTGTGTGGGCACATACGCACATAGTGATCAGGAGATCCATAAATAAAACATCCTACTGTACCCCTCTGAGATGGGGTCCCTCCTGTACTCTGGTGTATTGATCCTGCCAGTCCAACCCTAGTAGATTGTTGTGTGTGAGCTAGCTGTACCTGTTGAGTGCCCTACCTCCTATCCCTGGCTCCACCAAAACCTCCTCTAGAAACACCTCTCTGAAATCCCTGTGTCTATCTAGCCCCTATTGCGGGTGGCCCTGCTGTTGTGTCTGTCACTACGGGTGTGGTGGAGCCCTCGTGGCTGCTGGCGGAGGCCAAAATCCTCCTCTAGGGGTGGTGCAGTACCCCCATGACCTCTGACTCTGAAAGGCCTGTATCCTCTCTTGAAACTTGCTCTTGTTTCTATCTCGGTGCTCCTGTGCCTTGGTCCTGTTCTCCTCAACTAAGTAGGCCTTCTCGACGGCCTTCTCAAGTGTGGGAGGAGATAACATCCTAACTGCTCCTGCTATATCTGCATTAAGGCCTCGAATAAACTTGTTAACCTACAATTTCTCATCTTGCAGGTAGTCCACATACTATAGGAGATCTAGGAACCTGCTCTCATACTGTGCTACTGTGTCAGATCCCTGTCGTAAGTCATGAAACTCATCGATCCTCTTCTGCACAAAATTCTCTGACATATAACGAGCCCTGAATCACTCCTCAAACATCTCCTAGGTCACTGTCTCTCGAGTCAGATGGAGCTTCCGCTCCTCATTCCTCCACCAAACGCCTGTTGCATCTCGGAGGAGGTGTATGGCAAACCTTGCCTTGACATTGCTCTCATAAGAGTGCAAGCCAAAGAAACTATCTAAGCTAGGATCCATGACTTAGCCCCAAAGCCATTTGTAGAGTCGGTGTAGGTGGGCGGCTTGAAGAAAGAAGATCCCTATCACACCTTCCCGTATCTCGATCCGGTGATGTAGTCCAATAGGCGAAGGGGGTCTCCTATCCTCGAATGGTCCCTCGAGACTGTGTGAGCAGTGAGCGGCTACCATCTCATGGTGATGAACTAAGGGCTACGTGACCTCTCTCACCTCGATATATCAAGCTCGGTGGCTCTGAATGCGCGCCTCACCTATCGGCTCCTCGCCTCCCAATGGGGTCTCCACTCTCGCCTCCTGCAGTGGTGGTAGGCATTGCTCCACAATGCCTATCAACCAGTGCAAGGCCTCCAATATCTGAGGCCCAAATTCAAGTGTCGGTTGCTCCCATGTAGGTATACCATGCCCCAAACCTCTAGCTGATCATCCTCACTTGGGCACCATCCTGTGCATGGGGTGAGCAAAGAAGTTATTAATTTAAAATTTAATGGTTGCGGATGATTTATTTTAACTATTTATTTTTATTCATTTAGATATTTTAATGTTGTTAAAATTACCATTAACTATTTTAATTAGTTACCCAATGGTCCATGTGTGTGAAACTTCGCTCTGATAACAACTATAATGCCCCACCTCGGGACACCATAAAACAACCTAAAAAGTTGGTAATTTTTTTTTTTTTTTTTTTAAGTGCGAACTAATGTTTCGCCTAACCGTTCTCATTAAGTAATTAAATTCTTAACGATATAATTTTAACCAAATTGCTAAAACATTTGTTTCTAATTAATTTTATTTATTTAGCTTCTAATAATTTTCACACATTAAAAATAATATATCTCATTGAATAAATCCACCTACATGAGAAAATAACTACCCATTCTTAATTAAAATTTCATTCCCCATTCAAATGTTTAATCCCCACAATATTACTCATTTTCAAAAGTAAGTAGGGTTTTATTTGAACCCTAGGATCAAATAAATCTGGTCCCTAGATTTTTATTGAACCCTAAACTTCTTTATCTCTTCTCCTTTCCATCTCTTTCTTTTCATTTGAAATTTTCTTTCTTATTTCTTTTCTCTTTTTTTTTTTTCATTATTATTTTGTGCAGTTAATGGAGAAACAAAAGAGTTTGGTTTTTGTTCTCTTCTTTTTGTTGCATTGTTTGAAGATTTCAAACAATACATTTAAACCTTTATTTCTTTTTTTTTTTTTTTTCTTTATTTTTATTTATTTTTTAAACTAATATTTTTTATCTTTATTTCCTTTTTTATTTGTTGGTTTTAATCGGGGCAACGGCCCGAGGAGATCGGCATGGGGAAAGGAGGTGGGCGTGGGAGTGTGGAGGTGCGCAGCGGGGGCGAGGGGTCGAGAGGGTAGTGGTGACGCAGGAGTGCAGGTGGAGAGCGGGGGGCGTTGGAGATGGAGGGAGGGGAGGTGGAGCAGCCATGGCAAGGGGGTTTAGGGGGGTTTAGTGTGTGCGCTGGTGGGGTTTGGGGGCGCCCCTTTGGGAGGCTGGGTAGGGGGTTGGGGGGTTCGGCCCCCCTCCCATTATTTTTTTTTGGTTAATACGCAGGGGGGGGGGGCCGAACCCTCCACCCCCCCCACTAAACACTTTCTATTTTTAATAATTTTGTTTTAAATAAATTCATTTTATATATATATATATATATATATATATATATATATTGTATCTTTTCATATATGTGAATGTGTATATAAAATAGCATATATATATATATATATATATATATATATATATATATATATATATATATATATATATATATATATATATATATATATCTATATCTATATCTATATTTAATTTGATAACATTAATATTGTTTTTTTTGACAAAAATCAAGAAAACTACCATATTTCCAAGCCAAATTTCCTTTGCACAAAATAATGAAAAAAAATTTCTAAAACCATGTTAATATAAAAGGAGATGTGCATTTTACAAATAAAAATAGTTTCTTCCAAAGTTAAAACAAGAACAACTTCTTATAACCAAGTAGATTTCATTTCAGATTTAATGCAAAAGATCATTTCAGATTTACACACATGTAGAATTCCTCAACAAGTAATATATTCTTTTTGTAAATAAAATATGGGAGATACATTAAGTTACAAATAAATGAGACTTTTGATACAACACTTCTCTTCCACAAGCTTAGACTACAAGGGTGTTGTATAAATATTCCCAAATATGCAAACAACCAAGAATTTCTATTACAAGTTTCTTGCAAGTTGGGAGAGAGATTTCTCATTTTAATCACCATGTCTCAAGTTTACATGTGAATGCAAAATATACAAAATGGAGAATTTACAAGGAGATGAAACTATTCTCATAACCATATCCAAAGGAGTTACAATACAATAGAGTTTCATAAGGAGAGAAAAGAACAATAAGAGCCCAAGAGGCCACCCACTCCAACTTGAGAGCCAACTTCCATGTCTTCCCAAAAACCATGCAAGGAGAAAAGAGCTTGTTTGCCACCCAACCATAGGCATCATTACATGCCTCTCCCAAGGTTGGGATGCATGCTAGCCTCCCCCAAGCCCATGGGAAAGAGGACAACTAACCAAAACTTGCACAAGATGGAGGGTGAACTAACAATGATACAAGCACACAAAAAAATAGGACAAATACAAAACAAGACTCCAAAATTTACAAGGAGGAGAACCCATGTTCTTCCTCAAAAGTGGGGAAGAGAGGAGAAAGTTCTCCAAAGTTATATATCAAATTGCTTGCACAAAGAAAAAATCTCCATACCCTCCTTATTGCTCCTAAATTCAATCAAAACCCTCCTTATTCCTCCACCCTTTCTCCAAGTCCTTCTTGGAAGGATTTTCAAACCCCAAAGGGGTTTCCTTACCAAGAATGGGGAAGGAGATTCAAGCCAAATGAATCAACTTCCCCACCTCAACCATTTGAGGGGAGACACTAAGACCCTACAAGGCTTGTCCATCAAGCCTTGAGGATAGAGAGGAAAAATCCCTCTCTCCTCCCCCATAACTCCAAAACTCCATCATGCCATATGATGGAGGGAGTAAAACAAGCAAGTAACAACCAAAATCCACAAATAACAAGACAAATTCAAGTAGCCAAACTAGCAACTAAGATGAATTCAACATATGCAAAAAGACATAAGAGCCTACCTCAAGGAAAGCTCTCCAAAAAGCTTTCCAACTTCCAATTTCTCCACTCTAGACTCAAGCAAATCTCAAGCTCCCAATCACCCAAGCATCCAAGCAAGAAGTTCCAAAAGAAAAGTCCCTCTCTTTTCCCATGAATGGGAATTTGAAGAGGAGCAAGCAAGAATCCTCACAAATGAGGGGGTGACATGTGTCACCCCTCTCCTTCTTCAAGGTCAAAGATGCCAAAACAAAAAGAGAGAAAGGGTAAAATGTATTTTTTTGCCCTCTTCTCCCAAATTCCCTAAATGTTAGCAAGACAAAATTAGTGAAACTTTTAATAAGCACTCCAATCCACACCCCTTACATGGATGTGACCAAACAAGAGGTAAAAAGGAAGGGAAAACTCCTTCTAGCCTTGAAAATAAGCCCCCTACCCATTAGGTAGGGTCCAAGGGCTCATTTTTATGTTAGGGAACTCCCAAGCAAAAAAGGGTCCCCAAAAATGCCCAAAATAACCTAATTTCGGGTTTTACAGCATTTTGGCATAAGGGTAGAGGGTGTGGGGACCACCCAAGGGTCTCACATGTGACCCTAAACCCTTGTGATTAAGTGGCTCATTAAAAAAATCAAAATTTTAATGAAAGTGGGATTATTAATTCCCAAAACAAGTTTACAAATCCACTAGTAACCCTAAACAAAATTAATAATTCAAAGCACAATACATTACAAAAATTGGGGTCACTCATAGTGCCCAAAATAATAATCTCCTATACTAAGGCTTCACACAATGAACATGGCTAGGACTCAGCTCGTGGGCTGCTTGTGCAAGATTGTGTAGCTGGCCTAAATCCCATGTCCTCCTATAAACCTGTCACCTGCACACTCATTGCACACATTAACCACACCTGTCCGATAAATATAAATCAATGACTCAACAAGATATCAATGAGTTCTAAACTAGCCTAACATCCTACTGAAATCAAAATGCGACAACGTGCACAATTATACTCAATTCTCCAAAGTTAGACAAGATGATAAAGTGACATAGAATCCCAACATGCAACAACTAAGTATCCATCAATATAATTATGTTCCAACAATAGCATCATATCCATTAGTATCCATGACATCATAAGAAAATGCGATAACATAGAAATTAAGCTAAATTAGCGCTATATGCCTGAATGTCCACAATATAACAAAACTCTGTCAAAACATGTCTATGAGAAAATAAACAACAAGCTACTGAGCTATAAAAAGTGTGGGCACTACAAAATTAATATGATGTCGCCTTTGAGATGTGAGTTTTCATTGTTGGGAATTCGGATCTGGAATAGTGCTATGATTTAATAACAAACAAAATCATGCACACATGATCTAAACAATTCCCAAAATCTACAAAGAAGGTGGAAGTATAAACAAGAATAATCCAAATCAAGAAAAATTACACACACATAACACATCATGTACCATGGTTCGCCCAATGTGGGCTACGTCCACCAAAGATAGAGATCTCATATATATAATAGAACAAGAGTACAAACCAACTCTTAAATACAAGAGTAAAATGCATCTCTCCAAGAGTATCTCCTCTCCTATAGATCTCTAAACAGATATCCATGAGTGCATTACAATTGTGCCTCTAAACACCACCATCGATCTCACATAACGTAGAACTAATGCATCTCGAACTGCTACCAAGTTCTCTATGGATCTGCGCAAACAAGACCTCTCACATGTGTCTACCATATATGTAATTATAATTGTGCACCAAGAAGTAAGTCTGTCTCTCCATCATTGCATGCGTAACCTATGCAAACATGGAGACAACCTCCTCTACAATATTTAGATACTACATGTATCCACAAGCTCTCCAATGAGCTACAATACTAGATTCCTATGGATCAACAATACAATATGATCTCATGGATCTACAATACAAAACTAGATCTACATAGATCTATAATACAAGATCTCACCAACATGTGGATCTACAAGAAGAAACTCTATGTGCTTTGCATACTATGCAAGCCATTACAATGAGACAATAACTATACAAAGGAAATACATTAGAAGATGTTACCCTCTTCTCACCATTCAGATGTACTGTTGGTGTAATTTATGGGTTTGCACACTTTGCTCTGATTTTCCATGCTTCACTTTTGCTCAAAAATGTTTTATTGGCTCGAGCTGGTGATTTGCAATTCATTTTTAAGTTGGATGCTTTCAAATGCCCTCATTGTTGTTATTCTACCCTAAATTGAAGTAAAATCCAAGTTTCCCCCATTTGTGCCCTGATTTATTCATTTTCACGGGCTGTACTGTTTTCTCCTTTGCCAAATCATGAAAGAGCTCGAAATTGATCAAATCCAATTCATGCAAGTGTTTCCCCAATCCCAAGGTCACAAATGATGTCAAGAGATGATTCAGTTGGTTTAAAATGAAGAATTCTGCCTTCCCTGTCAAAAAATCCGGTTTCTAGGGAATTCCCTGAATTTTTCACGTTTTGACGTGCTCTCGGGCCGTCAAATTTATCATTGTAAACTCTATGCTGACATGGCAAGCTCTCATTGGTTGGGTGCGGTCGGAAAAAATGTTATAACTTGTCAATTTTCAATTTTTGGCAAAGGGAGAATTTGTTCCGTGGCCCCGCATCTACCTTGTGTGCCTACGTGGCATGATTTGATTAGACAGATGGAGCAGTGAGTGGCGGAGGTCACTTATAATTTTTGCCTTCATTTTTTACAAATTTCTCAAAATAAAATTTTTGCCCGAAGGCCCGCAGTGAATGGCATAATGACACATGTCCAGGAGGGCCATGCGGATGGTCAAGGACTTGGAAAATTTTGGCATTTTTTGGCTCGGGGTGTTAGGGGAAAAATTTGGCCCGTGAACCCGTAACCATTGGAAAGGTGACACGTGTCCAGGGAGATTGACCGAATAGTGGGAACTTAGAAGAATTTGAAAGTTTTTGGTTTCAAAATGCAAAAGGAAAATTTTTCCTAGTGGTCCGCACCCAATACGAAGTGGACACGTGTCCAAGAAAGTTAGCATGGATGGGCGGAATTTGTGAAAATTTCAAAGTCTTTTAACTTCAAAGTGTTAAATTACAATTCAGCCCAAGGGCCCGCACCCAATGGAGGGGCGACGCGTGTCCATGGGAACAAAGGAAAAGCGGGGTGATGCATGTTTTTCCAATTTTTGCCTTTGGAGGCAAAATTTCAAAGTGACATTTTGAGCCAGATCTCCGTGCAAATCAAAGTGTGACACGTATGCACAGAGATGAAATGGAGGGGTGGAATTTCTATAGACTTTGAAGTTTTTAACTTCAAATTTCTCAAAATAAAATTTCTGCCCAAAGGCCCACGCCAAATAAACAACGAACACGTGTCCAACATTTGATGGAAATTCGGAGCGCGGAGGAAAGATGGAAAATGTTCCAATTTTGGCGAAAATTTTCAAAGGAAGCAATAAACCTGTGGAAAATATTGGAGATTTTTCCCGCGACTAATCCATAGGAGACACGTGTTATTTTTGAAATGTCAAAAGAGAGAGGTTGGGCCCACATAGACTTTTGATGCTTGCGGAGGAATGAAGGCAAATTTGATGAGTCGGCTCCGCATCCAATGGCAGATTGACACATGGCGAGAGAAACAACGGGTATTCGGAAGCGTGGAGAATTTTGAGAAAAATTTCATTTTCTCAAAAAAGTGGAAAAATTCATCAAACTGACCCGCGGTTTTAGTGGGGACCTACAGGAGGACACATGGCGCATTCGGGGGCTCGTGGGGAAAATTTTCAGAATTTTCTCAAATCAAAAAAAGGTTCAAAATGCATTTTTAGGATTAGGGGCCCGCCCCAATCATATTTAGACACGTGTCCTACCTTGTTGAAAGGAAAAAAGGTAGTTTTGGTGCTTTTTAGAGAGGATTTAGATCTGCCACGTGGAAAGCTAGCATTTAAAGTTGATTTTAATCAACGGCAGCTGTGCATTTTCGTTTTTTGGGTGCCATGGGAGCTCCAAGAAGTGTGGAATCGTCATTTTTGCACCAAAACACATGAAATTTTATATGAATCTGCATCCCTTCGGCCTTTTGAACACAATGGAATCATTTATTTGAAATGATTCAGTTACCTATAGTGTTTTTTGTGAGATATTTTTCTCAGCCCGTAAAAAACACGTGAAAGGTAAAAATGAAAAGTTGCATGAGACTTAAAAATGGTGAGGGAAAAGGTGAAAAATGATTGCAAATGCATGTTGGCATGGTGGAATGCCAAAACGTCACCCCGGATGAATAAGGATCTGAGTTCATGTAATATTTTAAAATATATGTGCATCTCGGCATTTGGTGTGCTATTTCACGCTTTTTATATCATTTTTCATCAAATGGATAGGGTTTTGTAACAAATTTGATCCCTTTGGCATATTCTTTGTTTGGGATGCAAGGATCCAAGTTGGCATAGGGTATATCATGTAGTTTGGAAGCATTTTGTAGGTCTGATTGATAATTTTGGAGGGAAGAGAGAAGAAATTTCACAAAAAACTAGAAGAAGTCCATTTTACTTTTTGAGAAACTACCTGAGAGCCATTTTGATTCAATTTTGCATCAAATGTTCATCATGTTGAGTTGGTTTCAGCTTGTAAAGCCATCAACAAGCTTTGAGATTGTCTAAATAACATTCCCTTGCTGATATATTTGATCAAATTCTTCGATTAACTAGTTTTATCTCTTGGCAAAGCTTGCATGCACTTGTATTTCAATATGTTTTCAATTTGTGTTTCATGCTCATGTTGCAATCTTGTGTTTGGGATCTTTATTGGTCATGCATGGTCTCATTTCTTGTAGAGGGTTTGAAGGCATCTGTAATCTTCCATTCAGAAGAGCATTCATTTGAGTGGAGATAAACAGATTTAAATTCATCTTACCTTCTTTGCAAACCGCGGTATTTATAAACCTTTGGGTGTACCTTAGGACATGATCTAACAAGGGGTTCTAAATGCTTTATTGATATTTTTCTTCAAGCCTTTGTGGTAGGCTATCAAAGTTTGTATGGAATAGTGTAGATTTGGGCATCCATATGTGCACACATCCTGGTTGAAAGAGCACTTCAAATTCATTGAAATATCTCTGTTGTTTAGGTGTTGTAATTCTTTTGCAAGGTTTCCCAAAGAAGGTGATGACTCCTAACTACTCTTGTCCCAATATCTCTCATCATAATTTCACTTTAAACTAACTCATCCTACCTATAATACCCCTGTATCTGCATTGTGTGTCCACAAAAGAATTCAACCCTTTCACAAAAATGCACAAAGTTGATCAGGGTTTTATCATGTCTTTAGCAACTCTAGCTTTGTTTTGAGAACATTTCCATCATTTAGTAGTGACAACTCCTTTGAGTTTGGATAATGGATATTTGATCATGTTTTCACAAAGCCTCCTCCACATCATATACAAAACACAAGGATATCTTCATCTCCTTACCATATAGGGGCTGCAATATAGGTTCTCTTACCTTGGTTGATAGGCACAACCTAAAATAGTGAGGGTTAGATCAAAACCCTTATGAAGGTGTTATCCACTCCCTCAAATCTTGAATACAAACAAGCAGATAGGTGTTCTCCCGACTATAAATGACATACAAAACATCTATCTATCCTTGAGTGTCTTGTGCAGATTCATGATGTTGTTCAAGTTGTGATGGAGATTAAATCTGATACCAACACCCGAGTGGCACCGTTTCCGGGAGTTCTTGTAATTTCTTGGTGGTTTTGAAGTACTTGAAAGGTTTGAGCATTTGTGTGATCAAGTATTTGAGCTGTTATATTATTGAGATATCATTTCATACTTCAGATCTGGATGTTTTGGGTAAGAAAGACTTCAAACTCAGCCTGCTCTCCTCATCTACCAGCAGTTTATGTGATTTGGATGCACTATTTTTGGTTGAATTAAGAAGAAGAAAATCTGATTTGTAAATCCCTGCAAGTTTTTAGTATAGCATGCATTTGACAAAATATTTTTAGTGCTTTCTTGCACAACTAAGGTGAAAATCCTTGGTGGCGACTCCATGCTATTGGGATCTTGAAATACCAGTTGTCTAACACATTTTTATCATTTGAAACTTGTTGTTTAAATCTGTCAAATTGGAGGGAAGGAGATCCCTCTTCATCAAGGACTCTTCTAAGAAGTTGCTCACCGAATCAAGAAGCTCAGAACTAGAAGGAAGAAGAGTGTGGAAAGTGGTTGGTGATTTGGTTGCAAGGAAAGGAATCCCCATAGTTGAATTTGAAAGAGAGTAACCTATCATTGAAGATTATAATTCCTCTTCAAGTAGATCTAATTCAGAAAATCTCCTTGCTGATTTTCATCCTCCATCAGTGAGGGACCTTCTTGTGTATTTAAAAAACATGCTCCTAAATCTGCTCCTCTTATTTCCAAGTTTGCTAAAGTTTATCAAGAGAGAGAGCCTTTGGGCGGTTGTCATTTCGAGATCATTCATCTATTCCAATCGGACCCATTTCTACTCCTCATTATCTTGTTTCACCTCCAAGATCACCCCCACCAAACAATATGGCTCAACCTAGACCTCCATTTGTTGTAAACACATTTGGTCTTATAAATTTTGGAGGAATGAATGGTTATCCAAATCCTGTCCCACAAGATGTGAGAAATAGATTACCAAAATTTCAAGGTAACAATGCCATAACTGGAGATCAACACCTCAAACTCTTTGTTAACATGATGGAAGACTTTGAAATAGAATTTGAGGATGTGTATATCAAGTTGTTTATCCATACACTTGAGGAAGATGCAAGAGATTGGTATAAATCTCTACCTGATAACTCTATTGATTCATAGACTGAGATGAGTAATGCATTCAGATTACAATATGGAGACAAAACAAATCCAAGGTTCCTTCTATCCGATTTTGAGAACATCAAGAGAGAACCCTAATGAGACCGTTCATGATTTCAATATGAGATTCAATAAGACATTGAGAAGGTTGCTTGTAATTTTGAGGCCTTGTGATGAATCTTGCTTGATCAAATATGCAGATGCATTTGATAAAAAGGCAGCCTATTACTTGAGAGACAAGAATCCTACAAACTTGAGGCAAGCTTTCACCATGGCACTTCAAATTCAAAATAATATTAAAGTTGTTGGTAAACCACTTAAGAGAGACGGTGTGAAGCTTATAAACCCTAAGAAGCCTCAAACTAGCAAGGGTGTTGATTTGGAGGATGTTGTCAAGACTTTGGCAGGGGCTTGTCAAAGAAATTTCCTACAAATTAGCTCGAGCCGAGAAAGGAATTAGGAAAAGTTCACAAGGACAATAAAGAATTAAAAACCATGATAGATTTGACAATCATCCTAGGGGTGATCAAATACAAGATGACAAAGGTAAGGGGCTTATTGGATCTACAAATAGACAACTCCAAGCAAGTGAAAATAGAGTGGTGCATGAACCTCTAACTACAAGAGTTGTGTTTTTCAAGAAGTTGCTGATATGGATTGGTATGATAGATGTTTTCTTCCTCATCCGCCATGTGAAATGGACCAACAAGATATAGATGATGATAAGGAGAATGAAATGGATGATGACATTTGTATGATGGGCAGCTCTTCAGGCTCACGGCAAGCAGCAACATCAACAGATGTGATAAGTGCAAGGACTACTACAACCTTTTGGGATTACATAAAGAGGGTACCATTTCTTTATCTTCCTCAAACTCATGATGTAGATGTATTTCAGGCCTTTGAAATTCCTAATAATGAATTTGAATACCTAAGGGCTTTAATGATCAAGAAGTATGATGGTGGTATTCCTTCGAGAGGAAGATAGACAATTGTTAATGAATGTTGTGGTTGGTTAAGAAAAGGAGTACAATACTAGAAGTAAAGTTGTTAGAGGAGCTGGTCCTCAAGCCAAGCCAAATATGCCCTTGCTCACAAGCATTCCCAAAGATAATCCTAGAAGGGAAACAATTGCTAAGAACCTTGTTGTCCCATGCAAAAATATCAGTCCTCTCCACGCCCAGGCTACCAAGAATACTTCTCCATCTGATGAACCTTCTTGTTTCCCTTCCAATGTTGTTTTGCCAAAGAATTTTCCATATGATATAGCCCAAGTATTGAGCCAAATTAAATTGAGTGTTCCCATTATTGAATTGCTTAGAATTCCTAAACACAAGAAAAGAGCTTTTGAATACTTGGGATTGAAAGAAGAAAAGAGTATACCAAGCAGAAATGTAAATGTTGTTGAGAGTCCTCTTCAAAGCGTTGCTGGCCCTGAAACACCACCACCAATGGAAGATCTTGGAGAGGCACCTGAAGTGTATTTGGGGACATCCTTGGTTGATTCCCAATTGAATGTTGATCCATTCTTCACAACTTTGCTCATAAAAGGTAGGTTGCTTCACAATTGCATGTTTGATTCTGGTGCATCATGTAATGTTATGCCTCTAGAAGTTATGAATGAGTTGGATATCAAGGTGACAGTAGCATATGGGAAGTGTACAGCCATGGATTCAAGGGAAGTGCTAGTTTTTGGATGTGTGAAGGGTTTAGTAGTGCAACTTGCAGCCTATCCGGGTAAGAATTTAAAACTTGATGTTGTAATTGTTGACTGCCCTGCCAAATGGGGTATGCTTTTGTCAAGAAAGTGGGCTGCAAGTGTTGGTGGTAGTGTTCAAATGGACATGTCCTATGCCACCATTCCCATTGAGGGAAGCCTTGTCAAACTCTATGGTGAAAAGAATATGTTACACTTGATTGAAGATCCCAACAATGCTTCTTATGAAGTGTTGTTTGTTGATGTAGATGTTGACAATTTCATTGGTTTTGCTGATGGAAAAGACAGTAAGATGGACAAATCAGAGTGCCTTGGTATGGTAGGTTATCCATGGACATTACTATTTGATGGAGCTTGCTCCAAATTTGGAAATGGTGCTGGTATAGTGTTGGTTTCCCCTAGTTTAGAGGAGTTTCATTTTTCCTTCAAGCTCAATTTTGAATGTACTAACAACATTGCTAAGTATGAGGCATTATTATTAGGATTAAGGATTGCATGGAAGTATGGAGTAAAGGATATTGTTGCTAAAGGAGATTCAGAGCTGGTTGTCAAGCAAGTAAGAAAGTTATATGCCACAAAAAATCAGCGTATGAAACAATATAAGCATGTTGTTTGGGACTTGATTGAAATGTTTGATTCCTTTAACATTATTTACCATGATAGAAGTCTTAATGCTGCTACTGATCAGTTGGCTGTTCTTGGTTCTAGATTTGATAATTGCACCGTTTCACCTTTTTGTGAATATGATATTGAAGTGCTAACAAGGCCAGCTATCCTGGATAATGTGAAACATTGGCATATTTTTGATGATGATGCACAAGTGTTGAGATTCTTACAATGCCAAGGAGAGTTTGCTGGTCGAATATTGATTGGGAACCAATGGTGTGCATGAATGAAGGTAAAGAAACTTTGTTTGACAAGGATATTATACAATTGAAGACAAATACCATTCCTAAGGGTCTTGTTGCACTTGAATCCAATTTTAGCAATGTTGATTGCATCATTAATAGAAAGATGTCTGCTTCAAGGGATGTGGAAGAGCATAACTTGGGAACTAAAGACAAACCAAGGAAGATCTGGTTGGGCAGTCATCTCAGCAAAGAAGAAAAACAGTCCTATGCCCAACTTTTAAAGAAATATCAAGACTGCCTTGCTTGGTCTTATTCAGAGTTGAAGGCATATAGAGAAGATTTATTTCAGCATGAGATTCCCCTTGAGGCCAAGACTAAGCCATTTAGACAAAAACAAAGGCCTATTAACCCACTACTTTCCATGAAAATGCAAGAAGAGTTGAAGAAATTGAGAGATGGTGGCATCATTCAGCCTACTAGATACTCTTCTTGGGTTGCCAACCTTGTGCCAGTTAGAAAGAAGAATGGAGATATTAGAATTTATGTGGATGGTTTCTCCGGATACAATCAAGTAGTTGTTAAAGAATCAGAAAGACTTAAGACAGCCTTCACTACTCCTTGGGGAACTTATGTCTTTGTAAGGATGCCTTTTGGATTGATGAATGTTGGTGATACTTTTCAAAGGGCAATGGATGTTGCCTTTGCTAGTTATATCAATGAGTTTATTATAGTTTACCAAGATGATGTGACTATTTTTTCAAGACAGTGAGCAGACCATTTGCAACACCTAGAGAAGATGCTGATCAAATGTAGAGAGTATGGCATTTCACTTAATCCAAAGAAGTGTCATTTTGGTGTGCCAAAAGCCAAGCTGTTGGGGCATATTGTGTCCAAAGAAGGTGTTATGATAGATCCTGAGAGAGTGGAAGCAATCAGCAAGGTGCCTATTCCAAGAACCAAGAAGGGTATTCAATCTTTCTTTGGCCAAATCAATTTCATTAGAAGGTTTGTCTCCAATTTTGCTGAGTTGACTCTTCCAATCACAAGCATGCTAAGAAAGGATCAAGTTATTAAGTGGGAAAAGGCTGCCATCCAAGATTTTGAAGGAATAAAGGATGCACTCAAACATGCACCTGTTTTGGCAGCTCTAAACTATAAGATGCCTTTCCAAATCTTCTCTTTTGCATCTGAATTTGATATTGCTTCAATTTTGTTACAAAGGGATGAAAATGGAGCTGAGAGGCCTATTGCTTTCTTTATCAAGGCTTTACAAGCAGCTGAATTGAGGTACACAATTATGGAGAAACAAGCATTTGCATTAGTAAAAGCAACAAATATTTTCAGGCCCTACATTTTGAGTTCAAAGGTTGTTGCTTATGTTCCCCACACCATGGTTAAAGACATCTTATCTGACATGGAGATATCAAGCAAGAGATGTAGATGGGTTAACAAATTACAAGAGTATGATATGGATATCCAAACAAAAATGTTGGTAAGAGGTTTAGGTCTTGCCAAACTCATGGCTGAGAGTAATTTGCAGAATGTAGAAGTGAATCAGCTAGGGGAAGAAAGGGAAGATATCCTTGACAAATTGATGAATTCTAAGTGGTACAAGGATGTGGTCTATTACCTCAAGCACTTATGTTGTCCCAGTCACTTAAATAAAAATTAGAAAAGAGCCCTCAAGCTGGCTTCTCAGAAATATGTCATAACAGACCTTGGGCTGGCTTGGAAAAACCCTGAAGGTGTCCTCTTGAAATGCATAACTGAAGATGAAGCTCCCAAGTTGATTGTTGATTTCCATGGGGGAGTTTGTGGAGGAAATTTTGTTGGGAGAGTGACAACACATAAGATTTTAAGAGTTGGTTATTGGTGGCCAACTCTTTTCAAAGATGCAAACCGGTTGGTTAGAAGGTGTGATAGTTGCCAACATTTTTCAGGAAGATTGAAGGCTTCAGGCTCCCTTCCTTTACAGCTTGTATCAGTTGAAGCTCCTTTCAAATAATGGGGAATGGATTTTATTGGTGAGATTTCAGATCCTTCCAAAGGTCTTGGGTTACAAATGGATCCTTATAAAGAATCGATTATTTTACAAAATGGGTTGAGGCAATTCCATCTAGAAAGGCAACACACCAAGTGGTAATGGATTTCTTGTTGAATCATATCATATGTACATTTGGGGTTCCAGATTAAGATTGTGTCCGATAATGCTATGTGTTTTAGAGCCAAGCCTTTGATGGAAATGTGCAATGAATATGGGATAAATCTGACCTATTCTTCAAACTACAACCCACAAGGAATGCGCAAGCTGAATCAAGTAACAAAAACTTACTCAAGATCATTAGAAGAACCTTGGAAATCAACAAGAAGAAGTGGGGAGAACAGTTGAAATTTGCAATTTGGGCTGATAGGATAACTCCAAAAAGAGAAACTAGTAAAAGCCCATTTCAACCGGTGTATGGAACTCAAAGCTTTGCTGCCATTACACCCGTAATTATCCACTTTTAGTTTGCCTAGCATTGGAAGATCAAGAACACGTGTCCAACATTTGATGGAAATTCAGAGCGCGGAGGAAAGATGGAAAATGTTCCAATTTTGGTGAAAATTTTCAAAGGAAACAATAAACCCGCGGAAAATATTGGAGATTTTTCCCACAACTAATCCATAGGTGACATGTGGCATTTTTGAAATGTCAAAAGAGAGAGGTCGGGCCCGCATGGAGTTTTGATGCTTGCGGAGGAATGAAGGCAAATTTGATGAGTCGGCTCCGCCTCCAATGGGAGATCGACACGTGGCAGAGAAACAACGGGTATTCGGGGGCGCGGAGCATTTTGAGAAAATTTTCCTTTTCTCAAAAAAGTGGAAAAATTCATCAAACTGACCCGCGGTTTTGGTGGGGACCTACAGGAGGACACATGGCACGTCCGGGGGCTCGCGGGGAAAATTTTCAGAATTTTCCCAAATCAAAAAAGGTTCAAAATGCATTTTTAGGATTGGGGCCCGCCCCAATCATATTTGGACACGTGTCCCACCTTGTGTAAAGGAAAAAGGTAATTTTGGTGCTTTTTAGAGAGGATTTGGATCTACCACGTGGAAGGTTGGCATTTAAAGTTGATTTTAATCAACGGTAGCTGTGCATTTTTGTTTTTGGGCGCCATTGGAGCTCCAAGAAGTGTGGAATCGTCATTTTTGCACCAAAACACATGAAATTTTATATGAATCTACATCCCTTCGGCCTTTTGAACACAATGGCATCATTTATTTGAGCTTATTCAGTGTCGTATAGTTTTTTTTGTGAGATATTTTTCTCAGCCCGTAAAAAACACGTGAAAGGTAAAAATGAAAAGTTGCGAGTTAAAAATGGTGAGGGAAAAGGTGAAAAATGATTGCAAATGCATCTTTGGCATGGTGGAATGCCAAAACGTCACCCAGGATGAATAAGGATCCGAGTTCATGTAATATTTTAAAATATATGTGCATCTCTGGCATTTGGCGAGCTATTTCACAATTTTATATCATTTTTCATCAAATGGATAGGGTTTTGTAACAAATTTGATCCCTTTGGCATATTCTTTTCTTGGGATGCAAGGATCCAAGTTGGCATAGGGTATATCATGTAGTTTGGAAGCATTTTGTAGGTCTGTTGAGAATTTTGGAGGAAAGAGAGAAGAAATTTCACAGGAAAAAACTGGAAGAAGTCCATTTTCCTTTTTGAGAAACTGCCTGAGAGCCATTTTGATTCCATTTTGCATCAAATGTTCATCATGTTGAGTTGGTTTCAGTTGTAAAGCCATCAACAAGCTTTGAGATTGTCTAAATAACATTCCCTTGCTGATATATTTGATCAAATTCTTGGATTAACTAGTTTTATCTCTTGGCAAAGCTTGCATGCACTTGTATTTCAGTATGTTTTCAATTTGTGTTTCATGCTCATGTTGCAATCTTGTGTTTGGGATCTTTATTGGTCATGCATGGTCTCATTTCTTGTAGAGGGTTTGAAGGCATCTGCAATCTTCCATTTAGAAGAGCATTCATTTGAGTGGAGATAAACAGATTTAAATTCATCTTACCTTCCTTGCAAACTGAGGGTATTTGTAAACCTTTGGGTGTACCTTAGGACATGATCTAACAAGGGGTTCTGAATGCTTCATTGATATTTTTCTTCAAGCCTTTGTGGCAGGCTATCAAATTTTGTATGGAATAGTGTAGATTTGGGCATCCATATGTGCACACATCCTGGTTGAAAGAGCACTTCAAATTCATTGAAATATCTCTGTTGTTTAGGTGTTGTAATTCTTTTGCAAGGTTTCCCAAAGAAAATGATGACTCCTAACTACTCTTGTCCCAATATCTATCATCGAATTTCACTTTAAGCTAAGTCATCCTACCTAAAATACCCTGTATTTGCATTGTGTGTCCACAAAATAATTCAACCCTTTCACAAAAATGCACAAAGTTGATTAGGGTTTTATCATGTCTTTAGCAGCTCTAGCTTTGTTTTGAGAACATTTCCATCATTTAGTAGTGACAGCTCCTTTGAGTTTGGATAATGGATATTTGATCATGTTTTCACAAAGCCTCCTCCACATCATATACAAAACACAAGGATATCTTCATCTCCTTACCATATAGGGGCTGCAATATAGGTTCTCTTACCTTGGTTGATAGGCACAACCTAAAATAGTGAGGGTTAGATCAAAACCCTTATGAAGGTGCTATCCACTCCCTCAAATCTTGAATACAAACAAGTAGATAGGTGTTCTCCCTGGCTACAAATGACATACAAAACATCTATCTATCCTTGAGTGTCTTGTGCAGATTCATGATGTTGTTCAAGTTGTGATGGAGATTAAATCTGGATACCAACAAGACTATTATTTTATTCTGTCACCTCCTCTCCATGGAATTTTTTTCTTCATGTAACCTATTCTTTCTTTCTCTTCTTCTTCATCCTCTCAATCTAGGAGAATTAGAGATCTAATTCAATCATTTTCTTAATTTCCTTTCTAAACGCTATCTTTCATGCTTATATAGGTGTATATAAACTTAGGGCACCTTATCTATGCATTTACAACTTATAGATCAACTTTATAATAAAGTTAGACATAATTACCATGAGTTAAATATAAACTTTCACACACATGTAGCGGAAACAGTTACCTAGGCTGATGGCGGTTCATCTGCCGACCGATGGCGATTAATATGATGACCGATGGTAGTTAATATGCTAACTAGAACTCGATTCATCGTGTAAACCAGCAAGGTGTAAAATGGCCTATCTCGTGAAGCAATTGAGCTCCACAACCTAACAGTCATTCCATGTCATCCCACTCTGTCATACCACTTTACCTCACATGCTTGCTATAATCAAATCAATTGAATGCATTTCCCTTTGTTGTGTTGCATGTGTGTTGGTCTCAAAATTCAAAAACAAGGTACTCCAAACATTCCCCCATAATCCATTTTTGCATTATTCCTCCAAAACTGTGTGATTACATTACCAGAGCCAATCGAGATGCATAATTGAAAATGGGGGGAGACTTAATCCGCCATGAGCCAACAGAGCACTCACAACTTCTCAACCAGCCAAAAATTCTACAATATTTCCAAAATAATGGATGGTTGGATTATATTAACAAATTTTAGGGTTTTGGTCGAATAATTTTTATTACACTCAAAGATGGTGAGGCTAAGAACAAGGTTTTATCGGTGAAAGTGAATGATGACATTTTGGCTATTGTGACTAGACTTCCCGCAAATGGTGAAACCTTTCTGATAAATCCAATCCAGAGGAAACCGGATAGGACTTTGCTTTGATGAGGATGATGTCTTCATCAATGATCACCAAGGTACATACAAAACCTCTCTCAACCACACTAGGCTGAAATTACCAACTACATTATCAAGTATTTTACTTGCAAAGGTAGATATTCTAGACTAAATATAATCCATTTCAAATTTCTCAATCATCTAAAGAATAATAGGCATGTCAATGTGCCTAATTTCTTAAATGATATCTTGAAAAGAATGAGTAAGGAAGCACAGAGAGGAAGGTCAGCACTTTCACACCATTGTCTTGTTACTCTGGTTATAAAACACACCTTGTAGAGGGAACATCCTAGAACTAAAATGGGAGGATTTTGCAAGGGCCAAGCATATTGATGAATTATTGGGACATAGAAGGAAGAGGAGGAGAAGTACTGGAAGTTCTTCCACACATGCAACTAAACCCTCAACATCAACTTCCCACTGAAGAAACTCCTGTCTCTGAGAATTTACCATCTTCTAAACCAAACCCTAAACCAGTTTCCCCTAAAAGAATCTTTATTTCCGAAACCCTCCTGAAAATTTATACCCCTGAGTCATCTTCTTCAAAAGATAAAAGGAAATATTCTAGAACCACTCCCAAACCATCAAGGCATTCACATATGCTACATACTAAAAGGCCAAAAACCTCCCAACCAAAAAACCTCAGACCATATCACTTGATAGTGATATGGAAGTTGTTGAGGAGAACATTGAGGCCATACCAATGGATATTGAGTAGGGAGGAACTGATGAGGGTTTGGAGGGGAGAAAAGGAGAAGAAGGTGATGGAGAAATTGTACAAGAATTCCTTAAAGAGTACATGGAGGAACATGCAAAGGTAGTTCATGCTTATGTGAGTCATGAGGAGCATGAAGAAAAATAATTTAAAAAGGAAACTGGGGAGATGGCTCCTGTAGCAAAAGGTCATGAGGAAAGGATGGAGGAGGAAATTGACCAAACAATTCATGAACAATAAATTGGTGAAGATATGCTCGAGGTTGTTAAAGAATTTATTGAGCACTTTATCCATGAAATTGAGAAAGAGCACATGCCTATGGAAACTGAGATAGTATAGGAGCATGTTCCTGTAGTTCCTGATGAAATAATTGAGATAGTACTTGAAAAAAACATCACCATTTTTGCCACACGATAGTATGCAAAGCAATCGTATATAGCCCAATTGCAGCCATAAATTGTCAATCGAGAAGTTATAAAAGAGCCAATCAAACCAATTTGCATGGACATAGAAACACAAACAACGTTGCTAGATTATTGGGTCTATCAGGTTTAAAATATATGTCAATAGGTTAAAAGGAAAATGGGATATAGAAAAGGAAGAACTTATCTTCTAGCACTAACAAGAAATGGAGGAAAAATACAAGGAACTTAAGGCCAAAGATAAATAAATTAATAGGTTAAATAAAAAGAAGGAAGAGACAGTTCAGATTGCTCATGAGATAATCAAACACAAGCCCCCTTCCAATATTTATGCTATTTTCCTCAAATAAAAGATGTTGCAGTAATGAAACTTGCTTTGATGTCAACTCGACATTCCATTTGACATTGGTTCATCTAGGACCTTCTTTAGAATATATCTAAAAATGCCTCATGAAATTAAGCTCCTTTTTGTGAATTATACATGTACAATTGTGCCTTAGAGTATGATAGGGATTGGATTCCAGTACTCTAAATTGGATATGTTCCAGTTAGAGAACTTTGCTCTTATTTTAACAATGAATTGGATAGGGAGAAATAGATGGAAGACTACAGGCACTTGGCAAAGGTACAACCATTAATGATCAGAGTTGAAGTTTCCAACACTAAGGCAGTTATTGAAGAATATGGAAAATATATGGAGAACAAGGAAATCAAAAAGAGAGTACGGAAAATGAAAAAAGTGGGACATGAGCAGGCCAGGGACATGATTAACCATAGTGGATGATAGATAGTCAAGTCATGTCGATGCATTGGAATGAAATGTCCCTGAAATGCAAAAGAAGGAGATGCACTCCTATCATAATATCATACCAAATTTCAGAAGGGTAAATTTTTACATTGATCTTTCTATTAAATGTGCAAATACTTGGTTTCCAATAGGTTATCACCCACCAATATTCCACTTCCCTATACCACATTGGTATGGTGATCAACCATTGGATGAGACAATACAGAAAAAATTATGATCATATTTGGGATGAACAGTGGATACTTCTTCCATGAACTGAAGGAACAACTACCCCAATGGATTTCAGATGCTTATGTAGCACCATTCAGGAGGAACCTAAGAAACCCAAGAACCTATTAAACCTAGAGATCCTAAACAACCCGAAAGAGGAAATTTAAGGAGTTAAGTTTGGGGGTGTGATGAGTTGTTTAATTCCCTTTCTAAACAACTCATCTTCTGTAATTTGTTGATCCATTTGTAGCCTTGCACTTGTATTTCTTTGTTATATTGCTTAGACATTTCATTATAACCTAAACTTATGGCATGAATATTAATTAATATATTTATTACTAGTTGACTTTATTTTGTGGTATTATGAGTATGCATTTATTCTCTTGATCACAATAAGGTGTTTAAATGATGCTTTGTATGATTCCAACCTTGTTTGCAATAAATTTACTATATGTTGCAACTCACATGCAATTAAAGAATCATCCGCAGTAACTCACATGTAGCCAAAGGACTTGTGTGCAAAAAAAGTGTCTATAGCCAAAGGAGGTCACATACGTGAAGAATTTGTGATCCTGAGAATCTCGTGGAACGTGGACATCACACTTGAGTTTGCACATGTCGATGGAAGAAGAAATTACAATTAAAATATGAGAACTAGGAGATGACTCAACTCCAACATCTGATTATGCGTTGCAACTTATTAAGGAACTAACTGATTAAATTCATGATTGAGGAACTGATTGGTTATACTTAAGTTATGTGATTGACATGTAAACACTGTTGATTAATTATATTACATGCATCTAGTCTCTGGATTATTTGGTTGAGATATTTTACTTGATCTGATTTGAAATCCTAGTCAAACTCTATTTCTTCACGCTTCTGTTATAATGAGATGTATAAAAATAAAAGGATTAATGCTAAAGATCTAATCGGTTAATGCATATAGATCTACATAGAGATTAGAGAGTAGAAGATATGCAGATACAAGATTTGTTGTATTCCCAATTGTAAACTTCATGCCAATGCAATAAAAATCTGAGTTTTGTTCATTATTTGTAGTCACAGGCCTTAGGAGGGATTAACACCCAAGGCAAGGCCCACTTGTGGTTTGTTATCCCCCTCCATAATTTGTTGATTTGATTTATTACATGATTAGATTAGTAGAAACTCATTTCTTTATCTACATTCTGAGTTTACATGTTTTACCTTAGCCATAGTATTTACTTCCAATCGAATTTAGTTTGTTTCCAAGCATTTTTATTTCCCAAATTGTAGTGACAGCAATTTACTTCTTTACCTCCTAAACACATGTAACTGTGCATACAACACTAGCACTATTGAAAGTATACGTCCCTTGGTTTGATAATTAAATGACTATGGATTAATGAACAACATATTAATTGTTGCAAGTTAATTTGCACCACCAACACCCATAGGTGATTCAACAAAGAAACATTAAGAAAGAATTGATTAGATGGAACTTTGAATGGGGCCCCATGCCAAATAATATTAAAATAGATTGGACGATGATCGACAAAAGTACATTCGACCACACCGTGACGAGGGGATGAGCCTTACATGTCAAAATCAAAAATAGTCTAGAGAGAGAAGTACACAATCAAGTCTTTTAAAAACCTGATCATATCCTTCTTGAAGATTGGTCCAAGTATACCAAGCTTGTGCCTTAAATTCCTATCTTCAAGTGAGAAAAGGATCGAAATCTCTAACAAATTTTAAAGAAATACCAAGCCACATGCTCACCGACACACCATCGCATAGGGAGGGTGCCTCGATTTATCATTTGGATGCTCGATCATATTAAAGTCACCACACACTAACCAATAAGCTAAAGGTAAGTTATCACCTAGCCATTTCCATAAAGTCGTTTGTTGAGCCATTGTTAGAAGCATAAACATTAAGAATACCAAAAGAAAGATCATTAATCACCATAATCACTCACATGACCCGATTTGAAGGATATTGGCCTGAGGAGGTGATTAAGGATAAGAATTTTGGTGCTATGGAAATTCTCACACCACCTTTTCCATCAATGTGTTGAGTATGAAAATACAAAAATCTAAGGCAATACAAGTTAGTGTATTTTGAAGCAAAACCAGAAATTTTAATTTCCTATAAACAAATAATATCAAGGTAGTTGAAATGTTGGAAAGCTAATCAAATAGAATATTTTTGAGAGGGTTATGTAAGACCCCGAACATTCCATGAGATGAAATTCATGAAAAATCAGACATATCAAATTCCCCTTGCCCATCTGGAACACCATCCTCCAAGCCAAGAATGGCAAAATTATTAACAAACGGAATCTGGTCTGAATTGGAAATCTCAACATGAATGGAGTGAAATTTGAACCCATTATCTTCTCGCATGCCATGGGACACCTCCTAGGGTAGAATGCGAGAGCATTGTAAAAGAAGATATGTTGAATTAAAATTCCCTATATTTTTGATCCGTGAAGGAACAACTTGAATCAGAAGTTTGGAAGGAATGGAAACTAATGAGCGGGAGAATTTTAACCCAACCCATCCTTGGACGGGGGGAGGAGAGGGGGTAATTTTTATCATAGGAGTGGGCTTCAACCAAATCCCTTCTTATTCTCAATTGTAGTCCAACTATCGCTTAATAGATCAATTTTGGGCTTGAATACGAGGGTTACGTCACCACAAGCTTAGAATGGGATATCGAGAGACAATCGTGAATGCAGTGGTATGAGGATTGAAAATGAAATCATGTGTTAAGGAGGTTAAAGAAAAAAACCTTTTGAGAGATATGTAGATGTAGACACAAAATAATTCACTTTGGGTATCTATTTAGTCTTGATCACATAATATTATTCATATGATTCATAAGTAAGAAAAATACTAATTAGCCCATTTCTTGGGATGTATTTGCTTGCTTTCTATTTCCACTTTTGTTCTTACATGCCTTCTTTCCCAATCTAACCCTCAACCCTTTAGTTTCTCGAGTTTAGACACCATTTCCTAGTCGGGATGCCGGCGTCAGTGCTCTCATCCCCTTTGGGTGCCCCTAACCTCTTTATACTTTGCTCACATATTTTGGGCCCTTTCTAGGCTATGTCTGGACATCTTATATTTTTGGTAGTTTTCCTTTTCTAAGGTTAATTACAAAATTCAAATAAGGGAATCATATAAATATAAAGTTATGTGATTATAATAAGGGACCAAGCACTAAGCATTAGCTATCACCACCTAAGGTTACATTCAAAGTCCATTACAAGAGCACTCAAGCATCCATATATCATCCACATACAAGGGCAAGGGACTAATACTTCTACATACACTTCATAAGAGGGGAAGTTCAATCTTTCATGCACACATCTATCTAAATTTTCTACATCTAGTTATTTCTCGCTATCAAGTGTGACGCGCATAAGAGCCACCTAGGGCACAATCTCTCCACACACACACACACACACACACACACATAGAACTACATTGGGTTTGAAATGTAGTGCAACGCTCAGTTGTAAGATCACTCATTTGATAGTTGAGGACAGTTTGACCCCTCATTTGCATTATTTTCTTTTTGGTATTTGATATGCTTTTGAGGGTTTTACAGGTGGTATTCTTTATTGTAGGTTATCAGTGACATTGGTGATCATTGTGTGACATTATATTGATAGATAGTGAAGGACAAGTGAACATTTCACAACACTCCAAAGGAGTTTTTCTGAGGTGTTTGGCAGTCATAGGCACCCATAACTAGTCTATAGCACCCGTAGGCATGCCCGAGCCACTCCGCACGCCCTAGCCCAAAGATATTCCTCCATCTCTACATCTTTATGGGTTTCATTATGACCGTATGCACTTCAAAACTTTGATTTATTTATTTGGGTACACCTTAGGGATCATATCGAAATAGCTAATTCATTTTATCTCCTCATTTGCACTTAGGGTTTTAAATCTTAATTACTTATTTGCTTGGGTCAAATTTATTCTTATTGCATACATATTTATTACGCTTTTACATACTTAGATTAGGCATAATTTTATTCATAAATAAACATTTTTATTAATCATTTGGTGAGCCTTACGCTTTCACGCTTAGGATCCTCATCACATCTTGTATTTTTCTTATGATCCTCTCATCATGGTTATCTCTATTCATGATTTCTTGCTAGCCCATCCTGAGTGTCATGCTAAAATCATTAATCTTTTGGCTACTACTCATATTCCTTCCACTACTCATCTAGATGTTGTCTATCAAACATTTGTCAATGCATTTTCTCAACAGATTACTTTTCCATTGACTATAGATAAAAATCTTGTTGTTTATGATAATTATCCTCCTCTCTCGTAAACAATTCTATATCAACGTTTTAGGCATCAAGTGCATTTTATTCAACACTAGATCTGATCTCAATATTTTTCCTCTATCATTCATTCAAGCTATAGGCCTTTCTATCACTAATCTTAACCCAACATCTCTCTCTGTCCGAGCATATGATTCCATAGTGTATCCATGCTTAGGCACTTTCACCTTATCACTCACAAGTTGGGCCAAAGACTGTTCCAGTTCTATTTTTTGTCATTGATCTTCCACTTTCATATAATTACTTACTTGGTAGACTATGGCTTCAACGAATGCAAGAAGTGCCTTCTACGGTCCACTTGAAATGCATCTTTTTCCCTATTCTAAAATTATAAAAAATATGATAATCTACTAACTACAATTCGAATACACACATCAATTCTTATTTTGCATTTACGTTGTATAAACCATTAACAAAATTATACATATCTCAAATTTTGTGATTCTCTATTTTGTATAAAAACAATTACATATTCCATCAAAAATACATAATACAATAACATAATACATTCACATGCACATTTTTCTAAATAAATAGAAGATTTAAACTTTCTTTTATTAACTTTCAACATGGATTACATAGTTTTACATAGAGAACTTATTTGAGACAAATGATCAAGAATTTGATACAAAATTCCAATACACACACAGGTAAACAGACAGTGGACTATGGCTACACTATTGAGAGGAAATGTTATACACCCAGTGTATATTCACCTTTCTTTGTCTAGGAACCATTTGAGGTTTCACATTATACCCCAATTAGGACACCTCTAGTGCCCCTCTCTCTTTCACATTGCATTTTTGTAACCTGGTCAACTTTGGAATTACTCCACAAGTTAAATCTTAGATACAATTATAGTCTTGCTCAAACCCTCTTGTAATTTTTTTCTCCCCTATCATAAATCATAAATATTGTTATCTTTTCACTTTCATATCCCTTTTATAGAATATTTCATGGGGAGTTATGAACCAACACAAGGGTTCCATACCTTTTCACTTAATTAATCTTCTTTAATCAATACTCGGGTTGTTCACACTCATTTTTATTAATCAATAGTTTAGTATAACACCTTCGTTAAAAGAATCTCAATTAAAAATTGTTATTATTAAATAAATCAACAAGTATTTAGTGATCAAAGCTTCAGAAATTTAGTCATATAACATTTCTCCCCCTTGAATCAACTACTGTCCTTAGTAGTTCCAATTTTATTCTAAAAATCACACAAAACAACACAAGTTATTAGTTAAATAATTCAAGATACTGATCTTTTAGAAAATATTATCTTTCCCATGTAGCACTTTCAACATCAAAACAAGTCCACTTTACTTTAACATCTTTAATTGCTTTATTTCTAAGATTTTTAGTCCTTCTTTCCAAAATTAATTCAGGTTCAATTTTAAATTCACATGTAGTTTCAATAACTATGTTTTTCCTATTAGGGTAAACATAGTTTACTATAAGTAATTATGCATTGTACCTTAGTTAATTAATTTTAACTGAGGTAGTTACTTAGGTAATTAGGTGGTTTAATATTATTGTTGTATGGTTATGTTTGTATAACCATATGTATTGTTTTTATCATGCATACGTGAGGTTGTTGTAGGATTATTGTTACATTATTTCAACAACATATTTGTCTATATTATTTCACATATGGTTTATTATTGCACCTACGAAAATTATTCTTTGTTTGTACCTAGTTTTCCAATATTTATAAATATTGCAACCCTCACTATTGTACTTGATTCTACTAAATATCAATATAATTTTCAGGCTTCCTTCCCTATTCTAAAATTACATTTGGTACCAGAGCAGGTTAATCTTGCATGTGGAGAAGTGAGGAAGTTTTAGAGAGTGTTGAGGAAATTCTGAGAGGGCACTAGTGTTTGAGTGAGCCAGAGGAGCCACCTACATTCCATCCATCCCAACCCCTGCATTCCCATCTCCCAGATTGTTTCAGAGTAGGATAAGACACCTCTCGAATTTAATCTCCAAAAAAAATAAAATTAATATTTTTTTGCACCGGTGCCCCTACACCAGGGAAAAGTTTCTTCTTGGAGCCATTTTCATTCAAAAATTAGATCAAAATATATTTTTTTAAAATCATTTTTCCCCAACCAGGGGTTTTCCCTCTAATTTAGAGGTGCATATAGTCTCTATTAATTCTAACAAAATATCCAAATTTGGAGGGACCAAGCTCCTAACACAGCTCCTAAGAGAGCTAAAGGGTGAGTTATCAACCCCCTCAAATTTCATTCGATTCCTAACCAGATGATTTATACATTATGCATTGTACACAAATTGAGCCCTATAGACCAAGTCGAGCTTTACATTGTCCAATTCCTATGTTGCACATCAATGAGTTGAAGGGATTACAAACAATCAAACTATGTTTTATTTCACTAAGTCGTTGTTCACCAAATGAGCCATAGCATCAAGGTAGGAATATCACAAAAAGACCGAGCCCCGCATTAGATCTAGTTATTGGGAAACCAAGTTGTGTAAAACATTGGTGAGCCAAGATTTACAATGTTTGAGTGGGTTTATATTAGACGTCATTCCCATCAATTAATGGTCAAGACAAATAGCACCCCGTCAAGTTATGATGTGATATGTGCATTTTTAATTTGAGTAATCCATTCATTGCTCCAACAAGCCTTGCAAACAAAACAAAAGTAGAGGCAATCCCAATACAATGTGGTAACAAATACACAAAGCACAAAATCCTTGTAAAAATGAAATCAAATGATGACAAAGGAAAAAAATGTAATAAATTGTGCATAGAAATAAGAGGTATTCGCTTGCAAGTATCGAGTTTCCATAGAAACCCTAAAACCGCCTTCCACTCGACCAATGCCACGTCACTTTTCAAAAGGTTAGCCATCTTTTTTAATTTTAAATAGAATTTCCTTCAAATGTTAACATATGGGCTATAAGAACTTTTGTGGCTCACCAAATAGTGTTAATAGGCTTATAAGGGGCATGTGCCACATTAGACACCCCCCCACTTCAAATACTTTTATATGTTTTAAATTTGTAGGAATTCTAGTGACTCCCACTAAACCTAGCGGTGTGTAAACCTCACTAAAGCCCCTAGTTATAATTAAAACCCCCATTACACTTAGTGGAGAAAACCCTAATTTGGGGCCAAATTTTTTCTCCCACATAGCTTACTTTTTCATTCTAAGAATTTTTTTCTAAAAGAGGGACATCCAAAACCACATTTTATCTATTTTTATGGTTTTCCACACAAAGAGCCATACGATCCCCGAGAGGCCACCAGGGCCTCGCAAAACAAAACCAAATTTCCTACCATTCAATTTTTATGCATATTAGATGTAATTATATATTTTTAGTGTATTTTCTAGTGGATTGTACTAATTTGCAGGTTGTCATATTCAACCACAAACATTATAACTACTAAAAATTGGCAAAGATTACTAAAAAAATTAGTGAAAATTTTGGTTCTATAACACTCATGAGATCTTCGGATCTCTTTCACAATGTTTGGTATATACAATGCCTCTGGGAAGTGCTTATGGGAGAATTTGTCGTGACTCTTACTGCACTTAACACCTAATATAGCTGCAACAACATCATCTAGCCATTATCCCTATAAATTGACAGGGAGTAATAAGGACACAGTGCACACACTTTGAGCCATCCCATCCATCTATCAATGATTTCACAACATAAATTTGGAAACTAAAATTATTCAAGTATATAGCAAATGTATGCACATGTATGAGGATATTTCTTTGAACTGGTGTCAATAATCACATAGACCCCTTTCATTACTATCTTGGTACCACGTATCGAATTCTTTCACATACATTAACGCCTCTTTCATATACTACCAAGTATATCGAAAGGGTGATCTTCTTCCACGTACCGATGGGTATATCGGAAGGGTGTGTATATAGAAAGGTTTGGTATATCGTATTGATGGTATATAGATTGGGAGACCTTATACCTGGAGTGATAAGAGCCTTACCCTTTGTCAGTGAATTCAGAAAATGGGCACCAATGCCCCTAAGTTCTTTCTTCCAGAATCATAGCTCCTAAGAGGAGATAATTATGTTGTATGGAATACTAAGATCAAAACACAACTTGAGTTTGAGGAGATATGTCCTGTTGTGAATGGTTCTGTAACCAGATCACCAGATGATGCAAATCAATAGAGGTAGTTTGACAGGGCCAATCAGAAGGCCAAAGTCATAATTTTTTTGCGAAAGTTAATCGATGAAGTACAACCCCACATTAGAGATTCCACAACATCTAAAGAAGCATGGGATAAGTTGAGCACTTTATATGATGCCAAAGATAAGAACACAATATTGAATTTGCAAAGTCAGTTACATATACTGAAATTCAAACAGAATGAGAAACTTAAAGCTTTCTTACAAATATTTTCAGAATTGAAGGCTTCACTTCTATCCCTATGAGAGGAGGTCACTGATATAGCTCTCATTCCCATTGTTCTGAGATCACTCCTTCCTTCATATTACATTTTTGTGATGACACTAAACTTGTCAAATCAAACAATTTCTTTTAAAAAGTTAGTGAATTTACTGCAACAAGAAGAAGCATTTTACAACAAAGATGATGAAGAGGAGTAGACAATATCTTCTCATCAGAAAGGAAAAGGAAAAGGAAAATCTCATTCCTCTCAAAATTCCCAAAAACAACATCAAAGCATGGGGACAAGAATAAGAATAAATTTCCTATCTACAACAAAGGACATGATATAAAATATTGTTGGTATAATACATACAAGAAAGGTTCATCAAGTAATTCTGGACCTCAAAATCAAAAATATCATAAGGGAAATTCACACTACAATCAAGGGAAGAAGAAGGGGAACTAGCGAAGAAAACCCCATCAACAAGGAAATATAGTTGAGCAAGAAGAACATTCAAAAATGAGGACTTCTTTTACACGTTCGTTCTCCAAAAAACAATCCACATTGTCTAGTGTTGTTTGGTATGTTGATTCGGGAGCCACTTGACACATGACCGGGCACAAAGACTGGTTTACCACAATCAGAGACACACCTTTGAAAAACCATGTTTCGTTAAGTGATGATTCTTTATAAATAGTACAGGGAATTGGGAACATTTCTCTACCTCTTGGTTCACGAAATTGTAGACTATCAAATGTATTATATGTCCCTGGGTTAACAAAGAATCTACTATTTGTGAGTCAACTTCTAGATCACAATATAAATATTGACTTTGATAGTCATTCCGATAAGAAAGTGTGTTTGATTCGAGATAAATCAAGAGGCTCAAAAATTGTTGCAAAAGCCTCCAATGTGGGATGTATGTTCCAACTTGATTTTTCCACAAAGATGATTAGGAACTTGTGGCTAAGAATTCTTCCTCAACATAGTTGTGGCATCAAAGACTTGGTCACATTAGTTTTAAATATCTCAAAACACTTCTCTGATATAACATGGTGAGAGGCTTTCCATCTCTCTAGAAGGATACAAATAAGTGTCCTCACTGCTTATGTTTAACATGCAAACAACACATAGCTTCATTCAAGAAGATTACTTATCAAGCTCATAGTAAGATTAATCTAGTTCATGTCGATCTTTACGGTCTGATGCAACCGATTCATTATGGATTTCAATACTTCATGTTTTGTTTTGATGACTATTCAAGAAAAATGTGGATATTTTGTCTTCACAAGAAAATTGAAGCTTTTGAGAACTTCAAAAATTTCAAAGTGGTTGTAGAAAACAAGTTTGGTCGTAATATCATATCTCTCCACTCAGATCGAGGGAGGGAATTCACTAGTAATGAGTTGAAAGGCCTACCTATAAGCTCACGGGATTCATCAACAAATGCCTCCTCCACACACACTATAGCAGAATGGTGTATTTGAGAAAATAAATCATACTATCATGGAAATGGTGAGTTACTTGATCAATGATTCTAGATTAGCGAGGACATTTTGGGCAGATGTAGTAAAGGCAGCTTGTATATTTGTTAAATAGAGTGCCCACAGTTTCTCTTGATGCAGTAACTCCACATGAAGCATGGTCGAAGAGGAAGCCATCTGTTACACACCTCAGAGTATTTGGGTGTAAAGAAAGCATGCACATACCCAAGCAGAACAAAAATAAGTTAGATATGAAGTCACAAAAACTCATCTTCATTAGTTACAGTGAAGAGACTCTTGGGTACAAATTGATGGATCTAAAGACTAGGAAATTCTACACCAGCAGAGATGTTGAGTTCTTTGAGAAGAAGGAAGCGAGATACTCCCTCTCCGCACTCATCCGATGTAGATATTCCACCCGTGATAAAAATAGAAGTTGATGTTCCCACAAAAGATGATAGTGATGATGGAGATTATGGTGATTATCATACATGACCATGACCCATGAGAACAGTACATCGTATGCCCAAGTGGTATACTAACATGATTTGAGATGAAAAATTGGATGCTCCACTGGATACATCCACCACTGGACCACGGACTAGCAATAAAGCACGAGGAGAAGTAAACTTTGTTTTGATGAGTAGAGTTGTTGAATATGTTGAGCCATCTACTTTTGTTCAGAAGCCCTACAGTCAAAATCTTATAAAGATGTCATGGATGTTGAGTATCTTTTAGTGATGAAAATTAACACTTGACATTTTGTCAATCTTCCACCAATGAAGAAACCCATAAGTTACTGAGATGGATATTCAAAATAAAGAACAAATTATATGGACCATAGAAATGTATAAATCAAGACTAGTATCAAAGGGGTATGCACAAAAAGAAGGCATAGACTATGAGGAGACATTTTCTCCCACAACTACGATCAAAAAGATCAGGATGATCTTTGTTCTAACTACACAGATTTGGTTAGAAACTCCATCGGATGGATGTGAAAAGTGCCTTTATAAATGGAGATCTATGAGAATAATTCTACATGACTCAACCTAAGGTTTATGTTTCATCTAGAGAAGAAACAAATGTATGTAGACTCGGGAAATCTCTGCATAGCCTTAAACAGGCACCCCAAACTTGATACATAAAATTTATGAACACCTCATTCAGCATGGATTTGTTGGAAATCCATATAATCCCAACCTCTACCTCAAAACCAAGGGGGAGATTGTGATTGTTGTTGTCTACGTCGATGATCTAGTCATCACTACTAGTTCAGTGAAGATGACTGATGCAACGAAGAAATATATTAATTGATCATTCAACATGACATATCTCGGGCTCATGCACTATTCTCTTGTCACTTTTCTGATCTATGTTCTTATCCTAACTCTTCTTTTTCTTAGGACAAACCGTAGTGAAATGGTTACCTCCACAATTCCAACATTTAATTTCTTCTGATTTAGTTTTAAGATAATCTTGTTTCCTTTGTTGATTTCTAATTTGAGTATGATTACATTTAATAGTTTCACTTAATGACCTTTTTCTATTTTTAAATTGGAAATTGGAATTCTTTTTCTTATAATCTTCTTGCTTTTGGTGAACAACAAATTTCTCGGCTATTTGAGCAGACTCATTGTGAAGTAGATTTTCCACAACATACATTATCCTTGTATTCCTCTCTTAAACCATTAATAAATTTGATGACTCTGTCAGTTCCATAAATGAAAGGCATAAATCTATTTAGATTCTCAAAATTTTGTTTATACTTGTTGACAGTTTTTTAATAGTGTTTTAAATCAAAAAATTCATTGTCTTTGTTGTAAGAAATGTTCAGACAAATACTTCTTCCTAAACAACTTTTTAAACTTATTCCATGGAACCTTATGGGCTTTAAGTTTTTCAGATCTCAACGTATCTTCCCACCAGTTAAGAGCAACATCTTTTAGTTGATAAGAATTTATTTGTGTTCAACCTAACTTACTAGTATTTTTAATTCAAAATATCTTTCTAAACTAGTTAACCAAGTTTTGGCCTTTTCTCATGTTCCTACTTCCCCTGCATATTCAAGTAACTTAATTTTTGAGAAAATTTTTGTATTTCCTTAAAATTCTTATTTAAACTTTCTTTCTCAACACTAGAAGAATCAAAAGAACTAGAAAACTCATTTGTTTCATTGGAATTAGAATCATCATATGAAGAATATTGTTTTCTCTTGTTTATTTTCTTTTCTGATTTATTACTTTTATCAGATTTACTCATAGCTTTTGCAAATTGATTTTTCAATATTTCTAATTATTCAAACAATTGATTTACTTCCCTTTCCAATTGTTGGTTTCAGTGCTCTAGTTCATTGTAATCCATGTTGTTTCAATAATCCATTCCACCCAAATTGATTTGGCTCCCACTCTGTGTATGCACAATTCACGTAAGAAACTCGACTAAAAATTAAACTTCATCAACTCAAACTAGGATTCCACAAATAATTTAGGTGATAAAAATTTCACTTGATGATTTCAAAAATATTATAAATTCATACTGAATTTCCTATTTACCATAAATTTTAGAAGATAAAGGGGTAATTTAAATATCGATAAAAAGAACATCAATGTGTGATATCATTTTAATATCGATATATAAATAATACAAAAAAATATCTATATAAAAATTTGGGAGCTAGGACCCTATTCAAAAGTCTCAAGGAAGTCGAGCCGGGGTGAGTTGGTCCGAGCTCGGTGATCTACGGTGACCGAGCTAGGCCTTGGGATCATAACTATGCAGCTTGACACATGATAATCACCTTGTCCAATTTGGTTCGTAAAAAACTTGCCACAAATATGGAAGAGCTATCACAAGGAAGGCACTTGATTAGTTGTCTCAACAAAACAAGTTATTCGTGACCGAATTCACATTAGAATGTATCTTTGTCATGGCTTATAAATCCCTATGCTACCTAATACACTAGCAATGTGGGATTATAATCCCAAATCTTCCATACATAGTCCACTTATTTGTCGAACATGTGTTGACATTCCGACAAAGTTCAATGTGATAGGCTTAAGCAAACATAAGCCCAAGGAATAAGTTTTTAAAAGAATTTTTTGGGTCCGGAGGGCGGTTGGTGGGGTCAAAGCATCGAGACATGTGGTGAAGATCGGTGATGATAGGATAAGATAGGTGGTGAAAACCCAATGGTGAAAGAAAGTGTTACGTGTCAAAATTCCAGGTAAGTTGAAGGCACTTGGGGTCTAGTAGACTTAGAACCCTGGAATCATCTCGTATTTTAAGAAAGCTTTCGATTATGAACTCAAGGTCTTGGGCTATTGGTGAGTTACAAGTAGTTTGTAATCATCAACCTAAGTTCCATTCACATTGAGTTCATTAGATGCTTTCAATAAGTGTCCATGGGGACACCTTGAGGTAGGGGTCAAACTTCTCCATATGGACCAAGTAGAACATAGCGGGGCACTCACGAATACGGGTCTCTAAGCGGACATTAATGATCAAGCCACCCCCATGTCCCACTTAGATAAATTGGTCCTCCACCACTGTAGTTCATATCTCTAGTATAATAAAAGTGTTTACCATCCAAAGTTTTAGGGGATGACCCTGTGGTGAACTGGTGGGGCACTTAGCCTATAGAGCCAACAACCCATATTCAAACCCATCCCATAGGATTTCATACCCTAATTTACCTGTGGCATGTGGATTAGGGAATTTTCATGTCACCTTAGGGGTTGGGGATGACCCTGTGGTGAACTAGTGGGGCACTTAGCACGTAGATCCAAAAACTAGGTTCAAACCCATCCTCTTCGATTAAATTTTTAGTTTGTAATCATCAACCCAAATTCCATTCTCATTGAGTTCATTGGATGCTTTCATTAAGTGGACATGGGGAAACCTTAAGGTAGGGATCAAACTTCTCCATATGGACCAAGCATAACATAGCAGGGCACTCTGAATTTAGATCACTCGAGAGGACATTAAGGACCCAAGCCCACCCCATGTACCACTTAGAGAAAGTGCCCCTCCACCACTTCAGTTCATAGCTCTAGTATAATAAAAGTGTTTACCATAAAAAAATTATGTGTGCCCGGAGGTGTGTGAGAAAAATGTAAACTTAGGGTTTGTGGAACATGGTGAGGTGGGGCCCTAAAGCTAGGACTTGGCACAGAGTGAATCCGTGGTGTAATGGAAGAATTCAAACCATGTCATTTTGATGTTTTGTGTCTACTTTGGGGCGCAAACTTGATTCCATTGGGTTGGAGGAGTCATTCCCTATGGACTCCATCCGTTGGAAACAATCCTCTCTCTCACCAAATAATTTTTTGAATTTCAAATTTCACAATGAGAAGACTCTATCATTCCATTAAGATGTTTGGGATTCTCCTTTCCCCAAGTTCTTATTCCCTTAAGGTTGTGAAATAATCGAAACCAAATCGACCCCTCTTTGCCCCGATCTTGGGGATTCTTCTAGCTCTTATTCTTCACACTTTGACACCTTGGAATACACCTAGGAGGGTCCAGAATTTTCTTGAGAGGGTTTCTCCTCTTTGAGTATAGCTCGGGATGGAAAAGTAGTCTTTGGGGTAGAGGACGATCTGGATGGACATAGTAATCTTTTCAAAACTAGAGTGTAATTGCCAAATTTGTGGGGAAATGGTTCTCCACATGTGAAATCACTTCCTAGTGTGAAGATCAATGGGGTCATAGATCACGCGTTCATTTCCTTGTCGAGGTTTCTTTCTAGTTCTCTTTCGTAGTCAAGTGAAGAGGGATGAAGTTCTTCTTAATAAAGATTCTCTTCTTTCCAAATGGGGCCCGATGCTTCAATTACGGGTTTTGAATCTTAATCCTTTCAATATGGAAACCAAATTTCATCAAGTATGGGTTCATCTTTATGCTTTTCCTATTGAATATTGGAATCCTAAGATATTATCAAAAATTAGGGAGAGCCTAGGAAAAGTCACTCAAATCAATTTCGGGACGTTGGAAGGGTCCCTTGCTGCCTTCGCAAGGGTCTGTATCCTCTTCGACTCATCCAGGCCTCTATTGAGTCCATTTCGATTCGAGGTCCATCGGGCACTTAGATTCAGAAGGTGGAATTAGAAACTATCTCTCAGAAGTTCTTTAAATGTGGTAATACCGGACACCTTCAAATGGATTATAAAGCTCCTACAAAGCCCTTCGATCAAAATGGATCCCCAAATCTCCCCTAATTGAGCCACCTATTCAGTTCCCTCCTTTCCAAGCACTTCCAAAGCAACCGGTCTAAGAGTCGAGATAAGTCCCTTACCCTCGTAATATTCTCGAGGGAATCTAAAGAGCTCATAGAGGAATCGGAAAGAATTTTTAATACTGTTCAAGAGGGATTTTAAGCGGGGCATGGTGCTTCTATGGAGGTAGTAGACAATTGGGAACAACTCGGGGATGTTAATCAATCTTCGTCTCCTACGATCTCCAAGGGATTATTGGAATATACCCTTCCTCTAAACAACCCCGCCATCGATTGTTCCTTGGTGATCATAGCTGGCCCACCGATCTTTCCTAATGTTGGTTCTTCAACTCATGTGGGTAGACCTAGTAATGAGGCTAAAACTAACAAGGAAATTATAGAAGGTAAGTAGATTCTGATTAGTATTTTTTTCCCAAAGTAAGTAGGGAGGGTTCATCCCTCCTGAAGGAAAAATGAGGCTCTTCTCTTACAATTTTAGGGGACTCAACTCCCCTAACAAAAATGCTTAGTCAAGTGTTGTATGCTTGAGCAAGAAGTGTGTATTTGTCTTCTACAAGAAACTAAGATGTCATCGATTGATTTTATAAGTTACGGCATTTCTAATTTGAAAGGTTGGCTTGGGATTTTGTCGATTCCAATGGGGCCTTAGGTGGTTTTGGAATCTATTGGATATCTAATAAAGTATCGATCTCCCTCATTAAGTCCAATGAACATTCTTAGTGGTGCCTTATTCAAGTTCTATATTCGACATCTCCTTTTGTCTCTGTAATGTCTATGCCCCTATGAACTTGTTAGCCAAGTGAAATATTTGGTTTGCTCTCTATGAACATTAAAGCCTTCAATGATGCTCTCGATCTTTTTGGTGGAGACTTCAATGCTATCACCTCTAATCGAGATAAGAAGGGGGAATTAATTAAAAACTCAATCTCGGCATGACTTATGATCCTTCATTCGAACACGGGGTGGTGGATCTATAACCCAAACGTGGTTGGTTCACCTAGATGAATAAAAGATTTGGTTTTGATGAGGATTTTGGAAAGGTTCGACAGATTCCTAGAAAATGGGTCCTAGTTGCATCATAACATCCTATTGGAGGGCATATGATGCTTGATTAGAAGTGTTCTCATTTCAAAATAACTTTGTGGAAAAGAAAAGGGTACAAGCTAACGTCAAATATCTCAACAATTTTATTTTCAAAAATGGGATGGGTCAAGATGAGTATCAAAAAGAAAATATTTGCTTTCGAGCTTGGGAACTTCTCCTTAGAGAAGAAATCTTTTGGAAAATAAAATCCAGGAAACGTGGCTAAAAGAAGGGGATAAAAATATTAAGTTATTTCACTCCTCCCTCAAGCCTAAACACAGTGTAAACTATATTTCCAAACTCAAACTGCCCAATGGGAAGTGGATTTAAGAGCAACATAGGTGTTTCACCTAGTTCTTAGAATGTTTCTTGGAATGTGACGAAACAGATAAGGGTAAAAGGGCTAGGAGGAATACCTAACAAAGATGTTTGAAGATTGTTGCACGTGTATGACTTCTTGATCCACAACTGATTGTGAGAGCTTCCTTTTGGCTAGGAGGAACTACCTGAAATAAACAACAAGACCACCAAATAGAAGTTAAATAGTATATGCAGTGGAGCACCTAGCGTATGCTAGATCTAGGAAGTATGATACTCCCTAGAAGGATATCAATCCACTCTTGTAAATATTGTCCTACTTTGTAGTCAATATGATTTAGGCATCTCATATAAATACAATAAGAAAAATATAATCTAACAGGCTAGGTTAGGATCAGATCCGAGTCCGGGTAAATGGTTATGGGTTTCTGCAGGTCTGACAAAGATCTAATGAAGGTCACATGTGATTATAGGTAACTTGGGAGTAAGTAGGTAGGTTGTTGATCTATACTATGTTGACAGACATAGAGACCGATGTTGATATAATCCTAACCGATGCGCTAAATTTGGTGATGGCGGTTGATGAAGAAATGATAGGGGTCAAGAATAGGGGTCTAGGTCTATTTTCCAAGTTAATGGGGAACTGAGTGAGGTGTCTAGGAGGTGTGAGTAGGAATGCAGAGTCAGTGGGTAGGTCTGGTGGGGTTTTGGTGAAGTTGGGAGGAGTTATGGGTTAAGTTGGTGAATGGTAGTAAAGGAGAAGTATCGGGTAGGTAAACCAATGCCAGTATAGGCTCGATCGATGGTGGTTTAGGGAGACCGACGCCATGACTATGGGAAAATGGGAGATGTTGTAGAATGGATTTTGGATCTTCTTTGTGATTGCACAAAGGGTTGGGTAGGTCGGAATGGAGTGTTGGATTGCTAGGACGGGGTTTTAAGGGGTTTTGGAAGAAGTATAGGGGATAGTTACCAAAGAGGACTTGTGAGTGGCTAGGAAAGCAATAGCACACAAAAGAATCTAAATACTGAAAGTATTCAAACAAAACTAGACTGAATAGAGTAATATACTTGGAATTTTCTACCAGTCGACTATGGGTGAAGAGTGGAGATGGTGGTGAGAGATTTCTTCAAAGTGAAGGTCCACCGGTTGATTAGATACTCTTACTTGAGCTTCCTGGGTTTTTCTCCTTGCTTAGCTGAATCAACTCTTGGCTTGGATGGCTATGGATGTCTGGTATGAATGGATGCTCACTCTGATTGCATGCAGATCTGATTATGCTCCCTTTCCCTCCAAAAATGTGTCAACCTCAAAATAAAGTTACCAAAGGGAATAAAAGGTAATTGATGACAGTTATGGGTTGATCGATTGTCGATTCTGAGAGGTATTTCCTAGGTTTACTAAAATGGGTAGATCTACTTGATTTCTTGGATCCAGTTAGTTTCTTTTTGCGGATTAGAACGGAAGCTTCTTTTCTAATGGGTGGGAATGTGGTTAGAGGGAATGTAGGCTTTGATTTTTAGGGTTTAGTTGGGTCTTAGTTAGTTATGGCAACATACTAAGAATAGTCTTAGGGTGAGGTGGCTAGGTGAGGTGTATAGGTGAGGTGGTGGTGTGGAATTATCTTAATTAGGATAATTAAATAATAAATATTGTGAGGAAATGTATTAAATTAATTAAATTAATATTATTGTGGGGTGTAAGGGACCATGGTTAGGTGAGTGTGTTCGAGTTGGTTATTTGACGAGGGACCGAGGGGAGTGTGACCTAATTTTGGTGTCTACATTTTACCCCTTTTATTGCGTAGCTTGTATTGGTAAGCGATCTTGACAAAAAATAAGATGCGGTTGCCCCATGTGTGGGTGAAGGTGATCCCCCTCAAACTAGGAACTAATGAGGCAGAAGACATAATCAGTGAGTGATTTGATAAAAAGGTGAATGTGATGAAGAGGAAGGTGGACAACAGTGTAAAGGGTTAAAGGTTCAATCGGGTAATCCGGTAATGGGTCAGGGTCAAAGGTAGTAATAGTAAAATGCACACACGTATATAAACTATAACACGGTACCAGGTTGAAGAGCATGTAAAGTCTACATTGTCTAAGGTCGATAGGTTTATCCAAACAAGGTGAGGTGATTCTAGTATCCAAGGTATAGGATATGGTCAGGAAACACAATGTAGGTCAGGTGCAGGAATGTTTTGGTATGTTTTGGTACACAAAAGGTTGGATCAGGATAAACAGTCATGGAAAAAGGCAAGGTAAGGTCATTAGGTCAAACAACACGGGTAACAGTGTCGTAAGGTATAGCGAGCACATGAGGTCACAGGTCACTAGTAATGTTCCAGGTCCAAGTAGCTAGGTCACGGTACGGGTAGGGCCGAGGTATGGGAAAAATAAAAAGTCCCCGAATGATGAAGAGGTTAGGTGGTAAATGATGAGGTCAAGAGGGTAAAGTGAAGTGTCCAAGTAAGATGTGGTTAAGATAGAAAGGATTCAGGCCAGCAAATTATGGGTAATGGATAGTAATACGACTAAGCGGATAACGGACAACATCATAATTAACCAATGTCGATCACCATGAACCGACCACAGTATGTTAGGGCATAGGACCGATGTCGGTCAAAGTTGAAACCATCATCATCAAGTCAAAAAGGTTATACAAAGGAAAAGTTCTATGTTTTTGAAAATAATTTTTCATTTTCTAGATAGGAGAAAATGAAAAGAGAGAGAGAAAGAGGTGGAAAGTGACCAAGCGACATGAAGAGGCTGGGGTGGTGAGCCACGAGCAAGCTATTGTTGGTCAATAGGTGAGTCTACAAGAATGGTGTGATTGATTTGATTGGGTGGTGAGCTAGCGGGCTATCGGTGATGGTAGAGGTAGGAGAGAAATCGGGTGGACTGTGCGGTGGCCCAAGGTGCCACCACGCGAGATGGCATGATGATGAGATAAGAATTAATTCCTATTGTTGTTTTTTTGAGTAGGTGGAGGATACAAATCAGGTAGGAGGAAAGTGAATTTTTGGGGGAAATATTAAAATTTGAATGCGAGGAATTTAATGAGAAAAGGGGAACAAGGGAGGGTAGATTTAGGTAAATGAGGGGTGGGAATAGGTATTGGGTAGGCATTGGTGGGGGAAATGGGTAGAAAAGAGAAGTGTAGGTAGAAATAGGGTAGGGCGTCATGGGTTTGTCTCCATGACAGTGACCAACTTTATCGATCCACTCTTAGCCGACGCGTCGGTAGGCCGAGATCGATATCGGTCACATATGTGGTGACCAATGTCGTTTATTGTTGGACTGTGGTTAGTTAATGATGACCGATGCCGGTTGGCAAGCTAGAGAGGCAAGCCCACAAGGAGCTAAAATAGACGGGTTATGGATAGATAGGTAGGGGTAGGGAGAGTTAGGTAGGGGAAGAGTTATGGGTATGGGTAGGTGGGTGAATAAGGAAGATCGGTGAGAGGGGCAAAATGAAAATAGGTGAGGGTCCGAGGCGTGGGTAGATAGGTAAAATGAAAATAGGTGAGGGTCCGAGGCGTGGGTAGATAGGTAGTGTTGATTTAGGGCATAGATATAGGTGAAAGGTTGATTTAGTTAGGGTAAGCGGTATAGTGGGGGTGGAAAGGTTACATGCAGGTATGGTCAAGTGTTAATAATATGATTGGTTGTATGTAGGCTAGGGACCAGCTATGGATGAGGGATAGGGTACCTCCCTTTCTCGTGGAGATACGGGGAGCACGACACATGAGGAGTGGAGCCATGTTGCATATGTGGGCCTGATTGGGGTTGGGACGCTACCTAAGTCGTAGTCCAGAGGTGAGTTTGATGGTTACCCTCATCGATAGATGGGATTCAGTGACCAATACATTCCATTTACCGACGGGTGAGATCATGATCACCCTAGAGGATGTTTACAAGATCCTGTAACTACCTATAGCAGGTACACAGGTTTACTCGATCTCCTCAGAGGCATCTGAGGAGTTATTATTACCAATGTTTGGAGAGGTGTAACATTCCTATTTTAAGACTTTAGAAACAAGGGGGAAAAAATTAGTAATGTTATCTATTCTAAATATGTAATTTAGAACAACCATTCTTATAACAGATAACCATATGCGCATTATAATGACTCGGTAAGTTACCAATCTATTCATTTCATGACTCATTTGAGCTACCGATCTATTCATGTTTAATGCTAAGTATTGAATACTTTATTGTATACTTCATATACTTGGTTCTCTTACCCTAATATGGGTATTGAGTGATTTGTCTAAGGAACCTAACTAAATAGTTGTTACAAATATTCATCTGCATCACGATCCTTAGACTAGGCGACATAGGACAACGTAATTAGCAACTTGCGATACTTTGGCCAAAGATTCTAACATACTATTCATATTACTTATTCCTTGATGGCATACTCGTCAATCTGGAATACATCCTTCACCCCCACTCTATTGTTATCTAGAATTTCCTTTACTGACTTCCGTCAATCCTCTTGCCCAAGGTTTAACCCTAGTTCTGGTTAACAACGTAGGTTATGATAGGAAGGAGCTCACAAAGACTTAGGATAGATTGGCATACTAGGTCAACCTAAGTCAACCCCATGTGCCAAGGTACCTTGAGTCTTAGAGGGCTACTTTGTATCATAACTACGCTACTACCCAGTCCTGGAGAGAAACTAAGTTCAAGTCCAAAAGTGTGTAGATCTAGACGATCAATGCAAAAGGGTGTTGCTACATGTCAACTACAATGTTGTATCCTCGAGATGATCCTAATATTCTCGAAGGTACAGCCCTATAGTCGGCGTGTGCCAACATCCTATAGAATAGCCTCATCAAAATATACATACCCTAGGAGATTATTAAAGTTTAATTAATTTGGATTCTTAAAGGCAAATTTCAGCAACCCTGCCCAAACTCTAATCCAACTCTCCCTAAGTTCTTTTCCAAATCAGGTTCCATTAATCCTTGCAAAACTTCCTTAACTTAAGATTGCTTTTGATGTTTGTTAACTTTGGCTCAACAAGCAACTACCAAGAAGAAAGGACAGCAACCTCTTAAGTTCCATTTAATGTGACTTAACTATTCAAGGAAGTGTAACAACCACCGAGGTTGTAACTTAGTAGACTATATTAAATGAAGTCTAATGATTATATTCATATCTTCCTTTTTCTTACTTTTTAATAAGAGAGGAAGAGTCTTCCTCTTCGTGGTTAAGTTCTAGGGTTTAACATACCCTTTATGTCCTTTACAAATTCTATAAAATTCATTGTAAGTTCACTACACGTTACCTTAATAATATGAATTGTTTAGATAAGAACATAGAATTTCTGTAACTTATTTAGTTGCATCACATTTAGGAAGTACTCTAATCCTCTTTTTCCTACTTATCCAAAAATACTCATTGAATCATATAAATAACATGATGAATATCAACAAGATAGGATCCCATTTATTTTACAAAGGTACAAGATAATTTACATAACCTATGCAAGTAATTTCTCATTCTTCAATTCATTTTCAAAACTTATACATTTACAACTTATGCATTTTAGGCATACTGCATGACAATAACCTTCATTCAAAAGAGAATAACTTTTCTTTTTCAATACAACATAGAACAAATCAAAATTCTTCACAAGAATCAACTTAGTTCACCAATGCATCATATAATTTTTGCCTTCTTTTATCACTTACAAAGTCTATTTGCAAAAATTGCTAGCACGGGTCATTTCAATGAACGAGGCATGATAAGCACTAAGCCTTAAAACGAAGTGCATTCCACTAATTTTTCCAATAAAAACAACCTGCTTGTAATGAATAACTAGTATTTCATACTCCCTAAGCATAAGTAATATCAATAAAAAGAAGAGTAATACTAAACCAGATTAACAACAAGAAGAACATAATATAATCTATAAAATCTATCTTACAAATTAAATTATAATTGATCCCATCAATTACCTTTACCAAACCATAATTTATAACATATCATTATTTCTAATCCTACCAAATATAATACAACACTTATCTTTACTTTAAGATATAAGAGTGTTTACAGCATATTCCCTCTTGGATGTTTCATCTAACTTTCAAGTAAAGAAGGAGAGAAACCATTCCCATTATGCCAAAGCACATAACATCAGCAAGGCAAAAACAGTGTATATCATGATTTAAACTGTTCCTTTAAAGGTCCTCTACTTTAAAATTCAACATTTTAAGGTATTCATCAAAACAGATCCAAATGAAAGAAATCCAAGAAGGAATGATGGATTAACAATAACAAAAAGTTTGCAATTTCTTTTGCCAACCTATCTTCAATCTCTTTCTACTTTATTTCAGTCAAATGACAAGTATAAAAAGACTAATAAACACTGAATTCTCTTTTCCAATAAGAATAAAAATCAGGAGGTTCCAACCAATGAACTTAACCCAACTGCATTAGAAAAGGATTCCTAATAGAATATGATCCCAATCTATAAGCATTTCTTACAACTTAATTAAATATTTTTACCTCCTCTCATACATATAGTTTAAGTTCATGAAAGATTTCCAAAGAAAGAGAACAAGATCGACTTCAAGGAAAAAGAAAACTAAATGCTACCTTTCCTTCTAAATCTTCACATTATAATGCATGAATTCTACCTTCCATTGGGAGCATTATAACAATGAAGCTCTTACACAATCCAAGGGTAGCAAAGTTTCATAGTTTATCTGTCAAAAGACTTAACAATATTTTATTGGACCGAATAGCTCAAGAAAACATACTAACATTTTTCCTTCTTAGAACACTTTACCATCAAACAGTGAAGTTCTATCAATCCTTACCATTAATTTTCTCTTTTTAAACTCGATAATTAAACAGTCAAGTTCAAACAAAGTCCGCAATCAATTTGAATCACAATTTATCCTTAAAGACTTAACATTCATTTATTGGACCCAACAAGAGGTAAGAAATCTGAGTAGATGCTAACACTCAAAACTTTCCAATAGTTCAGGCAAGGCAGAACTATCTCAACAGTATGTCAACGCATCACTACAAGAACTACAGATTGGGTTTCCAAAAAATGACAAGATCAAAACATCATATATAATATGTACTATCCAAGACTCAAATTACAATTCCAAGCACAATGTAAAGCATAAACTCCCTCAAAGGATCAAGATCATTCAAATGCTTATAACCAAGTTCGGTAACAACATGTTCCCTCTTTAGTTTATAAAATAATCAAAAGACTATAATATCTGAACCAACACATCGTTCAGGTTACCATTTCAATCAAAAAAACCAAGTAACAAATTGACTGTATAGTGTTGCATCACAATATCACAATCATGCATTCATAAATACACCAGCACCGTGATGCTAGATCGAGTAAAATGAAATTTCTTATATACAGTTCAGAATAATAAAATAGCTTCCCTTCCCAGTTAACACCCTATCAAACCCTATTTCATATGGAATGTAAGATTCTTAATAGAGTTCAGACCCGATGAAAACAAGACATGAAAGTTGGGTTCATAACGAACCTACAATAACAGTTACATAGTCATAAGGACAATAGTTCTCAAGCACCATGCCTTAAGTGGCTTTAATCAACAGTCTAGTTTATCTAAGATAACAAACACAAGTTCCAAGTGCATGTGAGTTCCAAAAACAGTCAAGTTTTCACAAGAAGAAATACCAAAACCAAGCCATATACGAGTTTATCCAGTGCATGTGAATTTCAACAACAGTCAAAGTTTTCGCAAGGTGAGATACAAAAACCAGTCCATATACGGATTTATCCATAGTCCCATTTAACTATGAAATAAAACGTAAGCATTCTAGAACCGAGAATCTCTACTACAGTTCTCCCTACCAAAACAAGTTTCCAATAGAAGCTTGAACTTGCATACAAGATTAATAAGACTGGAGTTTCTTACCAGCTCGAGATCTCAAAACACAATGAGTTCACAAAACAATAATCTCAACAATACAGGCAGAACTCAGAGATCTTTTTAAAACTCAGCTAGTAATTCATTGTCAACAAAAGTGGTCGAAACCAAATGACAATTTCCAACAATCGAAAAAGTTAACAGAGTTACCAACTTTGTTCTCTTATGCATAGTTCCTTTGTGCAAAAGACAATACAACATAAGCTTCCAACAGAATCACGTATATCACGGATTCGAAACCCAGAATGCAAGTTTTACAAAACCCATCAATCAATTAACTAGATAAAGCATGAAATGCACAAACTCATCAGAGCAAAGTTTCTTTAATGAAAACACTTAGAGGAAAGCAAGATATTTTAACAGTTAGAGCCTATCATTCCTGATAGTGTCGTTGTGAAATCGAAGAAGACCTCTAGCCGAACTCGCTTCTTCTCCTCTTCTCCACGAAAGATCAAACAACCAGATACTTCTTCCACAATGCTTCTTATACATTCCATGAAATGAAAATAGATTTGAAACCTCAAAAATAGCCATGAAGTGCAGTTTAATCTGCTGGTTCAAAAACTAGAGCGCATGTAGAAAGAAAATCAGAGAACATGCAAAATGAAACAACCAAAAATATGCTAGCATGCCTACCAAGGTGGTTTGGGCTCAATAACCAAAAACAATTAATCTCATTAATTCCAAATCTCCCACTCAATCTTCCTTGCCACCGCCTACTAAGTCTGGCGAGTGCCAAGTCCAAGTTAACATAAGTTTCCATTTTTAGTGATACTACCACCTAAGCCTCCGCCAAATTAACTAACCCCTACCAAAGATGGTAGTCTGTATGCATTAATAAACCTTATCAACATCAAAAATGCCTTAGGAACTATCGCCAATATGTATGCGACCACTTAAATCCCAATTCGTATCCATTAGTTTAGGATAGATTAGATTTCTTAGGTTAGATCTTAGGTAGAATTTAAATTTATACCTTAGGATATAACACTAACAACTAACCCCCACCATGGCCTTAGCAATTAGGTTAGATAATTTCCACATAGGTAAATAATTCAAAGTACCATAGTTTAAAACACTAGGTTAGGTTGCAAATCAACAATTCAACCAATCAAAACAGAATAAGGAGTTTTAGGTTAGGCTTAGAATTCTATCAAGTATCATAGCTTAGATATATATATATATATATATATATTATATATATATATATATTACCTAGCTTAGGATCTCGTAGGTTAATCCTATATAGGACCCTAGATCTCTCTTATGTTGTGAACAGGCTGCATGCCCATTTTTATCAGCAATGACCTATCATGGTTGATCTTCATAGACCCAAGCCAAACAACCTCGCTTTGAACGGAAGTATGTTTGCACAAAAATTAAAGAACTTGCAAAAACAAAGTTTAGTCCAACATGTATCTTAACTCATGGAATGTCAATTTTACCATTCGTTCAACGGAGTAGATTTAAAACATCCCTTGGATCACTGAAATTGATCCAAGGATGAGTCAGATAAAAAGACAAGTTTACAACTCTTTAACCAAATTGCAAATCACCTACCAAAAGTGAAAAATGGATTCAGAGAAGTCATTCTAGTTCAGTCAAAGGATCTTAAGAGCAGAAAAGACTTATCCATATCAAGCAAGATTTCCAATAATCAGAAGAACATATCCTTATAAGGAAAATCACATATCAACACTTGAATGCAAAGGAGAAAAAAACAAAAGTCAAGGATGTTACAAGAGGGGCTGGCATTTTTAGGATTTCACAGTGCCAACATGAGCTACGGGGTGATGTACCAAGCATACCTTGAGGAGATGAGGTTGGTAGTGCTTCTGATGGAGGTAGTTTTTGTTTTGCACTTCCAAATGTAGAGGGTGGGAGATTCCCACGGTCACTGATGGGGGTCCTACACGACATGGTGGAGAGCAAGACTTGGTTTGCATGGGCACCTGCATTCTTGGTACAACTATACAGGGAGTTGTGGGCTTATGGGTGACTATGGCAATTCAGCTTGTGCTGCACATTCCTATTACATTGTTGGGCCTATGAGCACATTGTATGTGTGTGCCCAGTTGGTATGCCCCAGGCCGATGCATTCAAGCCAGGTTTTGTTCGAGTGGGCTATAGGCGATGGGTGTCGATTATTGGAGAGGTGGAGCGGTGAGAACTACACATGATGTAGCCTATTACAAGTGATTACTGGAGGGGTTTTCCGGCATGGACATCATTTAAAGGCCATATGTGGACTTCCCTTCATATAAGCAAATGGCGATGGAACAGGCTGGGTTACATATTTATAGGTGGATAGAGGGGTGGCGGGAAGGGGAGCATGAGATGATACTCGTAGACTAGGTCGAAAGCAGTTTGGGTTGTCGTAGGATATACCCCCACCCTTCCCACAGTATAGGAGAGATGATGTGGAGAGGCCTATGTCTCCGCCACGACCTACAAAGGGTTGACTTGGCGGGAGGAGGAGCCGATCAATCCACGAGATAGATGATGTCGGGGTGACAGAGACAGTATAGAAGCAGTGGTGGGATGGGCAGGCTACAAGCAGTACCACCGAGGCCAAGGTAGCCAAATTTAGCCACCATCACAGTTCAGAGAGATGCCCTACATGGATAGGTGGCTACCCTAGTAACCTAGTTGGGCATAGTACAGGGACATCATATAAGGAACGAGGCACAATTTATGACTCTACGAGCATAGGTGGCTACTTTTCAAGCACATGGAGTACAGGGACCAGTACCCGCACAGGGGGAGAGGGAGAGGGTGGAGATGGAGATGGGGTGCAATTAGCCACCTTATAAGCACAGTGATAGGTTTGCAGGGCTAGTTGGCCTTGACACAGGGATAGGTTATAAGTTTACGGTCACCGGTTGGCAGCCAGTATAGGCATAGATAGCGACCCTTGAGGCCCGTGCATGATGCAAGTTCCGAGGTCGATGGCACCACCACAGGGGCAGGGACTGGGTCTCGTTGTTCAAGTCGAAGCATGGCATGGTCGGGCCGGCCGATGGCACCATCGCAGACAATACCTATAGCTAGATTGAGAGATTCCATGGGTGAGGTGAGATACTACCAACACCACTTGATGGTAGCAGGGATATATGTCCTATCATATGCCGAGCACAGAGCACAAAGCAAGCCTCAAGTGAGAGGATAAAATACCACACACATATTGTGGAGAGTACAGTGGGTAATGAGCCCGGGGTCGGGTCGGTGACACCACTAGTGCACGCAAGCTAGCTCCAAAGGCAAGACCATCAGGAGCCAAACCAGGGTGAGGTGGAGAGAGGTCATCCGAACACCGAGCTAGAGGAGAAGAGGAGGAGACAAACGAGATAGGCTTAGATATCAAATGGGGAGATGATTGAGCTCCATGTAAGATTATTTTATTTTTGACATATATACCGGCCTACATGTTGAAGATAGTGAGGATGTACTTGAGAGTTTTTGAGATTTTTTTATATACACCAACCTACGTCTTGAAGATATTTGAGAGTCATGTATGTGGATACACATGTTTGGATGATTTATTTATAGAGATGATGATGATTATGGCATGATGTATATATGGTTGTGTAACTTGCTATTTTGATTTGTATATGTGATGGAAACCTAGTAGTGAGGTTATAGGCATGGATTGAGTCAAGTTTTTGGTGTAGGCATGGATGGAGTCAAGTTAGGCATGGATTGAGTCAGGTTTTGGTTTAGGCATGGATGGAGTCAGGTTAGGCATGGATTGAGTCAGGTTTTGGTTTAGGCATGGATGGAGTCAGGTTAGGCATGGATTGAGTCAGGTTTTTGGTTTAGGCATGGATGGAGTTAGGTCATAGGCATGGATTGAGTCAGTTTTGGTTTAGATTACAAGTAATTGGTGATACAGATAACAAATGGTAATGTAGATATACATGATGATGTAGATTTCCAAATTGTTGTTGTGTGTGGAAATATGAAATGATGAATTGGTGAATGTTATGATGATGTTTGAAACATGGATGGTAGATATTTGTATTAGTTATTGTGTGTTGATATCGGACTTCCAGTTATCGATATACAAATGGAAAAATCAGGTATAATATGAATAGAAAAATAGGGGAAATTTTGTAAGGGTAGAGAGTGGCTGAGCTAACCTTCAAGTGTCTCATGCCCTTGAAGTGCTACCTACATAGTCCCTAAAAGGGGACCTCAGGCCGATGTAGTTCTCCCATAAGCTAGGGAAAAATTTGAGGAGGTATGAGAATGGGTTGGTAGGTTATAGGCATGATTGAGTTGAGGTATTTTAGGTATGGTTGAATTGTGGGAAAATAGGTATGGGTGATTTTAAGTTGATTGTGGTGAAAGAGGAAAATTTCCCAGAGATAAGCGTCGAGGGTCTAGTCCTATATAAGATGATCAATATATAATGAAGAAGTTAAAATATAAGAGGAGGCAAGAGAGCCACCTGATTGGTGAGGATCATAATGGGTTGACCATACCTTAGGTAGGTTGGTGAACGTAAGACCCTAAAGAAATTACATGATTGATTATTCTAAAGGTGAAGAATAGTCACATGATCACCAAATGTCACAGTTTCAACAGTCCCTTGAGGTGGTAGGAAATGAAGGTGCAAATGGTGAGAAGGTGAAAAATGGTTAGGTTATATGGTATGAGGTAGCATGCCTTTTGGCAAGAGATCCAAGATCACAATGAGCAAGTCCATGATGAAAAAGTTTTCTATTTGACTTGTATTTGAGATAGACTGATTGATGTGGGAAGTCTATATGGGATGAGGAAATTATCTCCTTGAGGTCTTCACGAAGTTGATTGATGCGAGAAGCTTTAGATTTTTTATTTTATTTTTTTATTTTTTATTTTTAAGCAAGCTTTACATAGCTGTCCTTCGAGGGAGTAGTCTATTTATAGCAGCAATGTAGAGAGAAAGATGTCCTTTTTGAGGGAGTCATCTTTTTATTGGAAGTTTGACTCAAGGAGTTGGATCCCATGTGGAAATTATGTGAGGGATTTTAAGTCATGGACAAGACTAAGGTGAAGAATCGGATTCTTGTTCAGAAAGTAAGGTAAAATGACCATGGGATCTCATCTAAAATAAGATGAAAAGTATCCATGAGAATCATGTCATGTGCAGAGCTGTGGTACACATATTTAAGAGAGGGTAAAAGAGTGATGGGTAAGCACATGATTCTTGTTTAATCGTTGTGGATGGCATAGTGAGAGGAGGGAAGTGAATGGCATTCAAGGGATGAGCATGAAAAGAGGTAGAAGGTTAGGTAGGACTAATTGTCAATAGTAGAGATGGTCTAAGATGCAAGGCATTAATGGGATCAGTTCGGGTTTACTTGTCAAGTGAAGACAAACAATAAGAACCTGATCCATAAGCATGAGTCACGATGTATGGTCTAAGCCAATTAGGAGAAAATTTGCCCCATTTACTCTTTTCTACTTTGGTTACATGTTGATTTTCCTTCGACGAGATCACCAACCTGGAAGGTTCATTTATGAACATGTTTTTCATAGGCACATTTGATACGTTTTTAGTAAACTTAGAGATGGTCAAGAGAATTGAGATGGCATTTGTCTAATAACTAAAGTTGTGCTAAATGGTCTTGGAGAAATTAATCATCATTGAGCATGTCATGGAGAGAAATATGAAGAGATGGAATATGGACTTTGAGAGGTAGAACATCCTTTGTACCGTAGACCAGAGAAAAAGGAGTGGCAGTAGTAGAAGTGTGAATACTAGTATGGTACACCCATAGGGCGAAAGGAATGTGCGTATGCTAGTCCTTCCTAGTATCGTTAACCACTTTCATGAGAATTTTGTTTAGGGTTTTATTAGTGGATTCAGCTTGGCCATTAGTTTATGGGTAATAAGGTGATGATAAACTTAGTTGAATGTTGAAGGCATCACAAATTTTCATAAGGTTTTATTTTTGAATTGTTTTCCATTATCAGTGATGAGGCGATGTGGAACACCAAAGTGACAGATAATGTGATGATTGATGAACTCACATATTTTCTTGGCTTTCATGGAGATGAGAGGTATTGCTTCAACCCATTTAGTGTGATATTCGGTAGTCGTGATGATCCATTGATGTCTCTAGGAAGAATTGAGATTGATCTCTCCAACGAGATCGAAACCCCATTGAGAGAAGGGCCAAAGGACACGGGTGACCTGTAAGGCATGATTGGGTGTATGATGAAGGTTAGTGTATGGAATACGGGATCGTGGAATAGTGTTGTGATTTAATAACAAACAAAATCATGCACAAAAGATCTAAACAATTCCCCACAAAATCTACAGTAGTGGAAGTATAAACTAGAATAATCCAAATCACACAAAAGTACACACACATAACAAGAATGTATCGTGGTTCACCCAATTTAGGCTAATTCCACCAAACATAGAGATTTCATATATATATATATATATATATATATATATAATATAAAAAGAGATTACAACCCAATTCTTATGCACAAGAGTACATGTATCTCTATAAGAGTATCTCCTCCTCCCATATCTCCAACTAGATCTTCCTGAGTACACTAAATCGTGCCTCCATACCACCACTTGTGTCTCCTCCAGATCTCTAACCGGATCTACCTGAGTGCACTACAACCGTGCCTCTCAAACATAACCGAGATCTCACATACAGAATCTACCACCCGCATGTCCTGCCACTTTGTGCGGCCAAGCTCTCAACTGTATTGTGAATTTGTAAACAAGACCTCTACAAAATCTAAATCTACATGGATCAACAATACAATATGATCTCATAGATCTACAAAACAAGACTAGATCTACATAGATCTCTAATACAAGATCTCACCAACATGTGGATCTACAAGAAGAAACCCTATGTGCTTTGCATACTATGTAAGCCTTTACTGAAAGAGACAATAACTATATAAAGAAAACACAAGTAGAAAACATTACCCTCTTCTCACCATTAAGATGTGCGAGACACCTATAATTAGGCCCAAGTAATTTAAATATTTAAATTGCGCTAATTATCCCCTTTCTCACAAATCAACGACATATGATCAAAAGCACTCATTTTCCCTCATATCATCATTAATTAATTACACTAAGCTAATTAATTAAGTTTCCTATCCAAAAATACCTAATTAACGACCTTAGTTAATAAATCACCCCTTCTACCTAGACTAATTAATTATTATTAATTAATTAGCTTTCCTTTCCATTTAACCAATAAATCAATATTTAATTGTTTAATCCCCTTATAATAGTCTAAATCTTACTAATATTCCTCTAATTATCTTCTATAAGCTTACATCTACCTATTAATTAATCACCTTTGATTAATTAAAAACCTCTCAACTCCCATGACTTGCTAAGCATAAATTAAACCCTTCTAAAATAAGGTTACCATTAATAAAGCAACCTTATCCATTCCTAATCATGTTTTACCTTTATCCCACATTCATGAGAATGTGTTGAATCATTTATCCTTTGGGCTATATAAAGATCCCTCCACCTACCTTTTTACTTACACCTAAACTCCTAAGAGAGCAAATGCAAAGCATATAGCAAAGAGACTAAGAGCTTGCCTTTTGTTTTCTTGAGAGGTCACCATTGTTAAGAGCTAAAGCTTCCTATTCTTGCATTCTTTAAGGATCAAACAAAGCAATTTTTGATTGCCATTGGAGCTAAATAGGTCCATTCATTCTTGTTGGTAATCTAGGAGAGTAGAGATGTTAAAATAGCATGCATAGTTTTGATCTCATGTTTTCAAAGTTATAATGTTAGTTTAGATCTTGTTTAGTTCTCTATCTTGATGGTGTTTATGCTTTGTTTTAGCTAAATTGTAGAACTATTTTAGGTGGTAGTTCTTGTTTCATTTGATTTAGCATTAAGCAAAGTATACATGCACACATTTGGCACACCGGTGGGACTTACTCCATTGTCCTTTGCACTTAATTTCAAGTTTTTGTAGTTAAGTTTCATTTTGGGTACTAACCCTCTTTTACACATGTTAATCTAACTTGTTTTTCTTAACTTGTTTTTTTGAGTTTGCATGTGTTGAGTCTTCCTTGTAGGTATAAAGGAGGTGAAGTGCTGTCAAAATTAGAATTGATGGAAAAATTTCAAGATTTCTCCATGTTTTCATTTTTAGAGCTTACTTTTTCAACATTCTACATGCTAGTTTTGTCAATTTCTTGAAAATTTTAAATTCTTGAGCATGTAGGTTAGTGTTTGATAGTGTTGAGTCTTTTATTTACATATTAATGTGGTGGGTTGCTATCAAAATTTAATCTGGTGAGAAAATTTCAAGATTTCATCATATTTTCATTTTTAGAGCTTACTTTTTCATCATTCTACATGCTAGTTTTGTCAATTTCTTGAAAATTTTAAATTCTTAAGCATGTATGTTAATATTTGATAGCGTTGAGTATTATATTCATATATTGATGTGATGAGTTGTTGTCAAAATTGAATCTTGGTTATAAAAATTTTCCCATTTTGCAGATTAAGAGACGTTTTTTTTTACATTTTTTGAGTGCATGTCAAGTGCATACCCGTGAGCATAAGAGCATATGCGTAACCCATCTTCCAAAGGCCATAAATTTTGCTCCCGAACTCAAAATGACTCTATTTTTTTTGCGTTGAAAAGGTATTGAAGTTAACTATGAAATGAAAATATGAATTTGAGATTTATACTTACAAAAATTGCAAGTTTTTCTGTTGGTTTAAAACTGGTCATTTTCTAACATGTCTAATGTTTTGATGAATGTTGTATTTCCATGCTTCCTCGATTTAGACCAAAGCGTGTGTATGCTCTTCTCTTGCACCTTTTGGTGATCTTGAGAATAAAAACAACTTTGATCTATATCTTTTCAATATTGGGATTAAACTTGGAAATTTGATTATTCATTTTGCTTAAGGGAATAAACCTTTTACAAAGCATTTTTCAATGGTCCTTTGATTTGAAGTTTTCCATTTCTATATAGTTGGGATAAAGTTTTTGTATGCTCTTCTCTTACACCTTAGGGTGATCTTGAGAATCAAAAGTAACTTTCGTCTTCATTTTATAACATTTGGTAAATTGAAAACTTCATCTTTCACTTTTGGTTTAAGGGAATGAACCTTTTACAAAGTATTTTTCAATAGTCCTTTGATTTGAAGTTTTCCATTTCTATATAGTTGGGATAAAGTTTGTTTATGCTCTTCTCTTACACCTTATGGTGATCTTGAGAATCAAAAACAACTTTAGTCTTCATTTTATAACATTTGGTAAATTGGAAACTTCATCTTTCACTTTTGGTTTAAGAGAATGAACATTTATCAAGAATTTTGTACGGTTCATTGATTGAAAAGATTTTCTTTACTTTTTAGTTGGATTATTTGTTGTGTATGCTCTTCTCTTGCATCCTTAGATGATCTTGAGAATCAAAAGCAACTCTTAATCCTCTTTTAAATAATGTGATTTTCTTGGAGAACTACTACGCTTGAGTGCAGGACCTAAAAATTCTTGTCAAATAAAGGAGGAATCAAAACGAAATAAAAAACTACTAATGTAGTTGTTATACAGGTTGTCAAAAGGTGTTCAAGTAAACCACACCTAATTAAACAGGATAAAAAGAACAACATATTCAAAACACTATATTGCAGGTTTCAGAAAAGGGTACGTCCCTCTCCACTCAACTAGAACATAACCCCTTTGGCATAACACCTCAAGCTACAACAATGGGAGTGGTTCCAGGAACCCCAAAGTAGTCCACGCAAGAGGAACCTTGTGGACAAAACGCGGAAGTGCTCCACACTACCTACTTGACTAGTGATTCCTTTATGAGATAGCGTTACGGGTTTTCTGTTGTGGCGACCCGGTGATAGTACACGTAGATGAACTAGTTACCTACTTTTCTTGAAGGGGGTAAAGTAAAGCCAAGATACTCCCAAACTAGTCGGTGTGACTTTTAGGTAAATCACGCTTGCTCGTGGCAACTTTGTAACACCTAGGGCGAGAGAACCACCTAGGAGAATATACTTTGGTCGGATCCCACTTTGACCATTGTAAAATAGTGTTGAGTTTTGAACCTTTTTTTTTAAAACGTGTGACATATTACTTTCGCCTAGTTTTTACTTTCCTTAGGGCGAGTGAAACTTTGCCGAAGTGAGGCTAGAATTTTTCGTCATTTTTCTTTATTTATTTCCTTCATATTCTTTTGAAACTTTGTTGATCAAAAGAGGTGTGATTACCTCTGTGTTTCCATTTGATCGCTTCTCTCACTTTTAAGTCTCATTTTTACGTCCATCCATGTTTGCGGTTGGGTTAGTTAAACGTCTAAAGTGAGCGGAGGTGTTTTCATGTCATTTGGTAGCCATTGTGATCTTGATACCCATGTCAAGATTGTCATTGTAGTTAGGCATGGTTCATCACCGTGGATTTCCATAGAGGAGTTAGCTTGTTTGTCTCGTATCATTACAATTTCGATATTTACATCTTGTTTCTTGTAAACTCGACATAAATACCTATATTATACGGTTACACTGCACACATTTTTAACTATTCCTAGCTATACGTTGAGATTTTTAGTTTGGTTCTATTATTACCTTGATTTCAAAGAATGCTAGGTGTTACCATTTATGCATGTTATATCAATAACACCTAGATATCAATACTTCACTTTCTAGCAAAGTGGGTTAACATATCTTGGTGATATTGTTGTGTCATTCATGAATTGTAATTGGCACTTTTTGAGATATAGGTCTTAATTGAGTTTGAGATCGCTCATCATATATCTTGATTGGGAGATTGCATTGACTTCTTGTATTTACTTACATTTTGTTCATTTCCTTGAACTTGGCATAAGTGAAAACATCTTGTTGATCATCTTGTGACGCAAACTACTTTTTGAAACATAGTCTAGGAAGTACTTCCTTTGATCAAGTTTTAATACCAAATGCTTGTATCACGGGTGATTTATCACTCTATCATATTGGTATTCTCACATTGTTGACATATTCATACTCTTAGCAATTTCATTTTACATTTCACTTAGGGGTAGTCACTAAGCTTTGCACATATCTACAACTCACCCTAGTGAAACTATCACGAAAACATGGCTCCCAAAACACATCTAGGGTTGAAGAAATAGACATATGAGGAACAACAAGCACACACTTGGGAGACCTCTAATAGACAAGGGTCAAACCCCTTCATTGGACATGACTTAGGGCCATTGTTTTTCTGCAGAAAAGGAAACCAAAGAGATGGTCGATCATAGTGGAAATGAATTAGAATCACCACACGCAGACTTTGATTTTGACCCCACTCTACTAGATGAGTTTCTCCTTAGAAACAAAGATAGATTTTTGGCACATGTCGTGGAATCGGGGCCAAATTTCCCACCGAGAATGAACCAATATTACCTACAAATGACACTACTAAGGAAGAATGCCCCTTATCAATATGGAAAATATTTTAACAGCAGTGCATATTTCCACTTCTTACACAAAAATGATAAATTGGTAGGGCATAGAATACCCCTCATCAAAGTGCCATGCGAAACAAGATAGAACATGAGACAGGGGAAGAACCTCCACAATACGCAGAGGAGGAACCTTTAGAAGAAGAGGCTATAAACCAAGCCACAATCCAACAACAAATCAGCAACCTAAGCTGACAACTTTCTTTGCTTACTTCCCATGTACAGAAAGATGCAAACAGGAACATTCAAAACGTAAGGCCTAAGGTTAAGATCAACGAATTCCATCGGAAAAATAAGGAGAAGAAGACATACGGTACCATCGTGTTTACATCCCTACTTCTCCCACTAAAGAATAATTTCTCACACAGGAAGTGCAGTCTATGAAAGTGATGCTTGCGAGCTTACAAGAGAGCAATATAGGGAGCATTAGGAAATATCAATATGAAGAGTTGTGCCCCTATCCTTTTGACAAGACAATGACCCTTCAACCCTTTCCAAAGAAATTTGATATGCCAAAGTTCGACAAATACAAAGGAAAGGGAGACCCAAGAGATCATGTTAAATATTTTTACATGGCATGTTAAGAGGTGTCTTATAGTGATAATTACCTTATCAGACTTTTCCCAAGAGTCTTGGAGGTCAAGCATTGGAATGGTTTACACGCTTACCACGAGGATCAATTTCCACCTGGCCAAAATTGGCAGAAAGATTCGTGCGTCACTTCTCGTATAACATAGAGAGTGACGTCACCATGGTAGACTTGTGCGGCACCAAACAATGCCCAAATGAGACCTTCTCTAGCTTCCTCCAACGATGGAGAGGGATAGCCAGTCGCTTCCCTTGTGCTTTCCCTGAAAAGCAGCTGGTCAGTATCTTCGTTCCCAATCTCAACCCAGATATCGCCTTCCACCTCCCAATGCAGTGTCCGTGCTTTTGAGGAGGTTATTGAGAAAGGGATTTAGATAGAAAAGGCTCTCATTGCTAAAGGCACCCTTAAAAACCAATCTAAAAACAACCAAAGTGTCAAACCCGTGGAAAATCCCAAGATCTTCAACAAAAACAAAAACATGGTGGGAGACGGAATCATTGATTCTAAACGCATTCAAATGGTCCAAACTGTTCAACCTTTTAAACTAACCAAGGGCCCAATTCAACCACCACCAAAACGATGAACATTCACCTCTCTCAATGAACCATTGTCAGTCATACTAAAATAGTTGGATGTGGCCCACATGATGACCTATCCTACAACACAACTCAAGTTTGATGACAACACTCCCAAACCTTCATGGTATGAGGAGCATGAATATTGCGAAATGCATCACGTTAAAGGTCATAAAATAAACAAATGTTTGTGACTTCGCCACTATATTCAAGACCTCATTGACAACAGGGAGATAGAGGTGGATAACCCTAGCCACATGCAAACACCTAACGATAAAATGGGGATTTATCAGAACCATTCCCCAAGCATGATAAGTCGAAAAGGCAAAACCAAATCGGGAGAGTCATCCCAAACCTATAAAGCCACGAATTACTTGTATACCAAGAGAGATAAAAATCATTACGATTCACTTATCGGATGTATTCACTCCCCTGCTGACCATGTCAACACTATCCAGATTAAGGGAAAGGACTATGTTGTGGTAACAAGGTGCACCCGCCTCGTAATTCTAGACCCCTCTCCGTCGACCCCGCATACTGGTAAGTATATCCTTTTAGAACAACTTGAGAAGATGTCCGCTAAGATTTCAATCTTAGACCTTCTCAAGATTTCCAATGTGCATAAGGACATCCTATATCAAACTCTTCAGGGGTCGGGAGTGCCTTTAGAAGTCGATCCTGCACACCTTCAAGCTATGGTGGCAACCATTGCCCCAAGTGAGCATCTTACTTTCAATCATAGGGAAATCGCTGCATGCGAATTCTACACATAATCTTCCCTTATACATCAAGGTAGTTTGTCACCCATAGGAAAATCAAACGGGTGCTTATGGACAACGGATCGATTGAACATATGCACACGCTTAATCTGGTCAAACAATTGGGACATACGGAGGAAGATCTTGAGTCCCATATTATTACTATCACTAGATACAACAACGCAGAAAGAGAGTCAATAGGCACCATTACACTGCCCATGGAGGTGGGCCCTACTTGTCATCAGTTAAAGTTTCACGTCCTAGACTTGGAACTTCCATATAATATGCTTCTAGGTCGACCATGGATTCATGCCATGCAGGTCGTGCCATCAAAATTTCATCAATGCATCAAGTTGAAGCATGAGGGACATACGATCACAATACCAAGAGATCCAAAGCCCTTTGCTCATTGTAGAGCTCTCAATAGCTTTGCACGAAAGGGTACATATGCATGTCCCTCCATAGATATAGTTTTTCCTCTTCAATCTGAGGCTATGGAATCCCGCGTGGATTCAGATTCACTTAGTTCTTGCACTCATGGGGTGTCTACTTCAACCTCTCCATTTGATTCATGGGGATGAAAATCCTAGAATATGGTTACAGGGGAGTATAATGTACAACAAGCGCTCCTGGTGTCAGATCTCTCTTTGTCACCCAAGACTAGAGGTCGACCCAACTACCACTTTAAGAGACCTAGAGAAGAACACACTATTGGGTCATTCCTGCCTGGAGGCTTGTTAGCTGAGGAGAAGTTGCTTGATCCACCTACTACTTGGGTCCCTAAGGACACTCAGCCATCTTGTTACCAAACTCTGGAATATGAAAAATCTAACAGAATGATGTACTCCATGGGCTACAAAGGCCTAGGATGTGCGAGGAATGAACAAGGACAAAGAGAACCAGTCCCTCTTCCACATTTCAAAACAAAAAGATACGGAATTGAGATTCTTCCTTACAGAGCGCACCCCAATGATCAAGACGCAACTTATTCTAAGTGTGAGGATAGTTCTGATTACCTAGACAGCGATACGGATTCTTGTTGTAGCCAATATGAGGATCTAGCCTCCATGAACCTTTTTATGAATAACGTTGTCCTAACCATCACCCCCACTGAACCAACCCTTGACCTTGTATACCCTTCCCTTGTTGAATGAGACCAACAACGTCATGTGCCACTAGATTTATTCAAGAAAAATGAGGCTATTGCAAAGTTTATGGGCATAAGGGATACAATCCCCATTGGAGATCATAAGAAAGGTTTGTCTATCAACTTAGACACCTGCACCTACTTCGACGAGGAGGCTAAACTTTGTGGTCAACAAAATTTAAAGAAAAGCCTCAAAGAAAAGTCCAAGTCCAAGTCGCACAGTGAAAACCTCTTTGAGGCACTAACTGAAAAACAAATAAGAATACCGAAGGAAAAACAAAGTGACCATGCCAAGGATGAAAATCTCGTGGAGACATCCTTGGATGAAGATCTCAACCTTCCTCCTGACCCTATGAGTATGGAGGATTTATCAAAATTGTTAGTCGAAGAAACCATTGATGTCAACATTAGTACTGAAGAAGATCCCAAGATAGTAAAATTGGGGGCATCACTCTCAGCTAGAGAACAAAAGACGTTCACTATGTTGTTGTGAGAGTTCATTGATGTGTTTACATGGTCTTACAAAGACATGCCCAGCCTAGATCCAACTTTGGTCATGCACAACCTGGTCATGCACACAGACGCCAAGCCTATCAAATAGAAACTCTGAAAGATGTATCTAAGAGTGGCCTTGTTGGTCAAGGAAGAGTTGGAAAGGTTGCTTGCAGCAGGATTCATCCAACCAATTGACTATTCTGAATGGATATCAAACATTGTTCCTGTCTAGAAGAAACCTGTCGGTATCTAAATTTGTACGGATTTTAGAGACATCAATAAGGCTTTCCCTAAAGATGACTTTCCATTACCCAACATTGATATGATTATTGACTCAATAGCAGGATATGAAATGCTATCGCTCATGGATGGATTTTCGGGTTATAATCAGATTAAAATTGTTGAGGAGGACCAACACAAAATAACTTTCACAACTCCTTGGGGCACCTTATGTTATCAGGTGATGCCATTTTGCCTTAAGAATGTGGGAGCAACTTGTCAGTGGGCCATGACAATAATCTTTCATGATATGATTCATGACATCATGGAAGACTACGTGGATGACATCCTGGGAAAGTCCAAAACAAGAGAAGATCATCCTATCATTTTACGGCGTATCTTTGAGCACCTGTAGGAATACAAAGTCAGATTGAATCCCAAGAAGTGTGTCTTCGGGGTGCTATCAGGGAAATTATTGGGCTTCATTGTGTCAAGATGAGGTATTGAGGTAGACCCTACTAAAGTGTCTGCCATCACTGAAATGCCTCCACCGAAAATATCAAACAATTACGTAGCTTACAGGGGAAAATTCAAGCCATTCACTGCTTTATCTCACAACTTGTAGATAAATGTCACTCATTCACCCATTTGCTTAAAAAGGACATCACTTTCATCTGGGGACCCAAGCAACAACAAGCCTTTGCTTTGCTTAAATAGTACCTGGCCAATCCACCTATTCTCATGCCTCCAACTCCGGGAGAACCACTTTTGCTCTATATTTCCGCTACACAATACGCTAGTGGTGCACTGCTCACACAATATGACATTAACCATAAGGAGAAAGTAGTGTACTATCTGAGTCGTACCCTCATTTCCTATGAACTTAATTATCCTCGAATGAAAAGGCTTGCTTGGCCGTTGTTTTTACCTTTCAAAAATTCACCATTAAGCTAAATAATAATACCAAGCTCATATCGAAGGTTGACCCACTCAAGTATTTCTTGTCCAAACCCATCCTCATAGGTAGAATGGCTAATTGGATCATTCTACTCGGTGAGTTTGATATAGAATTTGTCCATCAAAAATCGCTTAAAGGACATGTACTTTCCGACCAGCTAGCGGAAGCACCTTTGCAAAGCTACGAAACTTTGAGTCTAGATCTACCGATGCATCTTTGCTCTACATTAAAGAATCTATCATATGGTAGATACATTTTGATGGAACTTTTACATTTAATGGTTCAGGGGCAGGAGTGGTCCTTATTACTCCTTCGGGTGATCCTATACTGCAAGCTTTCCACCTGGCCTTCCCTTGCACGAACAACATTGCGGAATATGAAGCACTCATTGCAGGGATGAAGCTAGCCATCAAGTGGAATATTCAACATGTTAAGGTTGTAGGTGATTCACAGCTAATCATCAAATAGGTTAATGATGAGTATAAAGTTAAGGATGACAAGCTCATACCTTACAAGAAGTTGGTGGAAACTCTAAAGGAGTATTTTGTGTGCATTACCTTTGAGCAGATCCCAAGAGCACAAAACATATCGGCAGATGCCATGGCAATGGTGGGATCTATGCTTCGTATTCCACCAAGGAACAATGATATGCCATTTTTCATAGAAAATCTACACCAGCCCGCATATGACATGCCGGAATCTTGCCTGGCTTGTGAGGTTGTTGGTCCCTATTCCCCGTGGTACGAACCCATTTTCACCTATCTTAAGGACAATACTTTCCCTCCCAATATATCCCATTCTGAAAAGCAAATCTGATTCGCCAAATAGCCCGTTACACCCTTTTAAGAGGTACACTTTATTGTCGTGGCTATGATGGGAATCTATTACGTTATGTCTGGATGTGACGGAATCAATCCGAGCAATTAAATAAGTACACAAAGGAGTATGCGGAGCACATACAAATGGAATGGTCTTGGCTAAGAAACCGTTAAGAGTAGGTTACTATTGGCCCACCATGGAAACCGATTGTTCTAATTATGCTAGAAAATGTGTGCTTTTCCAAAAGTATGGAAATTTCATCCATGCTCCGTCACGACCATTACTGACCAATCACTACCCCATGACCATTCTCTAAATGGGGACTCGATTTAATAGGGAAGCTTACTCCTACCTCCTCTAATGGTCATACACATATCATCACAGCCACTTAATATTTTACAAAATGGGTGGAGACCGTCCCTTTAACCTATGTCACAGGAGCACAAATTTCTAAATTCATCATGAATCACATTATTTTTCGGTATGGCATTCCTGCAGCCATTGTTACAGATAATGGGAAGTCATTTAAGAACAAAACTGTGAAAGGTCTTTGCCAACGGTTCCAAATCAAATTGAAATGGTCCACGCCATATTACCCTCAGGGTAATGGACAAGCTGAGGCAACAAACAAGACTTTGGTCAGGATAATGGAGAAGATGGTTAGCAAAACAGGTCACAACTGGCACCTACAAATTCATCCAACCCTTTGGGCTTACCGAACATCCATTCACACCCTTACATGCGCGACACCATATTCCCTAGTGTTTGCAATGCAAATCTATCATCCCCTTAGAGATTGAACTTCCCTCCCCGAGGATCTCAATTCAAGGCTATCTCGGATAAAGATGAAGATTATCTTGAGTGGCAAGATTGGCTGAGTTGGAGCTCTGGATGAGAAGCGCATTCGCTTCTTAATCACCTAAAAGTATATCAACACGAGTCTCCGAAACTATAACACGAGAATCATCCCTCGTCAGTTTGAGGTTGGTGATTTAGTCATGAAGGAGAATCAGTTCAACACCAGAGTGGAGCGAGAAAAGAAAGGGAAGTTTGAACCCCATTGGTTAGGACCCTATGTCATAGTTGCCAAGTATGGCACAGAGCATACAAGTTGGCTCACCCCAATGGTGATGAGCTCCGGAGCCCATAAACACCATAAATCTTAAGAGGTTTTATGCCCGAACATGGCACAAGAAAGTCATAAAAATCAAAATCAAAAATCAAAAATCAAAAATCAAAAATCAAAAATCAAAAAAATTCAGAAAAAAAAAGAGAAAATAGGTCGTCCACTTGTGAAAACCACACAATTGTGGCACTTTGGGCAAGTCCTTGGGTGAAAACTGGTTTCCGACGCATCAGGAATATTTGTTATTCACAAGCATTCTATATTCAAAGGGTAGTTTTCTTTGGCCTGACCTCAGTTCTCCCCTCTAAGTTTCCTTGTGCACACCATTTTGTCCAGCCTTGATCCGGCTTTGCCTTCTTCTATTCGTCTGTGAGGGATGTGGTCTTTCGTGATTTCCCATCTTACGCTGGGCAACTCAACAACTTCACCTTCTTGTTCATAAGTGTGTGGCTTCTACCCTTGTATATTCCCCACCTAATGTTGGGGGCATCCACGCTTTCTTGGTTACCTACACATAGCTTTGGAAACCGTCAGAAAACACAAAAACAATAGAAAATTGTTTCGAGAAAACACAAAAATAATAGAAAATTGTTTTGAGAAAACACAAAAACAATAGAAAATTGTTTCAAGAAAACACAAAAACAATAGAAAATTGTTTCGAGAAAACACAAAAAACAATAGAAAATTGTTTCGAGAAAACACAAAAACAATAGAAAATTGTTTCGAGAAAACACAAAAACAATAGACAATTGTTTCACAAAAACCTAAACAATAGAAAATCGGTGCATGAAAACATATCTTACAAAAACATTTACTTGCATTGCCTTGTTTCCTTGCTTTGCTTGTTGCTTGTATAGTGTTTTTTGCAGCTTACTTTTGAGTTGTTTGTTGCTTGGGTGTACTTTGTCATAGTTTATCTTTTCTTGCTTAGAATAGATTCATTCTTGCTTGTGCATATTGTAGTGGGTTTCGACATGCTAGTGTGTTAATTCTTTATTTCTTTCTTAATGCATTTGGTTGTGTTTTGTTACTTGTTAATAAGGCATGGTGATTCATGGTGTATTGCATTAATTCTTGGTGTTCTTTGTAGCATTTGGTTGTGTTTCTTGCATGTGCTTTGTTTTTTTATCATTCACATCACATTACCATCACTATCATCACATCTAGCATCATCTATACATCATATATAAACAAAAATGCTAAGTTTTACATCATGCATGTATGCTAAGCTAATCATCACATATCATATCATCAATGGGGGCAAGAGGGGTTGCACATAATCAAAAATCTATCCCCCACACCAATATCATCATATCATCCCGTCCATATACATCAAAATAACACTTGAAAACAACATTTGATATTGTCTACAAATCTATCATCTACAATCTACAGCACGCCTCAAACGATCACGTGTGATCACCATCTCTCCTGAGTGTCAGAGCCTCATGGTAAGTTTTCTAAACTGAGGTTAAAATGAACTGATTGCGATGTTTTTACCCCCCCTGGGGGGTATATTAACCTATTTTTCACCGATCGGACGACCAGGACACCCGTTTAGCTCACCGTTTTCTCCTTTGTTCACTGTGGAATAATTATTTTTAATTAAATAATTATTTTTCTCTTATTTTTCACCGTATTGGGGCATTTTTTGTCCAATACCCCTTTCTTCTCCCCCGGACAATTTTATTGCTCCTTGGTAATTTTTATTCTTCTTCACACCCTCGTAAATAATTATTTTTTCTTAATTTTTCCACTAAACAAGGACATTATTTGTCATTTGTTTCTCTTTTCTTCCACCTAGGGCACTTTCTGTTGCCCCTAGGCCCTTCTTTTTCTTCTTCTCCTTTCTTCTATTGTTTATCATGGTTCAGAAAGCCAAAACAATACAAACATTTACTATATCAAAAAAATCCAAAAACAAGGCAAAAATTTTCAAAAAATTCCTAAAAAGTAAAACACCCTACAAAATGGTAACTTGCTTCTTATGGCTGAAACTTGTGTCTTACGCATGGTATTTTCTCCATATCTTGTTGGTTTGTCTCACATCTTCCCTGATTAATATGACTCGCGGATCACCGGATTCACAACCATTCACAAAAGCTAGCTGCTTGCTTCATCTGTACTCTAGGGCACTTTTTGTTGTCTGGTGTTGTTTCATTGTGCACAAATGCTTTTCATGGACCCCATGTCCATTTTCATTTCCCCTTACATGTATCCTTGCTTGGGGCATCATTTTTTAACCCTTGTCATCAATCATGAACTTGTGGATCTCTCCAGCACTGATAACAAAACATTTGTACAACTGTCTTGACTATTGTTGGGTTGGATATGTGCGTTCGTACTTATTTTCCCTGTTAGATGAGCTTGTTTCCTTCTCATATTGCATTGAATTTTTGTATGTTGTGTGGAGTTGGTATTTTCAACAATGGACAATTGTTCGTATTATGGCTTTTCATGTCATTCTACCTTTGTTGTATGCTTATATTTTTCATAAGGACCGATGACGTAGTTCCTATGGCAATATGATGACATCCAAATTGTTTCAAACAAATACACAGCTAGAGGCTAAGCTCTTCTCCCCCTCATCCATATTTCTTCTACACCACTTCCCTTTCATGCCTAATTCTCCCTCTCATCGAGGCATCCTACCTCGTCCCCCTTCTTCTGCCTATATCTCACCTTTTTCAATCGTCGATCGGCTTCTTCCATCACCCCATCGACACTCGAGGGGGCATCTCTCTTTCTACAAATTTTTCTTTTATCCCTTAAAAATATCTTATGTCTACTATCTTTGAAGTGGCATCACTTACGCCACCCCAAAGAGGGGAAAATGTAGACACCTATAATTACGCCCAAGCAATTTAAATACTTAAATTGCACTAATTATCCCCTTTCTCACAAATCAACGACATATCGTCAAAAGCACTCATTTTCCCTCATATCATCATTAATTAATTACACTAAGCTAATTAATTAAGTTTCCTATCCAACAAATACCCTAATTAATGACCTTCCGTTAATAAATCACCCCTTCTACCTAGACTAATTAATTATTATTAATTAATTAGCTTTCCCTTCCATTTAACCAATAAATCAATATTTAATTGATTTAATCCCCTTATAATAGCCTAAATCATACTAATATTCCTCTAATTATCTTCTATAAGCTTACATCTACCTATTATTTAATCACCTTTGATTAATTAAAACACCCCCAACTCCCATGACTTGCTAAGCATAAATTAAACCCTTCTAAAGTAAGGTTACCTTTAATAAAGCAACCTTATCCATTTATAATCATGTTTTACCTTTATCCCACATTCATGAGAATGTGTTGAATCATTTATCCTTTGGGCTATATAAAGAGCCCTCCACCTACCTTTTTACTTACACCTAAACTCCTAAGAGAGCAAATGCAAAGCATACAAAGAAAGAGACTAAGAGCTTTCCTTTTGTTTTCTTGAGAGGTCACCATTGTTAAGAGCTAAAGCTTCCTATTCTTGCATTCTTTAAGGATCAAACAAAACAATATTTTATTGTCATTAGAGCTAAATAGGTCCATTCATTCTTGTTGGTAATCTAGGAGAGTAGAGATGTTAAAATAGCATGCATAGTTTTGATCTGATGTTTTCAAAGTTATAATGTTAGTTTAGATCTTGATTAGTTCTCTATCTTGATGGTGTTTATGCTTTGTTTTAGCTAAATTGTAGAACTATTTTAGGTGGCGATTCTTGCTTCATTTGATTTAGCATTAAGCAAAGTATACATGCATACAAGATGTAACCGGTATTTCCTTCCGTCCATCTCCTCTCCATGGAGACTCCATCGTCATGTAACTTGTTATTTCTTTTTTCTTCTTGTTCTTCATCTTCATCCTCTCAATCTAAACCCTAGTTTTCAAGCTTATATAGGAGTATATAAACTTAGGGCACCTTAGCCATGTAATTACATCCAATATATTTTCTTTAAAACAAAATCTATATTTAAATCCCGTGACTTAAAAAATAAAACACATTACACATTAAAGCGCAGTTAGACCTAACAACCGCATTCCCCTTTTTACTAATCGACGTCGATCCTACCTAACCGATATCACTTCCACTTTAACCGATGTTGGTTACTATGTTACCAGTCACTTTCCATTGCATGCTAATTATGGAAGCAATCTAGCTCCACAACCTAACAGATTAGCATGTTGTTGGCATTTTACACAATGCTTAAGGTAAAGCGGCAACAATCATGGTTGAGGTTCAGACAGAATAGCCTAAATGAAGAATACACTTAACAACTTGTGAGACCACTAAAGTGACCTCCACATATGCCATCATGAACTTCCTTAATGGTATAGGGAATTTTAGAACTCGTAAGAGCAATACTTTGTAAAGAGAACCTTATAGAGGAGGCCACCCATGATGACGTAATGAGAGGTCCTTTTGAGAAAGGCGTGTTGTCCATTATGAGTGAGGTCGGGAGGTAAGATGGAGAGGGAAAGATAGTCTGAGTGTATTGCTTATACCAAAGGTCACTCGGGTTGGGAGTGGCGGTTCCGATAGAGTAAACTTCACGAGGTAAATAATAGGGTGATTGGAGTCTTTATATGGTGAAAAATATTTTAGAGTCGGCGGGTGAAGCGGGTATCTGGGAAGCCAAGCAGGCCATGGTATCTACAAATTTGTTAGTAGACCTTGGGATGGTTTGAAGGGTGTAACGGTTGAAGGTGGTCAAAAGTATGTCCACATGATGTTTATACTTTTGAAGTATCTCATTACGACACTAGTATATACCATTGACTTAGTTTATGACCAATTGAGAATCACCAAAGATGTTGATTCACTTAACATATAAGGCATAAGCAACTTGGAGATCCAATACAAGTGCTTTGTATTCAGATAATATTGTTTGTACAATCAAAATTGAATTTGAAAGACAAAGCTATGGGTTCACCATCAAGTGGAATGAGGATAACACCAGCCCCACCCCCCACGCTGACACTTAGAACCATCAAAGAAGAGTGTCATTTGGTAAGTGGGTTTGTCCAGGGAAATGGTAGCAATAAACTCATCTAAAAGGTCAAAGTTAAATGGTTGATCCTCATAAATAGGTGTGTCAGGCCAATTGGTTGGCAATATCTTGGCCCTTGATGTACTTTGGATGGATGAATTCAAGATCAAGGTCAGCTCAAAGCATAAGCCAACATGTAGCCGATTGGTTTTGATAAGGTTTGGCATATATGAAGTGCAAGAGGTCGGTGTTGGTCACAACATAGGTTTTGTGGTTAAGTAGGTAATGGTAGATTTTTCGACAAATAAAACTAAGGCTAATCAAAGTTTTTCATCATGGGTGTATCAGGTTTCGTAGTCCAGAAGAGTATGGCTTATGTAATAAACCGCTTGCTCCCTATGTTGTTCATCACGATGAGCGAGTATGGCCCCTAAGGAGTGATTAGTAGTAGAGATGTATAGGTAGAAGGGTTGATCGTATTTAGGTGGAATGAGTATAGGTGGTTGGAGAAGGTATTGTTTTAAGGCCTCAAAAGCTTTATGGCAGTCATCATCCCATTTGAAGGAGACATCTTTTTTGAGAAGATGATGAAATGGCTGACATCGATCGAGAAAGTTATGAAATGAAACAAAGAATAAACTGTAACTTACCTTTTAAGCTACGAGAGTTTCCACATATTAGTGGGTGGAGGCATTTCAAGAATGTCCTTGACTTTAGCAGGGTCAACCTCTATACCATGTAAGGAAATGATAAATCCCACGAGCTTTCCTAAGAGAACCACAAAGACACACTTCTTGGGTTGAAGGCGAACACAATACTTAATGAGGTGGTAAAATATGGTCTTTAGGACGGCGAGGTGCTCGAGTGGTGTTTAGATTTGGCAAGGAGATCACCTACGTAATCTTCTAATATATGGTGCATGACATCATGGAAGATGTAATTCAAAGCCCACTATTATGTGGCACCAAGCAGATTTTTGGCCAAAAGGCATGACTGAATAGCATAAGGTGCCCCAAGAGGTGATGAATGTGGTTTTGTGTTGATCCTCTAAGGAAAGAAAGATTTTGGTATAGCCTGAGAACCCATCCATGAGTGATAGCATCTCATGACAAGCAGTAAGGTCAACCAACTGGTCAATACTGGGTAGAGGAAAGTCATCTTTTGGGAAGGCTAGGTTGAGGTCATGGAAATATGTGCAAATGTGAAGTCCCCCTGTCACCTTAGTGACAAGGACAATGTTAGAAATCCATCGGGGATAATCAATGGGTAAGATGAAGGAAATGAGAAAGAAGGCATTGAAGTTCTTCTTTAACCAGAAGAGCAATGCGAGGTGCATTTTCCTCAACTTTTGTTTTATAGGTTTGGCATCGGGAATGGTTACAATATTGTGGACCACTATGGTGGGGTCAATACTGGGCATGTTAGCGTAAGACCAAGTGAAAGCATGGTTATGATTTTTGAGAAAAGAAGTGATGGCTTCCTATTCAGCAATATCTAAAGATTGGTCAATCTTTAGAATGTGCGGGTCATCCTGAGTATGGATGTTGATTTCGATAGTCGATTCATTCAACATGGTTTGTGTCTTAGATGGTAACAACCAATGAATATAAGAGTCTTCTACACCAAGATAGGTGAGTATAGATTCATCATCCTGACATTGAACAACATTAATAGAAGGTGTATCATCATCGATCATTTTAGGATATAGGAAGGAAAGAGAAGAGGGAGCCTCACCCTCACGTTGATAAGTTAGAGGCCCCAAGGAAATGGTGTTTATGAAAAAAAAAGTTAGGAGGAATGGATTCTGGATCCATCGACTCTGTCGGTGAAGGTGGTGAAGAAGGTGAAGAAGGTGGAGAAGGGTCAATATCCTCAATGAGTTCAATGTGGGCCTTCTTGGTAGGTAGTTTAGCAAAGCCGATACCACTACGGTTGTTATGTTTGTGGGTAGTACATGGAATAACAGTGTGATGGCCTTTCTCGTAAAATCCAAAACTAAAACCTTTCCACACACATCGGTGCAAGAAGGTGTGGGTGAAGTGTCATTGATGAGTGACTTGAGGTCGAAAGAAAAGGGGTGGTTTTGTGATGGTTGTTCAGGTGTATAAGTGGAAGTATCAAGTCCCCCATAGGTGAGATTGGTGCGAAGGTGGGGAGGACCATAAAGGAGACACTCTCCTATGCGGTGATCATAGTGAGGGTGTTGGTGAAGGCTTCCATACTCTTGTGGAGTAAGGAATGTGTTGACATTATATAGGCGATACTCCCTAGAGTGAGGTGTTGAAAAATGCCCTATAAGGGATCGGTGGTTGATATGTATGTAGCTGGTATAGACGATGTGTTAGAGGTTGGATCGGAGGTGGAGCTAGCTGATTGGGAGGCTGATGGGTCAGCCGTGGAGGTCGTGGCAGTAGTAGGAATGGAGGATTTAGGTGTGGTTGAGGTAGCGGCGGCACTAGTGGGTGGAGGTGTGGGTGAAGAGGAAGTGGTCATGGAGGTAGACGCCTTAATGGGTACAAGCACATCATTAGGTTGATAAAGTATGTTACAAGTTTTAAAAGGTGATGGGTCATCCGAAATGGTATAGGTGTGTCCCTCATGCTCAAACTTTACACAAGGATGCAAAGTGGAAGGAACAAAACCCATGACACGAATCCAAGGTCTATCAAGCAACAAGTTATATTGAAATTCCCCTCTAAGATGTAAAATAACTCTAGAATAGTACAAGGGCCCACGTGAACATGGAGGATGATGGTGCCAAGTGTAGAAGTGATAGTGTCATTAAATGAACGTAACATGATGGGATGTTTATGCATGTAATTTTTAGGTATGTGCATTTGGTCAAATGTATGGGAGGAGATGATGTTAATGCTAGCACCCCCATCAATCATAACACATCGTACATGTATATTATCAATATGGATGGAGATGAAAAGGGTTGGATCAGGGTCATCGGTTTGGTGTGGTGCGATCTCTTCATCTGAGAAGTTGAGGGTGGCTACTTGGTGAGTAGGTGGAGGTGTAGAAGAAGGTGGTAATTTGGTGAGAGAGGCTACATGATGAGGTGTAATAATGGAGGCTACGAGTGTAGGGTCATTAGGTAAAACCTCAATAGACTGAAGAACCTCCATGAGAGCTTGGTGATGGGATTCAAAGGTCTGGAAGAGGTCATATAGGAAATTTTGAGGGAGGATTGGTGTAATTGTTTGAGCATCGCACAATGTGTGACCCCATTAGAAATAGGATATGCGGGGCCACATATAGTGACTTTAGGTGTGGGTGCAGATGGTATGTTGGGTATAGGGTTAGGTGGCGGGTGGCCGTTTCCTTTTCCTTTCCTTTTTCCTTATGAGCATGGGTAGCAACGTGGATCATGTTGATTTGAGACGGGAGGTAGGTGAAGTAGGTGATCCTTAAAAGGTGTAACGATAAGAAGGGCATAAGCTAAGAGGTGGGAAGGAACCTTGTGAAATGTGTTGGGCACATCGACATTTGAGTGGGGATTTGGCATGTTCTCTAATATGAACCATGTTAATTTTGAATCTTGAGGATGGATCTAAGAGTTGTGGGGGTGGAGATTTTTGTCACTGAGTAGGAAATGAGGGAAGAACTGTGGAAATTGGTGCTTGGAAAAATGGGGTCCTCATCAAGAAGATCATCATCGTCAAAGTTTTCTTCAAGAGGACACAACTAGACAAGAGTGGTTTTCAAATCCTTACAGTTCTCTACATCATGTCTTAGCACACGATGGTAGGTGCAAATTTTGGTTTCATCAAACCCTTTTGGTTTGGGTTTGAGTGGGTCGTAAGGTCTAAGAGGTGGTAATGTGATGACAAAAGTTTCAAGGAGATTGGTTAAGATTTTGGCATAGGATCCCACTAGTGGATCACAATGGGAGGTGAATGTGGGTTTGGGTGCAGGTGTGGCTAATTATATAGGAAGATTCTTTGCAAGAGGGGAGTGCATTCAGCTATGGCCTTAGGTGTTGGTCGTATCTGCTTGGGTAGGGGCATGGTAGATGAACTGGCAATAGAGTGTGTGGTGGGTTTAACTACCTTATTGGAGGGTAGCATATTTTTGCCTTTAGGTTACACCTTCTTGGGTAAAGGTGATATGGGCGCATGAGATGTAGAGGGAAAAGTGGATGGAGGAAGAGGCGGGTTACCCGTGTTGGTAACTAAGGTGTTGTGGAGGTAGATATCGTAGGTTGTGAAGGAGGTGTGCGGGAAAGGGAAGGAAGGTTCATGGGTAATGAAAAAATTATTGAAGGTATTGGAGGTATGGGTGGTAAAAAGGTGACTGGTGAGGGCGGAAGTTTTTGGGGTGCTTGGGTATATTAGAGGTGCGATGGAGAAATGGGTTGTTGCATTCTAAGTTTACCAATGGATGGGGTTTCTTAGCCGTGGGTTGAGAGGTGAGGTCCTAGGATGGATGGAAGGGATGAATGTGATAAGGGCATGGTTGGCAAGGTTAAGGTATGAGATCTACGAGATTGATTCTTCCGTTTAGGGGCCTAATTAAATTTGGTGTTAGTTTTGGAAGACGTAGCTAAATCTAATTTGATGGGTGGATGAGTAAGGCTAGCCATTGGTATGACCCCTAAAGTAGTAATAGGTTTAGGTAAGGAAGATAATGTAGGTGTGGGTTTGGATGTAAATGCATGTTGGGTTATGGGTAGAGATGTGAGTTGAGCCATGAGTGGTGTCGTGAGATAATTTTTGGTAGTTATGGTTGTGTTTTGGTTTGGTGGTCGGTGAAACACTTTTGGATAGATAGTGGACGTGTCAACTACTGACATCTGCATTTGTGTTAAGACAGGAAGTAGAAGAAACCCCCAAAGTAAGGCTCTATCAACATAATCCATATGATCGGTTCAACATGAGAATGAAACTATTGTGGGTGAGGTCAATGTGGATCCAATGGTGATTCTTGTAAAATGTGTTTTAGAAATAGGGAAATCACTAGCTTCGGTCTCTGTGGATAAGAGAGTCAAAAGTAAGTCAACAGGATCTTGGGTGGTTGATGGAGAATAGTCACCCATAGGTAATGACATTTCTACTAGTTCTTTGATAGGTGGAGGAGATGATGGGTGCTCCTATGTGGGTGGAGGAGATGAACAAGCATCTCCCATGGGTTGGAGAGGTACTGTTAGTGACGGCTCTCTAGGTGGAGAAGCCAAAGGCGAAGTGGTTTCGATGTTAATAGAAGACTCCTTCACAAGTGAGGGAGGAGATGAAGGGTGTTCCTCTGTGGGTGGAGGAATAGGTGAAGTAGGTTCACGTGTAGGTGGAGGACTTCGGGTTAGGATTTTCTCTATGGAAGGAATATGAGGCAATTGGGAAGTAACTGGTACATCATTGAAAATAGCATGGACCTCGTAGGTATTGCTATCATCAGTTGAGGTCTCCTCAATTTGGTCAGAAGAAGGGGCGTGATTAGGAAATGGTTTCTTGAAAATGTGCAGGTTTTGGTTGGCAGGTGCATTTGGATTATCCAAGACTAACTCGTCATTCTCGAGCATTTCCTAGATAATGTTCTTGAAAGTGATGCAATTTCCATCATTATGACCTTTTACCCGATGATAGTTACAGAAGTCGTGCTCTTTGTACCATGTAGGTGTGGGGTGAGTAGGATCAAAACCAATGTGTGGTTTTATAGGAGGAAGGGTGATGGCCCCAGCTTTAATGAGATTTTCTAAAATAGAAGAATAAGGCTCCCCAATTGGGGTGTATTTCATTGTTCTTGTTTGAATTGAAAATTATGGACAAGGGAAAGATTAGATGAGGGATTAGCTTGATTTGATGGATGAGTTGGGTCGGCCTTGAGTACCATTGTGTTAGTGGTTCCCTTGGCTTTTGAATAATTATTTTGTGGTTTTGAAGAAGAAGAAGTATCATTTGACTTAAATGTCACGTTCTTATTTCGTAGTTGGATTTTCTTTTCTTTGATGGCCCAAATCTCTAGTTTTCGTGCCATGGTGAATGCCTCATCAAAGGTTTGGAAAGTCTGCACCTGCAGGGTCAGCAAAATATGTCTAGCACAAGCCCGCGTGAAGAGCTCTATGAGTTCGGTTTGTGGTAATTAGAATGTGAGTTGATTGATCAGGCTACGCCAATGAGTGACAAAATCTGTGATAGACTCATCGTCATATTGATGCATAGAGTAGAGGTCAGTCATGGTAACCTTCTTAATAATGTTGATGGAGAAGTGATCCAAGAAGGCTTGGGCTACCTGATTAAATGAGTAGATAGAATGTTTAGGTAATCCACTATACCAGTCTAACGTGGGCCTAGTCACAGACATGGGAAAGGTCCTTAGAAGAAAAGTGTCATCATAGCGATCGATAACACCCATGTTTGAAAGACCATAAATGTTGTTACGGGTTGTTATCCCGTAAAATTGACAAGGGAAATTTTACCGATAACCATACCGAAAATTTTGTTCCGATCCCTCATTAGGGATCCCTTGCATTCGGAACGTTGCAAAATCCCTTTTCCGGAAATCTGGTTTTCCGAACTTAGTCTTTTTGGTCTTTTTGGTTGGGCGCATGGAATTGCTATGTAACATCACTTTTTGGTGCACCCCCTTTAAAACCTTTCGCGTATTTTCCTGTGTCAACACATCTTTTGGTGCGCCTTGATATGTTAAGTCTTCCCTGCGTGCGCCAAGGCGCATGCGCCTTCGTGTTAGCACACCTTTTGTTGCGCCTCCTTTTGGTGCGCCACTGGCGCACATAATATCATGTCGACACCACTTTTGGTGCACCAAAGGGCGCATTTAGTTCCATGCTGGAAAATGCTTACATGCGCCCTTTACAGAGTTGGTGGCGCATTTATTACTAACTCACATATATATGTCTTTGCGCGCCTGCAAATGTCATTATCTCCAGAGCATCACGTTTTTATTCTCTGAGCCTGTCAGCCCCTGCCTTGTCGTTTTCAACGCGTTGTGGACCCGTTGCATGATTTTCACTATTTATCCAGTAAGAGGTTCTTATCTCTTTCATGTGTTTGGCATTTTTTGGTTCTTTGTATGCTTATTGTTTTGGTTTTGGGTGTGAAATATTGATCTGGCCCCCCGCCTTGCTATCTTCCCATATCCCTCCACCTCTGTCCAGATCTGCTGGTAGGGGAAGTTTTCTGAAAGCATGGTGTAATCCCTTTTGATTAAACCATTTCATTACCCAAATAACCCTGCAAAGGAGGAAAAGAAATGAAGAAAAGGAAGACTGTTTTTCTCTTTGGCGCATCGGCGAGTCCTGCAACATCAAAAACAGTTGCGCCCCTTTGGCGCATCTGTCCCCCCTGCAACATGATCAAAATCTGTGCCAATGGCGCACCCATCATGCCTGTCGCATTAAGAACTTTTGCGCCCTCAAGGCGCACCTCCTTCGCATGCTGCAAGCGCTAGCCTTGCGCCCTCCTTAGGCGCCTCAACCTTATTTGTTACATCACGTATACATGCGCCTCCTTGGCGCACCCTGCATTTGTGCAACATCAGCTTAATCCACGCTAAGTACAAAGTTTCGAAGGCGCAGGTCGCCTTCCTTGTTGCAAAAACATCATGTTGTGTAAACTCTCCGTGCGCCGCGCCATGTTGCCTTTGGCACACGAAAAGTTCCTGTTACACAAACCATACATGCGCCAAAGGGCGCACCAAATCCCCATGCAACATGAAAAATCTATGCGCCTTTGGCGCATCCTGTCTCCATGTAACACAATGTCTCCATGCGCCATGCACCTTTGGCACTGATTTAACCTTTGCAACACCTCTTTTCTGTGCGCCTTACCTATTTAGCCCTGTAAGCTGCAGCTTTCATGCGCCATGCGCCCTGAGCCTCAAAATCACTAACTCTTTCTTCTGTTAACATTTCAATGGAAGATCAAATGGCTAATACAACCTTTTTGGATTGGGTCTCGCTTCTTCTTCGTGCAGATCAGCAACTAAGCTCGAAAGAACATATGTCTACATCAAGCAGGAGACCTACCAAATCCAAAGGCAAGGCCAAACTTACAGAAGAAGAGATGAAATACAAGTATCAGAGAGTCAGAATGCCTGACTCCCAGGCCGAATGCGACCTAGATATCAGGGACTCAGAGTTGGGTCACATTGATATGGAGGAATTCTGGGTCAGAACTCAGAAGGTAACGAGAAGTCCATGGATGGACAAACTGATAGGCAGTGCCCTACACTTCGCCGGAGGAATCCCGGTCAGTGCTGTCGACAATGAATTCATGATGGTGGTCACCCGGTGCTACAACAAAGACACAAGGTGTGTCGTAAATGACAAGGGTGAGGTCGTCATTAACCTCACTGCCCGCCACTTCGAAATAATACTCGGCATCCCTCATCACCGGCACTTTGTGGCCGTCAGCCGAGAGGATTGTATTAAGGCCTGGGATGATAACGAAGATCAGTGTATGCAGCTGATGAACGAGGTCTATTTGAAAAATAAAAAGGTGGTGACCCGATGGCCTCAAACCATCCACCGCAGTGACTTCTCAGAGGAGCTCAGCGACACTATCACATTCCTGAGTAGAGTGTTTGGGCTTCCTGACGCCCACTTTTTCCATAAATGGATGCTGCGATACTTAGAGACCATGAACAAGAATATGCCCGATCAACGCTTTTGCTGGGGAGAGATAATAAGCAGCACAATCTCTGAGCAGCTTCAACAATTTCTTACAACGGGAAGATTCTACATGAACTCCTATGTTGTCTATGCTGCAGCATCAGAGAGAGACTACCCAGGCCTGATACGAAGTGGAGTTTGGCCTCAGGTCAAAATATATGAGTACTACCCAGAATTGAGGCTGGAGAATAGCATCTCTCAGTTCACAAAGATTAATGATGTGTTTTTCTATCACATCATCTACCTGTTGAGGCCGAATATGACTTACGGTCGCACGACCAAGAGCATAGTGGCAGCTACTGAGAAATGGGGGCCCTGTTCACCCAATTTCCCACATTCACCTATCTGAGGGCAGCCAACTTCTTGGGAGAGCCGACCAGACTGCCGAGGTATGCTGGGCCTAAGCTGATTTTGCTGGAGCTGTCAAGACAGCTGATCACATATCACGAGAAGTGCCTCAAAAGAAAGAAGGGTGGAACTCCTTTCCCCCTCACAGTAGGCCGATATACATGCCTTACCCACCACAAGGCAAAGGACATGTTCGCAGAGCTGGAGCTGCTTAATTTGAGACATGATTTCCCAGCCAGGCCTACCTTCGACCCAAGGAATTGTCTGCCAAGGGCAAAGCTCGATCCAATCCATGTCCCTCAGATCGAGGACATCTACATCGACGTCATCCATGAGGTTGAGCTCAGGAGAAAGGATCATTCTCGCTTAGCCTTGGCAGAAATCATCCAATATGGGGTAGCAATTGTCCCCAAAGGCTTCCAGACTACGGAAGATGAAATAGACCAAGTATATACTAACACGGATGGGGACAATTGGCCTTTTCCGGCCATTGATAGAACTAAGGCACCTCAGACGATTGAGGAGAGGATCAAGGAGACTCTGCGCAGGACAGAGCATTGGTGCCGGATGAACGGGTTAATCTACCTCGGGGTTGATTTCACAACCTCCCCATTGGGTAACGCACCTCCTCGATCCAAACAGCAGCCTAAAGGCAAGGGCAAAGGCATAGAGGGTGAATCCAGCACCACTCAGGAAGAAGCTCCAGATGAGTCCTCCTTCCATGGCACCCGAACAGGTTATAACTCTGGCTTCACCAGAGAAAGAAGCAGAAGAGGATGTTCCAATAGGCCCATCCACTCAGGATGTCGGCATTACTACAAAGCAACCGAGGTCCCTTCTATCCCTTCTTCTTCCCTTCCTTCCCCTCCTCGAGTGACTCAAGCGGCCATTCCTTTGGTCGTGTCCTCTCCCCCTTCTTCTACTCCTCCCCCCGCTTCTTCATCTATCTTCTCTTCCCTTGCGGATCTTTCCTCCTCCATTTCTTCCCTCATCTCTGAGCTCCCTTCCCTTCCTATGTCTTCCGCAGCTGCAGTATCCCTTCCTCCCGTGGGCACTTCTTCGGCTATTCTCTCCATGCCGCCTCCACGTGTCTCCACGTTTTTCCCCTCCACTACTGTAGCTGCCCCCTTTTCCGTTTCCGGCCCTTCTCCCATAGGTCCAGCCTGGATCTCCCAGCAGCTAAGTCAACAAAAGAGGAAAGTTCCCATCACTCCGATGGACTTTTCTGTAATCCCATCTAAGGGGGCAAAGAAGCAGAAGCCCGTCACACGCTTCTCTCAAAGTGCTGCGGGAGAGAGGGTTATGGAGATCGCGTATCCCAATCCCCTCAAGGAGAAAAGGATCTGTCTCCGACAGATTTTACTGTGACCCAAGTCACAATGGGGACATCTTCTGAAAGCCTTTAGGGGAAGCCCTTTCTGCAGTTGACGCCCTCTGCAAGAAGCTTCAAGAGACAAAGGAAGAGAAAAGGCAATTGAAGGAGCAAAACAAATATCTGCTCCAAGCCTTACAGAAGATGGGTAGTGCGCCTCCCACAACTACCACCGAGACTTCTGAGCTTCTCAGCCAGGAGAAATTAATGAGTACGTAAAGATCGGCGAGCAGGGTATGGCCGTTTCCGCTTGGAGGAGCCAAATCCTCAAAGACAGTGAAAAAGTAATCACCGAGTTCTCTAACTTGTATTTGAACATCAATAAGGTGAATAAAGAGCTCCAAGCGTTAGCGGGGCCCATATCGAAGAAGCTGGAACATGCTAGACTACAGCACGAGACCTTCCAACAAATGTTTGACTGTTCAGTCAAAGATCTGGTTAAGTTCGGCGTCTTCGGCCATCCCAGGGCCCTCAACAAAATCATGTCCACTCTGGACTACCGGGTGGATCAGCTAGAATTTGTCTTAGAAAAGATTGACAAAGTGAAGGAAGAAGCCCTGGACGCGATGCATCAAATGGAATGGATCGTTCTTAACATGTCGCCAGGGTTACTTACTCCTTCCTTCACTTTAAGGAAAGCTGATGAAACCACCCAGATCTTTAAAGAGATCGTTTCTCAAGGGATGGGGCCAGAGGTCACTTTTGACGCAGAGTCTATCAACAACCTGCTGGCCTGCCGAGACTTCATTGGGTTACTCATTGAAGTGGAAAAAGACTATTCCAAGCTCCCCGAGAAACTCACAGATGAGCGGGAAACTTGTGAGGCGATCAGTGATAGGCACAAGGATCCTTCCCAGGATCAGCTAGGGCCAATGATCAACAAGTTTATGGAATACTGCTCTCAATTCCATATCTCGTCACCTGAGCAACAACAAAAGCAGTCCACCCCCTTTCAGCCACAGGATGATGACGACGAGTAGCTTCTTCTTCTTCTTCTTCTTCTCTCTCTCTCTTCTTCGGCTTTCTTTTCGAGAATATCTGAAGTATGTTGATACAAATGATGACATCATCCATGTTGCATCATGGGATGATGTCATCCATCAAGTTGTAAAAAGTCAACATGACTTTTAGATATTTTGTAAATATCTTTGTAGATAAGTTGTTGGCTCCTTTTTGCCTTCTTTTCTCTTCTTCTTCTATAAATACCCCAATACTTGTTGTATTATGGATGGATGAATATCTTTCAGATGAAAAATAGAAGTGGGGAGAAAAGACTTTGAGCTTTTTGTAACAGAAGGAAAATATTAATACAATATTTAGACTTTGTGCTGAATACATGTGTTATGTGCATTAGATCTTTCTTACGTTAGATCTGTGTGTTTATTCTGTGGGATCTGCTTCTGTTTTATTGTCATTTATTTATCATCAGTATTGCTTTGCTCGTTTATGCAAGTAGGTTTGGCTCTGTTTACTACCAATCCCAAAACATAAACCTTCTGACCTTTCTGCTTTGGAATTCATTTCTTTTCTCCCTTCGGACCTGCTCTTTCCTCATCCCCTCTTCCTTTCCTTTCTTTTCACAGTGGAAACACCCCTACTGGGATGAGATCCCAAACCCCCGAAGGTAGAATTTGTGAGACTTGCACAGATTCCTGCTGGTAGAATAGCAATAAACCAGTTTCACTTTGTTGACTCAAAGAGGGGCTATGCCCCGCACACTGTTGGCTCGTTTATCCATAGATCTGCCCAAGCGACAGATTTTCGGACCAACACGGGTCCTCTTTGATGTTGAAGTAGTTAAATTTAGGAATCTCCCAATGTACGGGATAGGAAAAATAGGAATGGATGGGCGTATGGGCTCATTACAAATTTCATTATAGGTGAGAGAGTTGTGTGAGCGGAACCGATGCCTCCAATGTATGCATCTTGTCCATCATTAAGTTGATGAGGTCATTAGTAGGTGGTGATGGATGGGTACCTCCTGTAGTATAAAAGGGTTGGTGTTGGGCATATGATGGAGGTGGCATTCCAGTATATGGCGATGCCGCATAGGTAGGTTGAGAATGAGGGAGTGAGATAGGGGCACATACCTAGAATGAATGATAGATGAAATGGGAGGTTGCTGATAGTACATATATGAAGGTGGAAGGGTCGAGGTGACTCTAGTAGTGATGGGGGCTAAGGACTGTGGAATAGAAAGGATGATGTTTTGAAAAGGGGTAGGGATCATCGACACCGGGGTGGTTGTGTTCTTTATAGGTATATGTGAGAATGTATGCGCGAGATGAGGTTATGTTCTCGGTGGTTAACGAAGGTATAGTGGATGTTGCGGGTGCAATAGATGTGGCAGATGTGGCGGTCATAGCAGGTATATGGCCTAGCTGCAAAATGACCGAGGGGCAAGCGCAGTGCGGGTAGTGCGAGAGATAGAAGGGGTTGACGCGAAGTAGGAACAAGTGTCAGGGGGATAGATATGGGCATGCCATATATCAATTGACCCAAGGCATCTCGAGTGGATGAGTGGGAAAGATAGAACTGTAAGGCGGCAGGGTTCTGATCAAGGAGTCGTGTGAACTCCTCGTCACCTGTGGCGATAGTGATAGGTTGGGTAGGATCCATGGGTGATACAATGGAAAGTGGTGAAGGAATAGGTAGGAGTGGTTGACAACTAGCATGGAATATGAGGGTGTTTTCTTGGCTACAAGTCAGCACCATGTGAACAAGTGCTGATTTGGTAGGACTACTTTCTGTAAATGACACAAAAATATAACAGAAAATGGGAAAAATAGGTAATGGTAGGTGGATTGGGTAAAAATGTCAGCTGGAAAATTACACAAGCTAACCGATGCTAGTTAGGGTAAATTGATGTTAGTTAGAGGTAGCCGTGGTCGATCACTATGGAAAAGAATAGTTTGTCAAACAAGGCAAAAGACTGATAATCTACCAGTAGATAAGTTGTAGGATGGATTTTATTAGGACAGAGAAGATATTGAGAGTTACAAAGACTCTGAACAACAAATAAGATGAAACAGTGTCCTTTTGGGTAGGTTAACCAAAAGAACAGTAAATTGATGTTGGTTGGATAAAACTAGTGACGGTCAGAGGGTAACCGATAGTCACTGACCGACACCGATTACTATGAAATTGAAACAGAGATGAAGAAAAAGGTGGTTGTGATTTAAAATCAAGTGTGGAATCAAACCCGAACTCTAAGAATGATAAAAATGGGGTCCATGCTCACTCGGATTTAAGTTAGAATACACCAACTATGATGAGGAGTGTGCAAGGATAAATAGAAAGATGAAGAACATGTACTTTCACCTCAAAACACAAGCCAATCGAAACACTAAGAAAAATACGATCCTAAAAGTGATTTTTCTATTATGCTTGTTCAACTTATGTTATTAAGAAGACTCGACTCATGAACAGTAGAATAGAGTTTTTGGTGAGGAAGGCTTCCTATGAAGAAGGAGATCTACAAGGAGAGGTTTCAGGTTATGTTATGGCGGGGGTGGGCCGTCCTCTGAGATAATGACTCGACCAAAGTAATAAGAAAGGTGCCTACTATACCGCGATCATGTGATCACCTACAACTTCTTTCAAGTGAGATGTTGTTTAAGAATGTGTGTATTTTTCAATTTTGTGATGTTTGGTAAGACTCAAAGAGAGAGAAAGAGAAAGAAAGTTATTTCTACGATTCGTTTGTATACCATCAAGTGGGCGTGACTTCCAAAGCATATAGGTTGCCCTCATTTAATGTGAACTAATGCAGTAAAGTAGAATGAAATTCTATTAATTTTAAGCCCAAATCGGAATATTAAATTTGATGACACAAAATATGAACATGAGAGAATATGATCTTTCACTAATGTAGTACAAATGAAAGAGAAGAAGAATTCTTTTTATAGCACCAAAACACGATTGCTTTGAGACAATAGAAAGAAGAGAAGATTCCATGGGAGAACATTTCGAAAGGAAACAAACATGTAACTTTCACCTAGGAATGAAGAAATGCAAGGAACCCCGAATGGGTCCCACCGGCATGCCAAAATGTTTCACCTGATTCTTAGAACGTTTCTTGGAATGTGACGAAACAGATAAGGGTAAAAGGGCTAGGAGGAATACCTGTTAAAGCTGGTTGAAGGTTGTTGCACGTGTATGACTTCTTGATCCACAGCTTGATCGTGAGAGCTTCCTTTTGGCTAGGAGGAACTACCTGAAATAAACAACAAGACCACCAAATAGAAGTTAAATAGTATATGCAGTGGACTTCCTAGCATATGCTAGATCCGGGAAGTATGATACTCCCTAGAAGGCTATCAATCCACTGTTGTAAACAAATTAATGCAAGAAATAAGGTAAATATTGTCCTACTGTAGTCAATATGATTTAGGCATCTCATATAAACACAATAAGCAAAATCTAATCTAACAGGCTAGGTTAGGATCAGATCCAGAGGTCAAGTAAATGGTTTTGGGTTTCTGCAGGTCTGACAGAGATCTAATGAAGGTCACAGGTGATTATAGGTAACTTGGGAGTAAGTAGGTAGGTTGTTGATCTATACTATGTTGACAAACACAGAGACCAATGCCGGTCTAGTCCTGACCGATGCCAGTTAAATGTGACAAACGGCGGTCAAGAAATGACAGTGGTCAAGAACATGGGTCAATGTCTATTTTCCAAGTTAATGGGGAACTGAGTGAGGTTTCTAGGAGGTGTGAGTAGGAATACAGTCATTGGGCGGGTTAGGTGGGGTTTTGATGAAGTTGGGAGCACTTATGGGCTAAGTTAGTGAATGGTAGCAAAGGAGTAGTATCGGTAGGTAAACTAATGCCGGTATAGGCTCGGCCGATGCCGCCGGTGATTGTGGGAAAATGGGAGATGTTACAGAATGGATTTTGGATCTTCTTTGTGATTGCACAAAGGGTTGGGTAGGTCGGAATGGAGTGTTGGATTTCTAAGATGGAATTTTGAGGGGTTTTGGAATAAGAATAGGGGGATAGTTACCAGAGAGGACTTGTGAGTGGCTAGGAAAACAATAGCACACAAGATGAATCTAAATACTAAAAGTATTCAGACAAAACTGGACTGAATAGAGCAATATACTTACTTGGAATTTGCTACCAGTCGACTGTGGGTGAAGAGTGGAGATGATGGTGAGATATTTCTTCTATGAAGGTCCACCGGTTGATTGGAGACTCTTACTTGAGCTGCCTGGGCTTTTCTCCTTGCTTGGTTGAATCAACTCTTGGCTTGGATGGTTGTGGATGTCTAGGTATGAATGGATGCTTGCTCTGATTGCATGCAGATGTGATTATTCTCCCTTACTCTCAGAAATGTGTCAACCTTGAAATAAGGTTACCAAAGGGAATAAAAGGTAACCGACGATGGTTCAGGTTGACCGAGTTGGTTTAGGGGTGACCGGCGTCGATTAGGGTGGGATTTCCTAGGTTTACTAAAATGGGCAGATCTGCTTGATTTCTTGGATCCAGTTAGTTTCTTTTCATGGATTAGAACGAAATCTTATTTTCTAACGGGTGGGAATGTGGTTAGAGGGAATGTAGGCTTTGATTTTTAGGGTTTAGTTGGGTCTTATTTAGTTATGGCAACATACTAAGAATAGTCTTAGGGTGAGGTGGCTAGGTGAGGTGTATAGGTGAGGTGGTGGCATGGGAATTATCTTAATTAGGATAATTAAATAATAAATATTGTAAAGACATAGATTAAATTAATATTAGTGTGGGGTGTAAGGGACCATGGTTAGGTGAGTGTGTTCGAGTTGGTTATTTGACGAGGGACCGAGGGGAGTGTGACCCAATTTTGGTGTCTACATTTTGCCCCTTTTGTTGCGTAGCTTGAATTTGTAAGTGATGCTAACAAAAATAACATGTGGTTATCCCATGTGTGGGTGAAGGTGAACCCCTAAAACCAAGAACTGATGAGGCGGAAAGACGAGAATCGGTGAGTGGTTTGATAAAAGGTGAATGTGATGAAGAGGAAGGTGGACAACAGGGGGTAAAGGGGTAAAGGTCCAATCGGGTAATCCAGGTAATGGGTCAGGGTCAAAGGTAGTAACAATCAAATGCACGCACACGTATAAATTACAACATGGTACCGAGTTGAAGAGCATGTAAACTCTACATTTTCTAAGGTCAATAGGTTTATCCAAACAAGGTTGAGGTGATTCCGGTATCCAAGGTATAGGATATGGTCAGGAAACACGACGCAGGTCAGGTGCAGGAATGTTTAGGTATGTTCCGATACACCAAAGGTTGGGTCAGGATAAACGGTCATGAAAAGAGGCAAGGTAAGGTCATTAGGTCAAACAACATAGGTAATAGTGTCATAAGGTATAGCGAGCACATGAGGTCACAGGTCACTAGTAATGTTCCAGGTCCAAGTAGCTAGGTCACGATACGGGTCAAGCCGAGGTATGGGTAAAATAATGAATCCCCAAATGATGAAGAGGTGTGGGTAAGGTAGAAAGAATTCAGGCCAGCAAATTAGGGGTAATGGGTAGTAATAAGACTAAGTAGGATAACCGAAAACGGTCATAATTAATGTATGCCGGTAGCCATGAATTGACCACGGTATGTTAGGGAAAAGGACCGATGTCGATCAAGGTGAAACCGTCGCCGATCAAGTCAAGAATGTTATACAAAGGAAACATTTTACATTTTTAAAATCATTTGTCATTTGCCACATAGGAGAAAATGACAAGAGAGAGAGAAAGAGGTAGAAAGAGACCAAGTGACACAGAGAGCTAAGTTGGCGAGCCATAGAGCAAGTGATCATTGGTCGATAAGTGGGTCTATGAGCACGGTGTGATTGATTTGATTGGCTAGAGAGCCAGTGGGCAATCGGTGATGGCAGAGGCAAGAGAGGGATCGAGTGGACCTGTGCAATGGCCCGAGGTGCCACCACGCAAATAAAACATGATGAGGTAAGAGTCAATTCCTATTGTTGTTTGTTTTGAGTAGGTGGAGGATAGAAATTGGGTAGGAGGAAAGTGGGTTTTGGGGGGAAAATATTAAAATTTGAATGCGGGAATTTAATGAGAAAAGGGGAACAAGGGAGGGTAGATTTAGGTAAATGAGGGGTGGGAATAGGTATTGGGTAGGCATTGGTGGGGAAATGGGTAGAAAGGAGAAGTGTAGGTAGAAATAGGGTAGGGCGTTACGGGTTTGTCTCCATGACATGGTGGATCGACATTAGTCCACTCTTAGGCTGGCGTCGGTGGGTGAGGACTGGTATCGGTCATAGATGTGGTGACCAATGTCGGTTATTATTTGATCGTGATCGATCCAATGATGATAACCGATGTCGATCAGCAAGCTAGAGAGGCAAGCCCACAAGGAGCTAAAATAGACGGGTTATAGACAGATAGGTAGGGGTAGGGAGAGTTAGGTAGGGGGAAGAGTAATGGGTATGGGTACGTGGCTAAATAAGGAAGATTGGTGAGAAGGGAAAAATGAACATAGGTGAGGGCCCAAGGTGAGGGTAGATAGGTAAAATGAAAATAGGTGAGAATCTAAGGCGTGGGTAGATAGGTAATGTTTATTTAGAGCATAGATATAGGTGAAAGGTTGATTTAGTTTGGGTAAGCGGTATAGTGGGGGTGGCAAGGATGCATACAGGTATGATCAAGTGTTAATAATATGATTGGTTGTATGCAAGCCAGGGACTAGCTACAGATGAGGGATAGGGTACCTCCCTTGCTCGTGGAGATATGGGGGAGTTAGGGTCAAACGCCACCGCGCACGTAGTCCAGGAGGTGAGTTTGATGGTTTCCCTCATTGATAGATGGGATTCAGTGACCAATACATTCCATTTGCTTTGATGGGTGAGATCACGATCACCCTAGAGGATGTTTACAAGATCCTGCGACTACCTATAGCAGTACATAGGTTTACTCGATCTCCTCAGAGGCATCCAAGGAGTTACTGTTACCAATGTTTGGAGAGGGGCTGGCATTGTTAGGATTCTATAGTGCCAACATGAGCTACGGGGCGATGTACCAAGCCTACCCTAAGGAGATGAGGTTGGTAGTGCTTCTAATGGAGGAAGTCTATTATTTTTCACTACCAGATGCAAAGGGTGGGAGATTCCACACATCACGATGGGGTCCTACACAACATGGTTGAGGCCAGGACTCGGTTTGCATGGGTGTCTGTGTTCTTGGTATAGCTATATAAGGAGCTATGGGCTTATGGGTGACTACATGATTCAAACCTGCTACACACATTCCTATTACATTGTTGGGCCTATAAGCACATTGTAGTGTGTGTACCGGTTAGTATGCCCAGGCCAATGCATTCGAGCTAGGTTTTTTTGAGTGGGCTACACGCGATGGGTGTCGGTTATTAGAGAGCACCGAGTGGCGATAGCTTCAAATGATGTAGCCTATTACTGGTGGTTATTAGAGGGGTTGTCCGGCGTGGACATCATTTGGAGGCCATATGTGGGCTTCCCTTCATACAGAAGATAAATGGTGGAATAGGTTGGGTTATAGATTTAATAGAGGGCAAAGGGGTAGGGGAGCATGATATGATACCCATAGACTGGTCGAGACGGTAGTTTAGGTTGTCATAGAATATACCCCCACCCTTCCCACATTATAAAAGAGATTATGTCGAGAGGCCTAGGTCTCTACCATGACCTACAGTGCCAACTAAATAGGAGGAGGAGCCAGTTGATCAATAGATAGATGATGTCGGGGAAACAGATAGGTATAGACAAAGGTGGTGAGTTACATAGCTATGATCGCATCACCGTGAGGCCGCGAAAGCTAGATTTATCCACCATCACGGTTCAGAGAGACACCCTACGGGGAAGGTGGCTACCTACAGTGACCTAGTTAGGCATAAGTACGAGGACATCCGACAAGGGTTAAGGCAAAGCTTGTGACTCGAAGGGACAGGTTGCCACTTTTCGAGCACAGGGAGTATAGGGACTAGTACCTGCACCAAGGGGGAGGGAGAGGGTGGAGATGGAGATGGGGTATAATAAATGTAAATGATAGGTTTGCAGGGCCAGTTGGCCATGGTGCGAGGGGACAGTTATAGGTTTACAGGGCGATTTGACCCTTTGCACGCTTATAGATAGTGGCCCTTTAGGCCTAGGTACAGATGCGAGATTCCAGGGCGATGGCACCACCACAATAGGCGAGGAAAGGGTCTCATTATTTAGGTAGGATTAGGGCATGGTCGAGAGGCCGATGGCACCATCGCAGATAGTACCTACAACTAGATTGAGAGATGCCATGGGTGAGGTGAGATACTACCAGATCACTTGATGGTAGTAGGGATATATGTCCTATCATATGCCAAGCACGAGCACATGACAGAGACCTTGAGTGAGAGGAGCATATCCTACACACATAGTGTGGAGAGTACAGGGGGCCAGCGAGCCTAGGGGTCGGGTCAGGGTGAGGCCACTAGTGCACCTGAGGTTATATGGTATGAGGTAGTATGCCTTTTGGCAAGAGATCCAAGATCACAATGAGCAAGTCCATGATGAAAAAGTGTTCGAGTTGACATGTATTTTAGATAGACCGATCAATGCGGGAAGTCTATATAGGATGAGAAATTATCTCCTTGAGGTCTTGCAAGGCCGATCGATGCGAAGCTTGATTTTTATTTATTTATTTTATTATTTATTTTCAAGCAAGCTTTACATAACCTGTCCTTCAAGGAGAAATCTATTTATAGTAATGATGTAGAAAGAAAGATGTCCTTTTTTATGGAGTCATCTTTTTATTGGAAGTTTGACTCAAGGAGTTGGATCCCATGTGGAAACTATGTGAGGGATTTTAAGTCATGGACAAGACTAAGGTGAAGAATCGAGATTCTTGTTTAGAAAGCAATGTAAAACGACCATGGGATCTCATCTAAAACAAGATGACAAGTATCCATGACAATCATGTCGTGTGCGGTGATACAGTACACATATTTAAGAGAGGGTAAAAGAGTGACGGGTACGCACATGATTCTTGTTTAATCATTGGGGATGGCATAGTGAAAGGAGGGAAGTGAATGGCGCTCAAGGGATGAGCATGAAAAGAGGTAGAAGGTGAGGTAGGACTAAAAGTCAACAATAGAATGGTCGAAGATGTAAGGCATTAAGGGGCTCAAGTTCAGGTTTACCGTCGAGTGAAGATAAATGATAAGCACCTAATCCATAAGCATGAGTCATGATGTATGGTCCAAGCCAATTAGGAGAAAATTTTCCTGTTTACTTTTTTCTACTTTGGTTACATGTTGATTTTCCTTCAGGATGAGATCACCAACTTGGAAGGTTCATTCATGAACACGTTTTTCATAGGCACATTTGATATGTTTTGGTAAACTTGGAGATGGTCAAGAGCATTAAGATGGTGTTTGTCTAATAACTCAAGTTGTGCTAAACAGTCCTGGAGAAAGTCATCATCATTGAGCATGTCATGGAGAGAAATATGAAGAGATGGAATCTGGACTTCGAGAGGCGAACAACCTCTGCATACCATGGAGACCGAGAGAAAAAGGAGTGGTAGCGGTGGAAGTTCGAATACTAGTACAGTACGCCCACGGGGTGAAAGGAATGTGCGTATGCTTGGTCCTTCCTACTATCGTTAAGCACTTTCATGAGAATTTTGTTTGGGGTTTTATTAGTGGATTTGGCTTGGCACATAGTTTATGGGTAATAAGGTAACGAGAAACTTAGTTGAATGCCGAAGGCGTCACAAAGTTTTTGCAAGGTTATATTTTTGAATTGTTTTACATTATCAGTGATGAGGCGGTGTGGAATGCCAAAGCGATAGATAATGTGATGATTGATGAACTCACATATTTTCTCATCTTTCGTGGAGATGAGAGGTATGGCTTCAACCCATTTGGTGTAATATTCGATAGCAGTGATGATCCATTGATGTCTTTGGGAAGAATGGGGATTGAACTCTCCGACAAGATCCAAACCCCATTGAGATAAGGGCCAAAGGTCACGGATAACTTGTAAGGCATGACTGGGTGTATGATGAAGGTTAGCATGTTGTTGGCATTTTACACAATGCTTAATGTAGCAGCAACAATCATGGTTGAGGGTCGAGATAGTAATAGCCTAAATGAAGAATACACTTAAGAACTATGAGACCACCAAGTGACCTCCACATATGCCATCATGAACTTCCTTAATGGTATAGGGAATTTTAGAACTTCGTAAGGCATCGTAAGAGAATACCGTCAAATCCATGCTTATAGAGGAGGCCACCCATGATGACATAACGAGAGGCCCTTTTGAGAAAGGCGCATTGTCCATTATGAGTGAGGTCGGGAGGTAAGATGGAGAGGGAAAGATAGTCTGTGTATTGCTTATACCAAAGGTCACTCGGGTCGGGAGCAACGGTTCGATAGAGTAAACTTCATGAGGTAAATAAGAGGGTGATTGGAGTCTTTGTATGGTGACAAAGATTTTAGAGTCAGCAGGTGAAGCGGGTATCTGAGAATCCAAGTGGCCATGGTATCTACAAATTTGTTGGTAGACCTTGGGATGGTTTGAAGGGCATAATGGTCAAAGGTGGTCAAAAGTATGTCCACGTGATGTTTATAATTTTGAAGTATCTCATTATGACACTGGTATATACCATTGAATTTGTTTATGAGCAATTGAGAATCACCAAAGATGTTGATTGACTTAGCATCTAAGGAATAAATAGCCCGGAGACCTAATACAAGTGCTTCATATTTAATAATATTGTTTGTACAATCAAAATCGAGTTTTAAAGACAAAGGCATGGGTTCACCATCAAGTGGAATGAGGATAACACCAGCCCCACCCCACGCTGACACTTGGAACCATCAAAGAAGAGTGTCATTTGGTAAGTGGGTTCGTCCAGGGAAAGGGTAGCAATAGACTCATCTAGAAAGTCAAAGTTAGAGGGTTGATCCCGAAATAGGTGCATCGGCCAATTGGTCGGTGATAGTTTGACCCTTGATTGAATTTTGATGGTTGAATTTGAGGTCAAATTCAGCTAGAAGAATAAGCTGCGCAGCCCGTTGGTTTTGATAAGGTTTGGCATACATGAAGTGAAAGGGGTTGGTGTTGGTCACAACATAGGTTTTTGGTTGAGTAGGTAATGACGAGTTTGGTGGCAACAAAAACTAAGGCTAAGCAAAGTTTTTCAACATGGTTGTATCGGGTTTCGTAGTCCAAAAGAGTACGGCTTATGTAATAAACTACCTCCCTATGTTGTTCATCGCGATGAGCAAGCATGGCCCCTAAGGAGTGATCGGTAGTATAGATGTATAGGTAGAAGGGTTGATCGTCTTTAGGTGGAATGAGTACGGGTGGTTGAAGAAGGTATTGTTTTAAGGCCTTAAAATATTTATGGTAGTCATCATCCCATTTGAAGGAGACATCTTTTTGAGAAGATGATGAAATGGCTGACATCGATCGAAAGTTGTGAAATGAAATGGCAAATAGACTATAACTTACCTTGTAAGCTATAGAGTTTCCATAGATTAGTGGGTGGAGGCATTTCAATAATGGCCTTGAATTTAGTAGGGTCAACCTCTATACCATGTAAGGAAATGATAAATCCTAAGAGCTTTCTGAGAGAACCACAAAGACACACTTCTTGGGTTGAAGGTGAACACAATACTTAATGAGGTAGTCAAAGATGGTCTTTAGGACGGCGAGGTGCTTGGAGCGGTGTTTAGATTTGGAAAGGAGATTGTCTACGTAATCTTCCAATATACGGTGCATGATGTCATGGAAGATGTAAGTCATAGCCCACTAATATGTGGCACCAACATTTTTAAGGCCAAAAGGCATGACTCGATAACGTAGAAGGTCCCAAGGGGTGATGAATACGGTTTTGTGTTGATCCTCTAGGGTAAGCAAGATTTGGTTATAACCTAGAACCCATCCATGAGTGATAGCATCTCGTGACCAGCAGTAAGGTCAACCAACTGGTCAATACCGGGTAGAGGAAAGTCATCTTTTGGGAAAGCTAGGTTGAGGTCATAGAAATCTGTGCAAATACAAAGTCCCCCTATTGCCTTAGTGATAGGGACAATGTTAGAAATCCATCGGGGATAATCAATGGGTAAGATGAAGGAAATAGAAAGAAGGTGCTGAAGTTCTTCTTTAACCAGAAGAGCAATGTGAGGGTGCATTTTCCTCAGCTTTTGTTTTACTGGGTTTGGCATTAGGAATGGTTACAATATTATGGACCACTATGATGGTGTCAATACTGGGCATGTCAGCGTAAGACTAAGTGAAAGCATGGTTATGATTTTTGAGAAAAGAAGTGATGGCTTCCTGTTCAACAGTATCTAAAGATTGGTCAATCTTTAGAATGTGTGGGTCATCCTAAGTATGGATGTTGATTTTGATAGTCAATTCATTCAACATGGTTTACATCTTGATGGTAACGACCGATGAATATAAGAGTCGTCTACACCAAGATAGGTGAGTATAGATTCATCATCCCGACATTAAACAACAATAATAGAAGGTGTATCGTCATAAATCATTTCAGGATACATGAAGGGAAGGGAAGAGGGAGCCTCACCCTCATGTTGATAAGTCGAAGGCCCCAAGGAAATGGTGTTTATGAAAAAAAAATGTTAGGAGGAATGGATTTTGGATCCATTGACCTTGTCAGTGAAGGTGGTGAAGGTGGTGAAGAAGGTGGAGAAGGGTCGCTATCCTCAATGAGTTAAATGTGGGCCTTCTTGGTAGGTAGTTCAACAAATCCAATACCGCTACATGGTCGTTATGTTTGTGGGTAGTACATGGAATAACAGTGTGATGACCTTTCTCATAAAAGCTAAAACCAAAACCAAAACCTTTCCACGCACATTGTGCAGGGAAGGTGTGGGCGAAGCAAAGTGATTGGTGAGTGACTGGAGTTGATGAAAATGGGTCGGTTTGTGATGGTGATTCAGGTGTATAAGTGGAAGTATGAAGTCCCCCATAGGTGAGATTGGTGCGAAGGTGGGGAGGATCATAAAGGAGATGCTCTTCTATGCGGTGATCATAGTGAGGGTGTTTTTGAAGGCTTCCATACTCTTGTGGAGTATGGAATGTGTTGACATTATATAGGCGATACTCCCCCAGAGTGAGGCGTTGAAAAATGCCTTCCAAGAGATCGAGTTATCAATATGTGGGTAGCTAGTATAGATGATGTGTTAGAGGTTGGATCGGAGGTGGAGCCAACTGATTGGGAGGCTAACGAGTTGGCTATGGAGGTCATAGCAGCGTAAGAATGGATTTTTATGTGTGGTTTTGGTAGTAGCGGCACTAGTGGGTAGAGGTGTGGGTGAAGAGGAAGTGGTCATGGAGGTAGATGCCTTAATGGGTATAAGCACATCATTAGGTCGGTAAAGCATGTTGTAGGTTTTGAAAGGTGATGGGTCAGCCGGAATGGTATAGGTGTGTCCTTCATGCTCAAACTTTACACAACGATGCAAAGTGGAAGGAACACAACCCATGACACAAATCCAGGGTCTACCAAGCAACAAGTTATATTGAAATTCCCCCTCCAAGACATAAAATAACTCTAGAATAGTACGGGGGCCCACGTGAACATGGAGGATGATGGTGCCAAGTGTAGAAGTGATAGCATCATTGAATGAACGTAACATGATGGGATGTTTATGCATGCAATTTTGGGTATGCGCATTTGGTCAAATGCATGGGAGGAGATGATGTTAATGCTAGCGCCCCCATCAATCATAACATGTCGTACATGTATATTATCGATATGGACGGAGATGAAAAGGGTTGGATCAGGGTCATTAGTTTGGTGTGGTGTGATCTCTTCATCTGAGAAGCTGAGGTGGTTACTTGGTGAGTTGGTGGAGGTGTAGAAGAAGGTGGTAAATTACTGAGAGAGGCTACATGATGAGGTGTAATAATGGAGGCTACGGGTGTAGGGTCATTGGGTAAAACCTCAGACTGAATAACCTCCATGAGAGCTTGGAGATGGGATTCAGGGGTTTGGATGAGGTCATATAGGGACATTTTGAGGGAGGATTGGTGTAATTGTTTGAGCATTGCGCGATGTGTGACCCCATTAGAAATAGGATATGCGGGGCCGCAAATAGTGACTTTAGGTGTGGGTGCAAATGGTATGTTGGGTATAGGGTTGGTTGGTGGGTTGGTTTCCTTTTCCTTTCCTTTGTCCTTCTAAGCATGGGTAGCAATGTGGATCATGTTGATTTGAGGTGGGGAGGTAGATGAAGTAGGTGAGCCATGAAAGGTGTAATGATAAGAAGGGTAGAAGCCAAGAGGTGGGAAGGAACCTTGTGAAATGAGTTGGGCACACCGACATTTGGGTGGAGGTTTGGCAAGTTCTTTGATACAAACCATGTTAATTTCAAATCTCGAGGATGGATCTAAGAGTTGTGGGGGTGGATATTTTGGTCACTGAGTAGGCAATGAGGGAAGAATTGTGGAAATTGGTGCTGGCGAAATGGGGTCCTCATCAAGAAGATCATCATCATCAAATTTTTCTTCAAGAGGACAGAATTGGACAAGAGCGGTTTTTAAATCCTTATAGTTCTCTACATCATGTCCTGGCACACAATTTAGGTGCAAATTTTGGTTTCATCAAACCCTTTTGGTTTGGGTTTGAGTGGGTCGTAAGGTCTAAGAGGCGGTAATGTGATGATGGAAGTTTCAAGGAGATTGGTTAAGATTTTGGCATAGGATCCCGCTAGTGGATCACAATGGGAGGTGAATGTGGGTTTGGGTGCAGGTGCGGCTGATTGAGTCTTTGCAAGAGGGGGAGTGGGTTGGGCTATGGTCTTAGGTGTTGGTCATGTCTGCTTGGGTAGGGGCATGGTAGATGAACTAGCAATAGAGTGTGTGGTTGGTTTAACTACCTTATTGGAGGGTAGCGTATTTTTTCCTTTAGGTTGCACCTTCTTGGGTAAAGGTGATATGGGCACATGATATGTAGAGGGAAAAGCGGATGGTGGAAGAGGGTAGGTTACCCATGGGGGTAACCAAGGTGTTGCATGGAGGTAGATACCGTAGGTTAGGTAGGAGGTGTGTGGGAAAGGATAGGAAGGGTTGTGGGCGGTGAAGAATTTATTGAAGGTATTGGAGTTATGGGTGGTAAAAAGGTTACAAGTGAGGGTGGAAGTTATGTGGGGCGCTTGGGTATATTAGAGTTCTATGATGGGAAATGGGTTGCTACGTTTTGGGTTTACCAGTGGATGGGGTTTTCTTAGCCAGGGTCAAGGGGTGAGGTCCTAGGATGGATGAAAGGGGTGAAGGTGATAAGGGTGTGGTTGGTGAGGTTAGGGTATGAGATCTAGGAGATTGGTTCTTCTAGTTTAGGGGCTAGGGTTAAATTTGGTGTTAGTTTTGGAAGACATAGCTAAATCTAATTTGATGGGTGGATGAGTAAGGCTAGCCGTTGGTATGACCCCTAAAGTAGTAATAGGTTTAGGCAAGGAAGATGATGTAGGTGTGGGTTTGGATGTAGATGCATGTTGGGTTATGGGTAGAGATGTGAGTTGAGCCATGAGTGGTGTCATGGGAGAATTTGTGATAGTTTTGGTTGTGTTTGGTTTGGTCGGTGAAACAATTTTGGATAGATAGTGGAGGTGTCAGTGAGTGACATCTGCATTTGTGTTGAGACAGGAAGTAGAAGACGCCCCCAAAGTAAGGCTCTATCAACATAATCCAGGCGATCGGCTAAGCATGAGAACGACACTGTTGTGGGTGAGGTCGATGTGGATCTAATGGCGATTCTGTAAAATGTGTTTTAGAAATAGGAAATCACTAGCTTCAGCCTCTGTGGGTAAGAGAGCTGAAAGTAAGTCGGCAGGATCTTGGGTGGTTGATGGAGAATAGTCACCCGTGAGGTAACGGAATTTTCTTGGATCTTTGATAGGTGGAGGAGATGATGGGTGCTCCTTGTGGGTGGAGGATATGAACAAGCATCTCCCATGGGTCGAGAGGTATTACTGGTGACAGCTCTCTAGGTGGAGAAGCCAAAGGTGAAGTGGTTTTGATGTTAATAGAAGACTCCTTCACAAGTGAGGGAGGAGATGAAGGATGTTCCTTTGTGTGTGGAGGAATAGGTGAATTAGGTTCATGTGTAGGTGGAGGACTTCGGGCTAGGATTTTCTCTATGGAAGGAATATGAGGAAATTGGGAAGCAACTGGTGCATCACTAAAAATAGCATGGACCTCACGGTATTGCTATCATTAGTTGAGGTCTCCCCAGTTTGGTTAGAAGAAGGGGTGTGATTAGGAAATGGTTTCTTGAAAATGTGTAGGTTTTGGTTAGCAAGTGCATTCCGATTATCCAAGACTAAATCTCTAGTCTCGAGCATTTCCTAGACAATATTCTTGAAAGCAATACTCAACAAAATTTGGGTATGATTTTATTTTGTATCGAGAATGTAGAGGTTTCATCTCCTAGATAGTTTTTAGGATCCCAATTATATTCCTAAAGTAGGGGCCTTTTGTTGGTTGGTTTATAAAGGGAATGTCCTTACTCAATTCAAAAGGAGGTAATGGGGATATCGGGGTCCAATCAGATGATTACTTTACAAGAACAAAGAAGAAGACATAGACCACTTGCTCCTCCATTTAATGTTCTCATCACAAGTTTGGAACTGGTTATGTATGAATTTGGAACTATCTTGGGTTCCAGGGCTAACGATAAAATTTGTTTTAGAATCATGGCTAGTTTTAAAGAAAGTTCATTCTTTGGGTTCCATATGGGTTTCCAGCCCCTTCCTTCTTATTTGGCACATATGGTGGGAAAGAAACCACCGCCTTTTCAAAGGGTCCTCATTAGATATTCCTTTTGTCATTCGAAACTAGAAGTGGAAATCTCTGAAAACTTTATCTCCCACTATAGCAATTCCTCTTATTTTTCTAGTTGGGACGCCTTAACTAGGAAGTCCCGACCACTCATCAAGTTGCCTCCTCCAGGTTCCCTACGTATTCAAAGAAAATCAAACTTTGAAAATAGATCTCTCATAAGTAAGGTCAAATGGATTCCACCTGGATTTTGCAAATTGACTTTTGACGGGGCTTCCAAAGGGAACCCTGGGATTTCAAGGGTTGGGTGTGTCATTCGTAATGAAGTGGGAAAGATCATAAATGTGGGTTCCTTCCATCTATAGGTAGGCACTTGAAGTCAAGTCTGAAGCTCAAACTCTAATCTTTTACATCAAACTAGTTGTGTAAAGTGGACATACTCACCTTTGCATTGAAGGTGATTCGATGGTTATAATTTAGGCTCTCAAATTAGGTAAGGCCCTAAATTGGAATCTTGATTTTTTCATTTCCAACATCATCTATTAGCTTGCTAAGTTGGAATCTTGGGAAGCTTGTCACGTTTATAGAGAAGAAAATTTTGCAAATGGATTTACTAGCTAAATTTTGGGTATTACAGACAATGCATCTTTAATTTCTAATGATATCTCTAATTGGCAAGGTTTGGCCACCATTTTGGATAATGATGCCCCTCATCTCTGATTGAAAACAATGGGTGACACGTGGAAACTCCTTTTTCCCGCCCCTGCAAGCTCTATTTCATCATTCGATTCTTCTCTTTGTTTTGGATTTCCAAGGCTTCACCGTGTGCTAGCTATGGAGTTTGGGCGCTTCTCGGGCTTGTATCTGCATGGAGAGACTCAAGAGATGGTTTTTTTGGATCAATCTCTTTCACGCATTTGAAGAATATTTTCAAATTCGACTCTACCCGTGTTTGAAGGGCTATCGAATGCATAATTTGGGAGGATTACCTGCTAATTCTTGGACGCCCACGGGTGAATTTGGAGCTAACTTCACTTTTCATAACTCATGTGCTACTCGATTAAAGGTAATAAGGTGAAGTCTATCTAGATAGTGAGGTGCTTCATATTTCCTCACCATAAAGTTGGCCTTGAGAAGTAGTTCGGAGCTTTTGTATGCTTGTCAGTTTTGTTGGTCGACGAGATAAGAGGCTCAAAAAATGGTGGTGAAGGAGCACATTCAGGAATTGGAAAAGAGGAACAGGATCTTACGGTGAGCTTTTTGGTGATGGTTCACATGAAGTATAGGTCGAGTGGGGAGGAAAAAGGCTTCATCTCTCAACTTGACCTAGAAGCCTTAGACAAGTAGATAGGCCCCATTCCCTCTCGGTGGCTTGTCTCGGGGACGGCCGAGGTGGTTCAGATTATGCCCTCCTTCTACAAGCTCTAGGTTGTCGTCACAATTCCAAAAAGAGGAAGGCGAGGAAGCAGATGCAAAGGGCCCTAAATTCCTTAAGGACGAGGTCATTGAAATTTCAAAATATCAGAGGCATTTAGCCAATTACTATAGTATACTTATAATTTTGTTTTTTATCTCAAGGTGGTACAGTCTCTTTGCTTCTATTGTAAACCACCTTGTATATATCGTTTTATTACTATATTTTGTAAGGGAGGGGACCCAAGAACCCCCTGGTTCATAGCTCCAGTCAAAAGTGTTTACCTTATCAAAAAAAAATCTTTCGGATCCAAAATAAGAACATAAAAGACACATTGGTGAAAGGCGAGAGACAAGGGAATCAATCGGAGACACCACTTGGTGACGATCTAACAACCGAAGGTGGACACATGGCAGCATTTTGCCATACTTTTGAGAGATGGCTCTAGGAAGACATGAAGTCCTAGAATGAGCCAAATTTTAATGAATTTTGGGCTCGTCCCTCCCCTCGCAACCAATTTAAATAGGGACACGTGTCAAAATTTCTCTCACCTTATAATATAGGTCAAGGATCACAACAAAAGGGTATCCCGCGGACTTAATTTCATGGGATAAACTAAGATTTAAAACAAAGTTTGACGTCCGCAGTGACATAGGAAGTTACAATCACTTAGAAAATAAACACGTAAGACACAAAGGGAACATAACGACAAATCGAGAGGATGTCACATCAAAACTTCCAAAATAACTACGAATGAGAGATGAACACAATAGTAGAACGTTTCAATGAGGAATAATGGCTCGATACCAAATGAAATGCAAATTTTTTCCTATTCTAAAATTATTATAACAAATATGATAATCTACTAACTAAAATTCGACTACACACATCAATTCTTATTTTACATTTATGTTGTAAAAACTATTAGAGTAGGTATTTACCTTAGCTCATGTTCACCTAGGTACTTTATTTATATTTATTGTATTTATCCTCACCCACTTATGTGTGTGGTTATTTCTTTTATCTTATTTAAACATTAGGATATATTATCTAGTTGTTAGGTATAGTTATTTCCTTGATCTATGGTATTGACTAGTGATGGGTATTCAGTCCGTGAAATAGTGATATGATTTAATAACAAACAAAATCATGCACACATGATCTAAACAATTCCCCAAAATCTACAACAGTGGAAGTATAAACTAGAATAATCCAAATCAAGACAAAGTACATACACATAACACAGCATGTACCGTGGTTCACCCAATGTGGGCTACGTCCACCAAAGATAGAGATCTCATATATATAATACAACAAGATTACAAACCAACTCTTCCAAATAAGAGTACAATGTATCTCTCCAAGAGTATCTCCTCTCCTCCGGATCTCAAATGGATCTCCATGAGTGCACTACAATTGTGCCTCGAAACACCACCAACAGATCTCACATAACTCGTAACTACAAACATCTCTAAACTGCTGCCAAGTTCTCTATGGATCTGCAAACAAGACCTCTCACATGGGTCTACCATATGTGCAACTATAATTGTGCACCAAGAAGTAAGTCCGTCTCTCGTCACACGCATAACTTGTGCAAAAATGAAGACAACCTCCTCTACAATATCTAGATCTATATGGATCAACAATACAATATGATCTCATGGATCTACAATACAAGACTACATCTATATAGATCTATAATACAAGATCTCACCAACATGTGGATCTACTAGAAGAAACTCTATGTGCTTTGCATACTATGCAAGCCATTACAATGAGATAATAACTATACAAATAAAATACAATAGAAGACATTACCCTCTTCTCATCATTCAAATGTACACGATATTTCCTTCCTCATCCATCTCCTCTTCATGGAGACTCTATCTTCATGTAACCTGTTCTTTCTTTTTCTTCTTCTTCTTCATCTTCATCCTCTCAATCTAGGAGAGAATCAAGGATCTAATTCAATCCTTCTCTTAATCCCCTTTCTAAACCCTATCTTTCATGCTTATATAGGAATATATAAACTTAGGGCACCTTGCCATGCAATTGCATCCAATAAATCTACTTTAATGCTAAAAATAGATTTAATTCCTAAGAGTTAATTAAAACATCATCGCATAGGTAATCGGTGCCGGTTAGCCTTAACCGCACCCGTTCCTACTTGCTCGACGGATGATGGTTACGGGTGACCGATGCGGTTCCCCGATCGATGACGGTTGTTGTATTTTCCAGCAAGTTTCCATTGCATGCTCCAGTGAAGCTATTTAGCTTCACAACCTAATAACTAGTTCTTTCATTGATCTATGGTATTGACTAGATCCTTGATGTCTAGTCTCTCCTAAATCTATGGTCGTGACTAGTTCTTTGATGACTAGTTATTTCCTTGATTTGTGGCTTGATCTACAACCTTGACTAGTTCTTATATTGTTATTCCTTGCCTATATATAAGTAGGGCCCATTCTCATTGTATTTCATTGAGTTCCATAATAATATAAGATATTGTTGCTCATTTGTTTGCAAAGGTTTTATTGATCATGGTGTTTGATTAGCATTTGTGTTCTTGGCTTGGTACAATCTAGTTATCATTCTTTTTATGGTATCGTAGCTGCATGACTTACCTTCACACTAGAAGCTCGAAGTGATGATGGAGAAGGATCTCATCATATTAACCAACTACTATGCCAACACACCCCACACAATGGAGCCAAATGTAACCACGTGAGCCATGGGCTCACCATGTATTCACCAAATCATATTATGGATAGCCATATCCATGCTCTTATTCCACTTGCATTTGTTGCTCTTGTACCCACCGGCATTGATTTTCTAGTCTTTGAGCATGTTCTTTCTCTTGATGCTCCTAATCCTATGAGGATTATTACTACATGCTCTTCCACATCTGTGCCTATTGCAGGTAAGACATGTTGTGTATCCTACTTCTGCTCATATGCATGGCTCTTTTGAGAAGCATACCATTCAATTCTTGCATGATTCGCTCTATGGGTTTCACTAGCGGAGGTATTGGCGACATTCACAGGGTATTATTTCTCCTATTCCACATGTTAAGTGGAATTATCACCATGGAATTGGTCTTCGAGTAGTTACTTCATTGGGATCACACATTGTCAGAGCTCCTACTTTTGTTCACTCGACTCTTATCAAGGATCATGAGCTCCACATGAGTTCTGCACCTTCACTTAGGCTTGAGAAACTTGAGATTTCAGTCTGTCAGACATGATCGACCTGACACACATTCTGATGTTCCTTTACATGAAACCATTGTGCATTTTACACCAAGTCATATGCAAGCATCTTATTCATCCATCTGTGTTGATTTGGGGTGGATAGTTGATCACTCGTGGTGGAAATATAGGCATTCATTGAGAGGACTCTACTGAGGCATGGTTCCTTCACCATTCAACCTATTGCTCCACTTTATATACCTTATGCATTGTAATGTTTCTTGTTTTGAGCATTTTCTTTAGCAGGTGTAGTGTATCTCTCTTGTTTGTTGAGAGATTTTGTATCTATATTTTTGACAATTTTTGCATGTTGACAATATCTATAACACCCTCGACAACCGATAGATTCCTCTTTTGCATTCAAGTGTTGACATGTGATTTTCGGATAAACATGTGTTCTTTTGATCATTGAAGATCATGCTTGATAAGAATAAATCTTTTCTGTTCTTAAAAATCATTAGACTAAAATTATATGGTTATCAAGAATTCATTTTCACTTTGGAAAGATGAGCTGCAATCTGGCTTTAAGAGTTGCAGAGACTTATTTCTTCTTTCGACTCATCCTTGGATCAATTTCAAGTGATCCAACACTTTCGAATGTTTCAAGTCTTCTTCGTAGACCGAATGGTAAAATGACATTCAAGAGTTTAAGGGACATAGAAGACCTAACTTTATATGATACTAATTCTTGGTCTTATTTGAACGTGTTTTCGTTCAAACTGTATGTTTGTGCTCGGGTCTTGGTGATTGATATTGGCGGGACTATAAGGACTTAAGCAAAATTCAATTCTTATAGGATGAATACAAAGTCCTAAAACCTAAGAATTATCCTAAAAGTATCCTAAGCTAGGTAAGAACACCTATGTTCTAGCTACATTTCCTTATTTGAATTTTTTTCTAACCTAAGCTTCTTATTCTATTTGTTGGGTTGGCGACCTAACCTAAGCATTGTGCTAAATGAATAAGGGAAGGGGTTACTGTTGTCAAAATTTCACCCCCACAGGTAATTTTGATAACATGCATCGAATATTCAAGTCCCGGAAAATTGATTGATTCGGGCCAAAATCATGTTGCTAGAGTCCCCTCAAATATTTTTAAGTTCCCTGTCTGAGAGGAAAAGAGCAAGCTCTGAGAAAATGTGAAAAAAGGTTGCAGAAGGCAAGTAGGTTGATCCAGGAAAAAATCATTAAAATGACTAAGTCCTAGTCTTAGGGGTAGTCGGGACATTTGGGACAAAAAGGCCCGAACCGGCCGGCTCGGCCGAGGTAAGCACAAACAAATTTCCAAAAGCAACAGGACATCTCGGGACAAAAGTACGCGCGCGCGCGAAATGCCGGTTCGACCGAGAAAAAATTGGCTAACTGCTGAGAGGGACGCAAATGGGACAATCGGGCCAAAAAGGCGCGAACCGGCCGAACCGGTGAAAAAGGGCCAGACAGTCCAAAATCAAATGGGACAAGCGGGCCAAAAATGCCCCGAACCGGCCGAATCGGCCGAAATGAGTCCAGAGGGTCCAAAATCAAATGGGACATCTGGGACAAATGGACGAGAAATGCCCGAACCGGCTGAAATGAGCACAAAGGGCCCAAAATCAAATGGGACATCTGGGACAAATGGACGCGAAATGCCCGAACCGGCCGAAATGAGCACAAAGGGCCCAAAATCAAATGGGACATCCGGGACAAATGGAGGCGAAGTACGCGAAGGAGCCGAAGGAGCCGAGGACCAATCAGAAACTACCACGTGTCCTCACAGGAGAAAAAGTCAAAAGGTCAAAGGGGCGAGTTATCGAGCGCTGAACCGACCAATGAGAAATCGCCACGTGCCACAAAGAGAAAAGTCAAAAAGTCAAGGGGCGAGTTTTCGAGCATCGATCCGAACCAATGGGATAGTGCCACGTGTCCCAGCTAGGGCCCACAAGGAAAATTCAAAAGACAGCCCGCCGAAAGGTAGACGAGAGAGAATTGCGCGACCAATCAGAGCCTGCCACATGTCGTCTAGGTGGCGAAGCGCGGGAAAATATTTCGAAATCTGTCTTGGTCTGTTTCGTGCCCTAAATCTTCAGATCGCCATATCTTTTGATCTAGAGCTCATATTTCCACGTTCTTTATATCAACGGAAAGCTGTTGAGATGCTCTACATGATTCTAGGATCAACCTCGAGTTTTGGTGCAATCTGAAGAGAGAAAATCAAGAAACAGCTCGACGCGTGCACACAAATGCCAGTGACATTTCAGCGGCCAAATTAATGCAGAATGGGTCGCATTCTCCTCCAAATCGGTCAAAGATGGCAGGGTATGGGTTGGTAAGGTATCCTATGCCATTTTAATGCGTTGGCATTCAATGAGGAATGGGCTTACACGTTTTCCCACGTTTTCTGTCCCCTGGGCTCGACCCATGCAATGTAAAAGCCAGATTTGGCTCATTTTAAAAAAAAAAAGAGTTGTTCATTCTTTCTGCTCTGCCTCCCTTCTTTTCTTCTCTAGGGTTGAAAATGGAGTTCAAACCTCCTCCCTTGCTCTGTAATGGTGTTTTTTCCTTTTACTAATGGAATGATGTTCTCAGTAAACTTACGGAGCAACAAAACGTGTTCTCGTGATGCATCCGTCCATCCTCTCTCGTTTTTGCTTGTTCTCTCCTTGCGCTCTCTTCATTTGTAGGTATATGTGCATGTCTAAATGTTCATTGCAGGTTTGGAGCTATGTTCATGGAGTTTTGGGACATTTTCTGTGTGAAATCTATCTCTCTCTCTCTCTCTCTCTCTCCTCTGATGCATCCTCTCTCTCTCTCTCCATCCTTCCCATTGCTCACCTCTCTCTTGTCCTCATGGCTCTTTGATAGATGTTCAACATCCTCCTTCTCTCTCTGTATCACCATTTTAGTGTAGGATTTTCTCTTCTCTCTCTCTCTCTCTCTCTCTCTCTCTCTCTCTCTCTCTCTCTCTCTCTCTCTCTCTCTCTCTCTCTCTCTCTCTCTCTCTCTCTCTCTCTCTCTCTCTCTCCTCTCTCTCTCTCTCTCTCTCTCTCTCTCTCTCATGGTTAGATTAGGATTAGATTAGCTTGCCTCGCACTAGAATAGCTTGTGGCGGTAGTTTAGGAGCGAGAACCACCTTCTCTCGAGATTCCTCTCTCGGTTTCACAAGTCCCACGCTTGAGAGAGGTTTCCATGTTGTGCAATCACACCGGATGGTTGAACATCAACCTAGAAGCTCGATGTGCGTCCAAGGGTGCTGTGATTTTGCATCAACAGTTTTGGCACGCCCGGTGGGACCTTAGAGGTCTTTCACTTCATCTTTTGCAGGTTGATGTGTTCCTGTGAAGATTTCAGCCTTTGGAGGCACTTGCAAACACATCTGGCGACTCCATCTGGTCAACAACCATCTCTGAAGTTGCAAACCTTCCTTTCCATTCATTTTCATTCATTTTCCATTCATCCTTCTTTCCATCTCTTTCATTCTTCCTCATTCTTTGAAGTTGTGCAATCATGACTTCATTTCCATCATGGATTTCATATCAACAACAGCAGTATATTCCACCTCCAACAGTTTTACAAATCCTCCAGATCAGCATGCATATTCATATGAACAATGCAGCAAGCTGCCAAAGTCGGTTTGGCTATGGAGCTTTCCAAGAGCAAGAGTATGCATATAATGAAGACAATCGATGTAAGATGCTGGTCTCTTGGAGAAAATCCAAAAGATGGAGGTAAACATAGTGCGCTCCAGGGCTCGTGCACGATGAAAGCTTTTGGAATCGGTTATGGAGCACCACTGTCCATGGGTGGGACCTTTTCCAAGGCATTACACCCTCGTGAGAAGCTTGACTTCATGATTGCAACGCTGCCTTTACTTGCAAAGTGGATTGAAGAAATAGAGGTGTATGAGAGAAGTATTCAAAGAACCTTGTCAACTAGGGTAAGCACACCATCTCATGCCTTTCCTTTTCCTCTTTCCCAATCTGTTTCATTTCAAAGAAGGTGTCAAGTTTCAAACCCTCCATCTGCTGTCCCAAGTGTTGAATCCATTTCTCCACCCCCCAGTCTTCCACCTCATCTCGATTCTTCTTTCCTTTTCCCTTCCAAACAGTCATCCCCTCCACAAGAGCTAACAGAAATACCCCCTCCTCCAAAGAAACAAGAGGTTTCACTGCCTCCACCACCACAAAAAAGTGTAAAATCGGTTGAGTTTCAACCCATTCCTCCTCTTGCATTCCCAATTTCATATGGGGAAGAAGGAATTGAAAAAATCAGTCATCAAGGACAGCAAGAAGAGGAGCCCAACAGAAAAGAAATGACAGATGACTTGAAGGTTTGGGCTACCAAATTTGGGATGACAAAGATCCCCTTGATGGTTAAGCCTACAAAAGAGGCTAGGGTTGGAGAACAAATGGTGGTGAGGACTGATTTTGTTGGAGAAGAAGATCTTGCAGTCCCAACTTGTCCTCTAGAGCAACAAATTGAAGAGTTTGACTTGACAAACTTCATGCTGGAGGAAGAGTTCAACCAAGAGCAAGATTGCCTTCAAACATTAGAGGAAGGAGAAGCTGCTCCAAATCTAAAAGAAGAGGAGCGCATCCTAGCTATGGAGGACAAAAGTGCAGATCCAAGGGCTTGAGCACAAAGCGAAAGCACAGGAGAACCTTCAGCTTCTTCTTTCCACTTCATCTCTCTCAAGTTCTATTATCAAAAGGAGTTTGATCTCTCAAACTCAATATTGAAAGTGAAGGAAACCATGGTGGTCAAGTTGCAGATCAAGAGGACACCATGGAGGAAGTTGAACACGAGCAAAGCAGGACAAAATGAGGCAATTTACCTGTCGATTTGGAGGATGCTTTTTGATGGAGAAGAGCCGGTTGAGCTTTCACCTCTCTCTTTCATCATCCACATTCCAAACACAAGAGTCTCACTTGTCATGAAGGAGAGCTTTCATTTGCAGCACTGCATCTTACAAAGCAATATTTGGGATCAAGATTGGAAGATTTTTATCTTCCATGTTCTTCATCGAGGAAGAGAAAGGACGTAAGAATTTCACCATTTCTTCCACACCATCCATTCAAGAGGGTCTACAAGAAGACTCCATTCTTGGAGTTGAAAATCAAAGCTATGGGCATATCAAACGGATCGCACTGCCCAATCGTATTTGGCTTCATTGGAGCCGAAGGAGAAGCCACAACCACCATGCTTGCTTCGAGCATGAGGATGAGCTACAAAGTACCAAGGATCAGTCATGTCATACCTCTCCAATCCAAATGCAGAGCAACTAAAAGAGGTATTGGATTTTTCAGTTGATACCTTGATGATTTGGATAGAAGACCAGCTTCTTGTTGATTTTCCATCCATCCAAACAGCCATGATCAGTGCCAAATCAATTGCATGGCTGCCAATTTTGAAGAAAGGAAGCTATTTCTCACAACCAGTTGCAGGGTTTGTTTAGCTTGCCTTTGCTTCCAGCTAGAGTAGAGTAGCTAGGTTTGCTTTCAGTAGAAGAAGTGCTTGTGCACACTCTGCATGTTCCATTTGGGGCATGTATGATTTTCAGTTTTGTACATAGTTTTGGTGTTGCTGGTTCTGCTCTTGCACAGTTCATTTCAGTGGCATCTTGGTGAAGACACTCCAGGTTCAATGGGTTTCCAAGTGGCTCAGAGGGAGGTTTTCAAAGTTCAGATCAGTTGCAGGTTGCAACTCATGACTCCATGCCCAATGGATGCTTCAGGCTACTGATCATTCATCTAGCAGGCAGATGACCCCGCTGAGTCGCCAAACTGTTGTCAAAATTTCACCCCCCCTGGGTAATTTTGATAACATGCATCAGAATATTCAAGTCCCAGGAAAATTGATTGATTCGGGGCCAAAAATCATGTTGCTAGAGTCCCCTCAAATATTTTCTAAGTTCCCTGTCTGAGAGGAAAAGAGCAAGCTCTGAGAAAATGCGAAAAAAGGTTGCAGAAGGCAAGTAGGTTGATCCAGGAAAAAATCATAAAAATGACTAAGTCCTAGTCCTAGGGGCAGTCGGGATATTTGGGACAAAAAGGCCCGAACCAAAGGCTCAAATGAGGTAAGCACAAACAGCCCGCAAAGCAACAGGGACATCTGGGACAAAGTACGCGGCGGGCACGAAATGCCGGTTCGACCGAGAAAAAATTGGCTAACTACTAAGAGGGACGCAAATGGGACAATCGGGCCAAGAAGGCGCGAATCGGCGAACAAGGTGAAAAAGGGCTAGAAGCAAATCCAAAATCAAATGGGACAAGCGGGCCAAAAATGCCCGAACCGGCCGAATCAGCCGAAATGAGTCCAGAGGGTCCAAAATCAAATGGGACATCTGGGACAAATGGACGTGAAATGCCCGAACCGGCCGAAATGAGCACAAAGGGCCCAAAATCAAATGGGACATCTGGGACAAATGGACGCGAAATGCCCGAACCGGCCGAAATGAGCACAAAGGGCCCAAAATCAAATGGGACATCCGGGACAAATGGAGGTGAAGTACGCGAAGGAGCCAAAGGAGCCGAGGACCAATCGAACGCCACGTGTCCTCACAAGAGAAAAAGTCAAAAGGTCAAAGGGACGAGTTATCGAGCGCTAAACCGGACTAATGAGAAATCGCCAAAAAGCAAAGAGAAAAGTCAAAAAGTCAAGGGCGAGTTTTGAGCACCGATCCGAACCAATGGGATAGTGCCACATGTCCCGGCTAGGGCCCACAAGGAAAATTCAAAATACAAACCCTTACCCAAAGGTAGACGAGAGAAATTGCGCTACCAATCGAGCCTCGCCACGTGTCGCCTAGGTGGCGAAGCGCGGGAAAATATTTCAAAATCTGTCTTGGTCTATTCCGTGCCCTAAATCTTCAGATCGCCATATCTTTTGATCCAGAGCTCGATTTCCACGTTCTTTATATCAACGGAAATTTTTTGAGATGCTCTACATGATTCTGGATCAACCTTGAGTTTTGGTGTGGTCTCAAGAGAGAAAATTGAGAAACGGCTCGACGCGTGTACACGGCCGTGACATTTCAGCGGCCAAATTAATGCAGAATGGGTCGCATTCTCCTCCAAATCGGTCAAAGATGGTAGGGTATGGGTTGGTAAGGTATCCTATGCCGTTTTAATGCGTTGGCATTCAATGAGGAATGGGCTTACATGTTTTCCCACGTTTTCTGTCCCCTGGGCTCGACCCATGCAATGTAAAAGCCAGATTTGGCTCATTTTTAAAAAAAGAGTTGTTCATTCTTTCTGCTCTGCCCTCCCTTCTTTTCTTCTCTAGGGTTGAAAATGGAGTTCGAACCTCCTCCCTTGCTCTGTAATGGTGTTTTTGCCTTTTACTAATGGAATGATGTTCTGTGCAAACTTCTGGAGCAACAAAATGTGTTTTGTGATGCATCTGTCCATCCTCTCTCGTTTTTGCTTGTTCTCTCCTTGCCTCTCTTTCATTTGTAGGTATCTCAGCATGTCTAAATGTTCATTGCAGGTTTGGAGCTGTGTTCATGGAGTTTTGGGACATTTTCTCGTGTGAAATCTATCCTTGGGCCTCGTGATGCATCTCGTCCATCCTTCCCATTGCTCACCTCTCTTTGTCCCATGGCGCTTTTGATAGATGTTCAATATCCTCCTTCTCCGGTGTATCACCGTTTTAGTGTAGGTTTTTGATGTTTTTCCTTCTCTCTCTCTCTGTCTCCTTGGCATGGTTAGATTAGGATTAGATTAGCTTGCTCTCAGCACCGGAATAGCTTGTGGCAGTAGTTTAGGAGCAGAACCACCTTCTCGGAGATTCCTCTCTCGGTTTCACAAGTCCCACACTTGGAGAGAGGTTTCCATGTTGTGCAATCACACTTTGGATGGTTGAACATCAACCTAGAAGCCTCGATGTGTGTCCGGTGCTGTGATTTTGCATCAATAGCTTACTAAAGTAATACTAGGCTACTTTGACTAATACCTAATACTAAAGGGTTATGAATTGAACCTAACCGAAGGTGGGAATTCTAATGGCAAATGTTTTAAGACCTATGTTGGTCATTGCTAAACTAACCTAAGTTCTATTTGAACCCATCCTTAACTATTAAAGGGAACCTAAAGGGGTCGCGTGACACAAGGGTAACCATTCCAATGGAATTTAAATGAATTGATAGGGTTTAAATGAGGGAAGTACTTCCAGTTTTGGCAGGGGCTAGTAGACTTGGTGGAGGCTTACGTGGAAGCTCCACTAAAAGATGGAATTGTATTTTTGTGTGGAGTTGGCATTCGCTAGATTTAGGAGGTGGTGGCAAGGAAAGATAAGCGGGAATTTTAGATTGAATGGCATTTGTGACATTAATGAGTCTTGGTATTTGTGTGTAAACTATCTTGGAAACTTAGAAGGTGGGTTTGTAGGAAGTTATTTGGTTTTGCATGCATGGCAGATTTTGCTCTGCATGGAGCTAACTGGTTCTTCGAACCAGCAGTTCAACCTTCACTTCAAAGTTATTTTTGGTTTCTTTGGCCTATTTTTGATCAAAGGAAAGTATATGAGGCATAGGAGGAAAATATGTTTGGTTGTTGATATTTCATGGAGGAGAAAAAGAGTTGGAAGCTTGGTTGGAAGTCTCCTTCGATTTGGTGGAAGCACTGTCAGGCATGATAGGCTCTAACTATTAAAAGTTTTTGTGTTCTTCTAAATGATTCATTAGAACAACGTTGCTCTCATGAGATTCATGTTTTCATGCCTGTCTGTTATTTTGCTTGCTAGGTTTTATGAATCCTTGTGTGTTTGATATGAAACTATGGCTAAAATAGTGTTGTTTTGGAAACTTGGCTTTCTATGCAAGTTTTATGACTAGCATGCAAGTGAAAATGGTATGCGAAACTTGTTTCTGTATCTCTATTTTTGCACTCTTGATCTTGTATTCAAAGTTATGGAGCTTTGAACTGACTGTCGTGAAAATATATGGATCTGAACTTAGGGGAAACTTGAGTTTTGTTTTATTTTTCTTTTGGGTTGCGTTTTTGGACGTAGACTTTTGTTGGGATTTCGTGTTGTTCTAAACCCATGTTTGGAAAACTTATTCTTCACTGAAATGTTGCTTAGAGTTCATATTTGGGCACTGTACTTGCATTATTTTGCTAGGGAAGTTCGAACATTTGTGTGTGAAGCTCGGGTTTGTCACTGTACTCTGATTTAACACTTGAAGTGTTATGAGCTTGTATTTGGGTCGATTCATTTGATTACTGTTCTGGTATTTTGTATTGGGTTATTCTTTTATTAAATGAATAAGCTTATAACTCTTTATTTGAGTGACTACTCACTAGGGAACTGGGTGAAATCTTGTTTGAGTCGTTTAAAATCTCTTTGAGATTTGGAACTTTAAACGTCTTGCTTAAAGGAACGTGGAACTTCTATTTTATGACTGTAACGACTCCCTTGAGATGGTATTGGTGTGAGAATAGAATGGGATGTTCTTTCCCCTCTGTCTTGAGGAATCCCGCATTTTGGGTTGACTGTTTTGTTGAAGCTAAGTCACCTCTGTCACGATTTTGTGGATGTGAGAGTTTTGTTTTGAATTTTGTTCCTATTGCTTGGGAATTAAGATTGAGACATCTTCTGACTTAAACGTTTCTGGTTCTTACTCTCTCTTCTGTTTCTTTAAGGAAATTTTGGGTTTCGGTGGATGGATGAGTCATTACCGTGGACACTGGATCTATACGGGAAAGATACTTTCTCCGTTCTGTTGTTTTGTGCTTAGTTCTTTGAAACACGAACTATTTACTCTTCGTATTAAATGGTGAAGCCTTATGAGTCTGCAGTCTTGGGTTCGTAGGTAATTCTAAACTTTATTGTTTACTATTTTGGGATGTTATTCTTGACTGATACAGTGATTGAGTCTTTGACTTCTTTTTGAGAAAGAATATATATATATATATATATATACACATACGTATTCTTTTGAGATCAGTATATGGTTCGGTCTGCAGTATGCTTTCATCCTAAATTGGTTTGAAACTGGAACTTCTTGTTTAGTTGAATGAAACGATTTATCATTGGTTCTTTCCTTATTTGAGTTACCATTCCTCTCGTCTTTGGATAAGCTCATTGTTTGAACTTCTTTGTACTCGATTCTCTTTCGAGATGGTGATTTCTTATGACCTGTTGGTCTACCTTGTTCGAATCATTGTTGAAATAATGTAGAGAGCTAGTAGCCAAGAGGGTTCTGCTGATAAGTAAATTGATACTTATGGGTTCGACTGTTGTTGACTAGTCTTGCCTAGTTTATATGGAAAGGAGTAGGTTTGTCTCTTGTACTCTTTATCTTTTGTGAAGAACTTGAGTAGAGATTAACTCCTCTTGGGCTACTTTGTTTGTGAACATTGATTTCTGATCTTTGATTGATAACTTCTAGCATGTAGAGTTGGAATTGGAATTGCAGTTGGTCTATTCTGATTTTCTATACCTTCTTGTATTATTATGGAATTCTGTTTTGATGTATATTCTAATGTTGAATGTGCAAGATTGTTACCCAGAAAGGAACAGGTAATTCATGTTATGAATCTAGTTTGTCTTTCTGATGTTATAGGTTTGGGCATGGTACATAATGGTTCTTCTTATTCTTTCTTAGGTTATAGATGAATAATCCTAGAATGAACCATGTTGTTTACACTTCTTTTGTATCATAGAGAAGATAAATGTGGTATTCTATTAGGATAGAATTATGAAATAATGGGATGGCAGGATCTATTGTTTGTTTACAAGCCATTGATAGAATCAATAGAACTTTAAGTTCTTAGGCAGATATTGTTATTTATATTCTGCTTCTCTCTTAAAAGCTGATCTAGATTTATTAATGTACTTCTTTCTGTTTGATATCACTTATGTTGATTATATGGTGTTTTAATTATCTCATTAAAGAAGTGTTGCTTTAATGAAACAATTAGTGGAATGCACTTCGTTTTAATGCTTAGTGCTTATCATGCTCAGTTCATTGAACTAACCCATGCTAGCAATTTTTGCAGATGGACGACGTAAGTGATAGAAGAAGGCAAAATATTATATGATGCATTGGTTGATATATGTCTAATTCTTATTAAAGAATTCTGATTCATTCTTTTGTTGAATTGTAAAAGAAAAGTTGTATACTTTATAGATTGAAGGCTATTGTTATGTAATTTTCCTAAAGTGCATAGTCTTGTAAATTTTATAAGTTGTAATGATGAATTGTGAGTTGTGATTTATTTGCATTGGTTGTGTAAATTATCTCGTACTTTTATAAGGAAGATGAAAGTTCTATCTTGTTTATATTCTTTATATTATGTTATGCTTATCTTGTTATCTTTGATAAGATGGATAATGGGAATTAGTTCAATTTCCCTTATAATGAAGCAACTTGTTGAGTTGCATAATATGATGTGTTTTATCTAAACAATTTAACATAGTAATGTGTTGCGTAATAAACATGAAGTAAGAACTATGGATATTGGGAATGATATACCCTAATACTTAATCATTTAGAGGAAGACTCTTTCTCTCTCTCTCAATTGAATATAAACTTAAAAGGTTTGGAGATATGATTACTAATTATTAGACTTCATTTTGTATGAAGTATACTTTAATTGGATATATGTGGTTGTTAAACCTTCCTGAAAGTTAAAGTACATTTAAATGAAACTTATGAAATCAACTTGTCTTGTTTTGGTTAATCGATGGTTACACTAAGAAAGCGACCATTAAAAGCAACCATGAGTTTAACGAAGTTCTTTAATACTCGATTGATACAAGTATACATTAAGAACTTAAGGAGAGTTAGATTAGGGTTTAGCAGGGTTACTAAAACCAGTGTATTAATCCAAATTAACAATGTATTAACAATCTCCTTGGGGTATGTATATCTCGATGAGGTAGTTTCTGTAGGATGTTGGCACACGCCAACTACAGGGCTGTACTTTCAAGAAGACTTGGGTCTTCTCGAGAATACAACGTTGTAGTTGACATGTGGCATCACCCTTCCGCATTGATCATCCAGATCTACACACAATAAGAACTTGAACTTAGTTTCTCTCTAGGTCAGGTTAGTGGCATATTTAGGATAGGAAGTAGCTTCCAATGGCTCAGGGTACCTTGGCACACCCGGTTGACTTAAGGTCAACCAAGTATGCCCATTTACCCTAAGTCATTGTGAGCATCTTCCTATAATAATTTATGTTTCTAACTAGGGCTAGGGTTAAACCTGGGACAAGTGGACTAACGATAGTCAGTAAAGACCAATCATGATAATAGAGGAGTGAGGTGAAGGACGTATTCCAAAGTGACGATTATGTCATCTAGGAATAGAGACATACAAAGTATGTTGTAAATCTTTGGCCAAAGTATCGCAAGCTGATGGTTGTGTAGTCCTATGTCACCAATTTTAAAACAACGTGATATCGGATGAATATTGGTAACAAATATTCGGATATCTTATTTAAACAAATCACTCGATTACCGGTGTAGGGTAGGAAAACCAGGTATACAAAGTATACTATATGTATTCAATACTTAAGATAACATAAATAGATCGGTAGATTCTTGAGTTATGAAATGAATAGATCTTTGGAGCACCAGTCATTACAAATTTGCATATGGTTATCTATTTGAATTCGATTGTACTGAATATTTGTTCTAAATAATGCTTTATTCATAACAGAGAACATTATATTAAAAAAATCCCTTGTTTCTAAGGTCTTAAAATGGGAATGTTCTGATATCTCTTGTGGGGTATCTATTCTCAGTGAAGTCCGGTGTTAGTTTGTCAATGTTCGGGTGGTTGCTTTGAAAACACATACGATTTGTAACATCACTCTACCCATTCGAGTAGTATGGGAGGGAGTGGTGTTGATCCTACTTCTTTGAGTTTCATGTCCTTGCCTTGTTACCTTGGCTTTTCTTGGATCATGGTACTCATATTTATTTGGATCTCATGTCCTTGCCTTGTTGCCTTGGTTATTGTTCTTGGATCATGACACACCTGTTTGTAGCAGTTGATCTTGCTTCTTCGGATTTTGTGTCCTTTCCTTGTTACCTTGTCTTTTCTTGGATAATGGAACTTCTATTTATTTGGATCTTGTGTCCTTACCTTGTTGCATTGGTTGTTCTTGGATCGTGGCATGCCTATTTGCAGCAGATTGATCGAATTATGTTTGATTTTTTTTTTGCACTTTTGACATCACTCTGTTGACAATCTCTTTGTATGGGGCTATTCTGCTGAAGCCCAGTGTCAGTTTTTTTTTAGTTTTGTGATCGAGCAATGGATTCAGACCATAGTTCACACCAAAATTCTTCAAAGACATTGTACAATTTTTTGAGCTAAGCTTTTGGGATGCCTTGCAGGTGGGTTTTACTCTCTTTACTTTGTTGTTACTAGTTTTGGGTACCTTAATCGTCCCTTTTTCCTGATTATTGTACATGAGTACCTCATCAGGCCTAGTTTCCGAGACTCTTACTATGGACATGCCACTTCTATTTTGGCCCCTAGCTTCACTCGAGGGGGTATTAGAGTAGGTATTTACCTTATCTCATGTTAACCTTGGTACTTTATTTACCTTTATTGTATTTATCCTCACCCACTTATGTGTGTGGATATTTATTTTATCTTATTTAGATATTTAGATTTATTATCTGGTTATTAGGTATAGTTCTTTCCTTGATCTATGGTATTGACTAGTTATTTCCTTGATCTATGGTATTGACTAGATCCTTGATGTCTAGTTCTCTCATAAATCTATGGTCATGACTAGTTCTTTGATGACTAGTTATTTCCTTGATTTATGGCTTGATCTACGACCTTGGTGGTTCTTAGATTGTTATTCCTTGCCTCTATAAGCAAGGCCCATTCTCATTGTATTTCATTGACTTCCATAATAATATATGATATTGTTGATCATTTTTTTGTAAAGGTTTTATTGATCGTGGCATTTGATTAGCATATGTATTCTTGGCTTGGTACAATCTAGTTATTGTTCCTTTTAAAAACCATTAACAAAATTATACATATCTAAATTATGTGATTCTCTATTTTGTATAAAAACATTTACATATTCCATAAAAAAATACATAATACAATAGCATAATACATTCACATGCACATTTGTCTAAACGAAGATTTAAACTTTATTTTATTAACTTTCAACACGGATTACATATTTTACAGAGAGAAATTATCTAAGAAAAATGATCAGGAATTTGATACAAAATTTCAATGCACACACAGGTAAATAGACACTAGACTATGGCCACACTATTGAGAGGAAATGTTATACACCCAATGTATATTTGCCTTGTCCTAGACAAAAACCATCTAAGGTTATACGTTGTACCTGGTTAGGACACCTCACGGTGTCCCTCTCTCTTGCCCACTATGTGTTTATAACTTTGAGTCAACTTTGGAATTACTCCACAAGTTAAATCTTGGATACAATTACACAGTCTTGCTCAAACTCTCTTGTAATTATTTTCTCTCCAATCATAAATCATGTTCTCTTTTCACTTTCATATTCTTTTTTATAATATTTCATTAGCAGTTATGAATCAACACAAGGGTTCCACACCTTTTCACTTAATTAATCTTCTTTAATCAAATGCTTGGGTTGTTCACACCCATTTTTATTTTTCAATAGTTTATTACAACACCTTTGTTACAAAGAATCTCAATTCAAACTTGTTTTTATTAAATAAATCAACAAGTCTTTAATGATTAAAGCTTTGGGGATTTAGTCACATAACATCACCAATGTGTCATATTCTTTCATGAGGGCTTTGAATATGAAACTCCTGTTGATAGTACACCATTCTAATATTGCAACATAAATCATACCATTGCCTTACACTGCTCCTAATTCTGCTACTATGCATGCATCATGTTGATGTTCCACTCCTAAACATTATCCGAGACACCTTGTTTCCACTCGAAGGGACCGTTTGCACATTAGATATTATTCCATATGTTTCGAGCTCCCCCATCTACTAATGCTATGGTACTTTATCGGGTCCTATCCACACGTCGTACATCATGCCACCTTCCACGTATTCTCATGCACAATCAACAGCTACACTACATCATTTCACATGCACACTTTTCATGAATAATTCTTATTGGCATCATATTCCATTGGATCTTACTTTCTACGATACTATATGCACACATGAAAAATTGACTCGAGATAGGGTTTACGATGGAAGAAATCTTTCCTCTATCTCATGATCCTCATATTTACCATGGATTTATTCACATTATTATTGCTTATGGTCTTTATGTCTTTTACCTCACCATATTTCTTGCATGTGCTCCTCACATTTCTCTGCTTACACTCGGACAATCTTAGCTTGATTACATTGGGGGCACACTAGACCCTAATCATACTGATATTTCCTTCCCCATATCATTTGGCCACATTTTCATTGGAAATTATTCCTTTCTTGGCTATTAACAAAATCTTACAAGCTGGTATGCACATGTCTATCCATTACCACCTTTCACTGATGAGGAATATGCAATGGGCATGTACAATTTACGCCTCAATGGCTCTATCACTTATCAACCTAATACAATTTCTTACCAAGTCTTATATGCTTATCCATTCGGTTTTGACCATGACAATGACAACCTCTTAGATGATGTTACTTGATCACTCTCATCCTTGCACACTTGGGGTATCATACTTATTTCCCCCTCCCTAACAACGCTAAGTATCTCACACTCTCGCAACTTCACATCTAATCTTTCACATACATTATACCCATCGTGATACACTCTTGTATTGTCATTACCCAATGACACACTCTCGTGATTTTGTTCACACTTGAATGTTGAGGGCATACTATACACATGAACCTCACACACTGCAAACTTCACACATCACACATTCATCACATCTCTTTTTCACCTCTATTACACATCATACACACTACACATTTCACACTCAGCGCATTCACGACATATCTTTCTTGCATGCTACGCTCATTACCCTATGACACACTCTAGTTCCATGGTTCATACTCGACTGTTGAGGGTTTCAACCTAAAATGAACCTCACCACACTCACTCGCTCATTCACTCTCTACGCTTTATGATTTCATGATCACATCTTTCTAGCACACAATTCAAACCATTTCCCGATGACGTACTCTTGTTCTATGGTTCATTCTCGATTGTTGAGGGGGCATGTATAAATGAACCACGTCTCATGCATACACATCCACTTGGGAGGCACATGGCTCCTATCATTCACTCATACTATATTCTATTCTATCTCATCCACAACATACTGCATATCTTGTTCACATTTACTCTTACTTTCTTATGCTTATATACACACTTTATTACACATGCTAAATAGATATATTGTATGTCATTATCTTTTCCATATACACATGCGCGTTCACTTTCCTTCTAGTTATGATCGCGGATTCTATCGATTGATACATTCAACATGGATGCTTGGCACAGTACCGCATACCAGTCCCACAACGGCTCCTAGGGGCATCCACTTTTGTACATTACAGAAATTATTGTTTTAGTTTGATAACACATCATTATCGATTATATATATATACTTTGACATACTTTATATCTTCCTAACATGCTAACGGGTGCTTCATGTGCAACGTTTGTCTTGCAAGTCTATATGCTTCCATGGTTGTCTATTACATTATTTTCTCTTGTATGTCATTGTTTGTGGGCTTTGACCTATGTATTTCTTGTTCCCTTATTGTATGTATGCTTGAGGCCACTATGGCCTTGATTGTCTTGTGACATTGTGAGTGATGTCTCATGATTGAAACCAACTTTTTGTTGTCTAATTTATCTTCTTGTGTGTTTACATCATCTTTTTGCGAGTTTAGCTTACACATTGTCCTTTACATGTGTGTTTATCTTGATTATACTAACACTTGTCTCCTAACCACTTTATTTGTACATACCTTGGTTTCTTCCAAGCACAATCCCCCTACATGGCTATTAGGAATTAAATTGTTATTGCACACATTATATTTGTTAGTAAGGTTGTTGTATTAACAACCATGTAAATAGGGATTAATATGTTATGGTTTCTTATTTTATAGGATATGTATTTCCTATATATATGCATTGGTGTTTGAAGGAAACATACAATACAAAATTATTCGTGTTTATCTCTGTGTAAATCTGATATTGTGCTATTATTTGGTATCAGAGCGATATCGATCCTGATGAGATTCGAGAGAGAAGACAATGAAAATGTTTGGAAGTTTGGCATAGAACAATATAATCTGTTTTAATATTTGAATGTTGAAGTGCCCATTTGTGCCATCCGTCAAGTTTTCTACATCCCAGATCAGTTGCGAATTATTTGATCTACGAAGTGATTGATTGTAGTGGAAAATCAAAAAAATATTGGGCGCACTGAGTCCTGATTTCCCAGGTTGTCATCTCGACACACATGTAGATCTCTGTCAATGCAATCATGGGAAAAGACGTATTGACGAGGAGTTGTAATATTTTTGTGTAGTATTTGTGTGGTTTCAGTCCCAAATACGACCTGCAGACATTGTTTTGGACGAGGATATATAGTGATCTGTCTAAAAATGCGCATTGGAGGTGACATATGCTACAAACTTTGTTTGTCACATTTTATTATTTGCATTTCTTCTGATGCCTCTGCCATACCAATGACCATTGTTGCAGCTTTTGTAAATTGCCAATAATTTTTTTGGCTCTTCTTTGGAGAACGTGAAGATTGTGTCAACTGTTACCAATCGTATAGTTCTTGTTGCATTCGGAGTTAATTGGAGTGAAGTTAATTTATATGTTGATACATACACTGAAACCAAAGTGTATTATACATTATTATCTCCCATCGCCATTTTTCATCCCATAAATATTATGCAGTTACCTTCAGTGGATCGACTTTGAAAATCAATTTGTTGTGAAGTTTTCTCCATGTCTTCTTCATGCAAGTAAGAATCTTCTCATTCGCGGTCAGTGGTGGTTAATTTAATTCTTCAAAACTCAAGATAATTTTGAATGCAGCGAAGTAAGGTCTTTTATTGGTCGTTTCAAATAGTATGTTCTTAAATTGTAATATTTTTATATGGTGTCTATTTATAGTGAAAGTCGTGTATAGTCGGTCAAGACCTTTTATGTGTGGTAATTAATGTATAATTGTATTTCCCATCTTTTCAAATCATTATTATTAACGTTTTCATTTGTTTACGTCAAAAATAGTCATATTAAAATTCATTTTAGTAAAAGTTATGTCATATTGTGTTGTTCAACGTTTATAGTAATTGTATTATCGATTCTAAAGTTGTGTATTTGTTGTCAGTCATTTTTCACTTTTGTCTTTGAGTCTTCATGGAAATCCCACTAGAAAAATTTAATGGGCTCAATTTTCACACTTGGAAAGTAAAGATTCAGATGCAATTGATGAACAAAAATCTTTGGAGGATAGTAGATGGAAAAGAACCAATACCTACAGATCCAACCAAAGTGGCAGAATGGGAAACGAGAGATGATAAAGCCAAAGCCATTATTGTCTTAACTCTTTCAGATTCTAAGTTACATTACGTTGATCTCGAGAAATCATCTCATGAAATGTGGGAAAATCTGAACAAAACCTTTAGTGCTAAAGCAATGAACGCAAAATTTTCTCTTAAATTGTAGTTGTTCAAGTTAAAAATGAGTGAAGGAGCTATAATGTCCAGTCATATCAATGATTTACGGTCTCTCCTCCGAAAACTCGGCAGAAACAAAGCTTCATGAGAAGATAAGGATGAAAAAACTGTTTTGTTGAATAGTTTTCCTCCCAAATATAGTAATGGTGTTTTCACACTCGGTCAGATGCCTTCCAACTCATTGGAAGATATGATACCAGCCCTTCTAGTTGAAGAAAAAAGAACCAAAGAAGATGTAGAAGAAGAAATCTGCCATGTATGTGAAAAAGAAATATAAAAATTCCTCTAAAAATGAAGAGGAAGTTGTGTGTTACTACTACAAGAAAAAGGGGCATACTTCCACATATTGTAGAATTAGAGCTAAAGATCTGCTCAGTGGAAAACTTAAAGCAAATGAGGCCAATATAACCATAAAAAAAAATCGAGATGATGAACAACCTATGAACGAAGAATGTGGCTATATGTCTGATGATCTATTGTTCTAAGCATGATAATTTGGAGGATGGAGGAAAATGGAGGTTGGATTTTAATCAATGACCTCTTGTCGATCGGCTTGTCCGTCGACAAGGCCACCTATCAGCTATGGTGACCTATGTGTGGTGTGAGTATTTGCTTTTAATATTTTCAATGTGCTTTAGATTTCAGTGTTCATGTATGTTGTGTGGAATAAGTGGAAATTTCACATTGAGGGGGAACATGATCCAATGTTCCATTTCTAGTTTTCGGTTGTGTGCAACGAGCAATTTAGCACATTTCCTATGTTATTTCCTGAGGTGAAATGTGATGAGGGTTGATAATAGTACTTGGCACGTCATGATGTGGTTGTAGTTAAACCACTTGAAAACCTTCATTTTTGGTTTGTGGTACTCTAGTTGTAAAACCACCATTTTCTCATTCATGGTCAACAATTTGAAAACCATATAACGGGTTTGTGATCATCCCGTAGTTAAAATCACCTAATCATGAAAGCAAGTGCAAGTACAAAGGCAAGTTTTCCCCATGTTCGCACTAAGGGGAGGAATGTTAGGAATTAAATTGTTATTGCTCACATTACATTTGTTAGTAAGGTTGTTGTATTAATAACCACATAAATACTTCATGGCGTTCCTTGGTTTCCCTTTTGTTTTTCTTTAGAGCTCGGTTTCGAAGAAGCTTCGCCTCACGAAATTGACAGAAATCATCTCTCCGAAGTCTTCTGCTACTCTTCTCATCTGGAGGCCGAAGCTATTGAAACTATCTTAGGTGATTCTTATCACTTCCGGTCGCGTCGTGCTCGCTCCAACTCGGATATCACTTCGATTTTGTCTCCTATCTGTCTGCTTCTTCATCAGGACTGATTGTTGTTGAATTCTTCATCGACGATGATGAGATTTACCCTACTCACAGGGTCGGCCTTCATGAAGAACTACTCAACTTCTCTCTCCCAGATCCTCTTCTTTGGGTCGAAGAAGTTGATGAGCTTGCCATCGGGTCTGGCCGTAGCATTCAGTGGCTCTGTGGCCAATATCATGATCTTCTCCATTACGCCCAAAATGTTAATTCTATGTTCTCGATTGTCAACTCGATCACAGACTCCTCCTTGAGGTGGACATTGCTGAGGCCATGTTTCTTGTTCACTCTGCCATTGAAAAGTGGAATGACCTCAAGGACAAGGCGAGTGGTGCCTTTTGTTGGTGCACATTTTAATCCTCTGTTATATTGCCATCTTTCCCCTTAGGTTTGCATGCTCTAAAACATTTTTCTTTGAATTTGGTGGTCTGCAAATTCTCTCCTCTAGATTGAATGCTTTAAAATGCTCACAACTTATTATTTTTCCCCAATTTGAAAGAAAAATACATGCATGCCCTATTTTGTGCCCTAAATTTCCAAATCCACGGGCCTCTATCATTTTTTCTACTTTTCCCGGCCTTTGGAACTCATGATTGTTCGTTTCATGCATATTTCCCCAAAAAATCTATCCCCATGGTCAAAAATTGTCTAAAATTACTTTCCATTTGTTTTTTGACCAAAAAATCCTTCACCCATGAAGAAAAAATTGAATTCAAGCATCTCTGGCAAATTCTTGTGTTTTTGAGGGTCATACAGGTGTCCTTTTCCTATCAAATTAAAGCTCAATCATCCCCTCATACATGGCCACTTGTGGTTAGGCAAGGTTCGGCGGGTTTCTTTGAAAACTTAACGTTTTTTGGTGTTTTGTCAAAAAATCAAACTTTCCCCCTCAACCCCGCAGGTCCCAGAGGAGGACACGTGTCACGCTCTTACTCAAAGGCGGGATGGAAGGCTGGGGGAACTTAGAAATTTTTCCTTTTTGGTGAAAGGGATGAAAGTTGCAAAAGGGGCCATGGGTCCGCCAAATGTAGAAAGGAGACACGTGGCGACTTCAGAAGGCAAGGGGAGTGCGGGCCACCGAGGCAAAAGGGAATTTTTTCCCTTTTAGCAAAAATGAGTTAGAGCAAAAATTAAGTCATGGGTCCAAATGAATCATGGGGAGACACGTGGCGGATGTAGAAGGCGTGCGGGCCACTTTGGAGGAAAAAGGGAAATTTTTCCCTTTTAGTAAAAAAAAACTAAGTATGAGAATTTGAGGCATGGCTCCACGACAAAGTAGAAGGAGACACATGGCAGGAAGAAATTGGAGGCGCGGGCCCATGGAGGAAAAGTGGGAAATTTTCCCTTAGCGAAAAAGGGGTGTTAAAATGAGAATTGAGCCCACAAATCCTCAGCGATAGAGGAGGTGACATGTGTCAAGATCGAGAGGCAGAGGCGCAGGGCTGCATGGGGAAAAAAGTGAAAAAACCAAATTTCTAAAAAGGGTGGAAATGTGCAGAATTGAACCGCGACTTCAATGGGACCCACCATATGCCACGTGTCAGCACCAAATTTCAAGGGTGGAGGGGGAGAAAAAGTCAAAATTTTACATTTTTCCAAAGATGTTAAAAAGTCAAAAAATTATCCCAAATCCATTCCCAATCGTATTTTGACACGTGGAGGGCTCAAATTGAAGGAAAAAGGGAAAATCAACTAGAATAGCTATGCATTTTTCATTTTGGCCGCCATTTTTGCTCCAGGAAGTGTGGAAATGCGAATTTTGCATCAATTTTCATCAATTTTTGGCAAATTCATGTTGTTTGTGCCTGCAAGGACCAATGCAAGTGGTTTTAGGGATCAATTTACATATTTGAGGTGTTTTTAAAATAATTTTTGCCCCATCCCGTCCAAAACGTGAAATATCAAATCAAGATGTTGCAGAATCAAATTTTGGAGGGATAGGGATGAAATGATGAAATGAAAGGTGCTGCATGCTTTGAGGATGAAAAATGTGCCTCCACAATGGATAATGATGAAGGATTTGTAATGATTTGCCTTTTTTGAAACACCTGGAAACTTTTGTTAGAAATTTTTAAATGTCCCTATCTGCGAATCATGTTGGAATTTTGTAACAAACTTGATGCTGGGCATATTCTTTTCTTGGGAAAGAAGGATCAAATGTAATAGAAAGTTATATAATGCATGTTCTTTGACATGCAAAAGGTTGAAGAAACTTAGAATTTCACGGAAAATTTGGGAAGAAGCCCATTCTCTGAGAAACCGCCTAAGAACCATTTCTAATTCCTTTTTGCATCAAATTTGTATCATGTTGAGTTGGTTTCAGTTTTAAAGCCATCAACAAGCTCTGAGATTATTCTTATAACATTCCCCTGCTAATAAATTTGGTCATTCTAGATTATTTTGTGTTGTCTCTTGGCAAAATTTGCATGCACTTATGTTTCAGAATGTTTTCAATTTGTGTTTCTTGCTCATGTTGTAGTCTTGTGTCTAAAATCTCTCTTGATCATACATGGTCTCATTTCTTGTTGATAGTTTAGTGGCATTTGCAATCTCACATTCAGAAGAGCTTTCATCTGATAAAGAGATAAAATGATTTAAAATCACTTTACCTTCCTTGAATTTAGAGATTGTTTGTAAACCTTTGGGTGCACCTTAGGTCATGATAAAATGGAGATTTCTAAATGCTTTGTTGGTTCATCTCTTCAAGCTTTTTGTGGCAAGTTGTCAAATATTGTGTGGAAGAGTTCAGATCTGGCCTCCATTTGGTGCACATATCCTAGTTGAAGGAGTACCTTAACCCTTTTCAAGCATTCTGGTGTTTAGGTCTTACAAATTTCTTATAAAGGTCCTCAAATAATTTGTCAAATTCTGGTTAGTCTTGTCTAATATCTCCCACCAAAAATTCATTCAGAATAACTAATCCTACCCCATACTACCCCTACATTGCATTGTGTGTCAACAAAAGAATTCAATCCATCTACAAAAATGCACAAAGCAAATTAGGATCATATAATGTCTTCAGTAACCCTTGCCTTGCATTGAAAATATCTCCATAATCTGGGAGTGACAACTTGTGAAAGTCATATTTGGAGTGTTGATCATATTTTCCCAAGGCCCTTTCCATACTATTTGCACAAATTGAGGGATATCTTCATCTCCTTCACCATTTGAGGGTTACAAAATAGGTCCTCTTACCTTGGTTGAAAGGCACAACCTAAAACAGTTAGGACAAGATCAAGTCCTATTTGAGTGCTATCCATCTCTCCACAAATTTGAGTGTCAGTTAGATCACATCCCCGCTACAAAATGACACACATCATGATCTATCTGACTTCAAGCTTCATGCCATATCTTTGATGCTGCTCAGATTGAAAAGGAGAACAAATTTTGGTACCAACACTAGTGGTGCGCGCGCTACTGGGACATTATTCAATATTTCAATATTTCATATCCCTGGTAATACTTCTTATGTGATTTATGTGTAATTACAAATCTGAGTATCATCTTCTGATCAAATTTATAAGACTAGAATGAAGGGTAGAGTTCTGAGTTTGATATTTTCTTAGTTCAATCTGATCCATGTGTATACATATTTGAGATATTTGAATGCAAACCTTGTAATGTCCTCGCAAATTATGCATGCACATATATTGTTAAAGCATCATTTTATAATCAGATTTGTAAGGATTAAGTGAAGATATAAGTTCTACCTGTAATTTTATCAGTTTCCAGCAGTTGTTGCACTTCATTTACATTTGTGATTGATAAATTCAAAGAAAGGAAGGTCTAATCTATAAAGTTTGGCAAGATTTTCAGTGTTGATAGGTATTTGACAGAGTATTTTAGTGCATTTGCACAACTAGGGTGAAAATCCTTAGTGGCGACTCCATGTTGTTCTGATCTTGATAAATACCAATGTCTTAAGCTTTCTATCATTTATTTTTGTGTTGTTAATCTCTACAAAACTGGAAGGAAGAAGATATCTCTTCATTAGAGATTCTACGAAGAAGTTGTTTTCAGATTCAAGGAAATCGAGTTAGAAGGGAGAAGAGTTTGGAAGGTTGTTAAAGGTCGGACATCGTGCAAAGTTATATCCATTGGTGAGAGATCAGCCTTTGGTAGAGGATTATCACTCTTCTTCCAAAGGATTCCGATTCAAGCAATCCTCTCATAAACTTGTTTACTTCAAAAAGTGAAGGTCCTTCTATTGTACCTAGTGAGTTCCTTCTTCAATCTACACCTCTGTGTTTCAATTCAAATAAAACTTTCCAAGAAAATCATCACTTAGAGAATACCAGTCTTTTGAACCACATTCTTGAGCCCCAAAGACCTTGCACTCCTCATCAGCTTGTGTCACCCCCAAGATCACCTCCACCAAATAATATGGCTCAGCCTAGACCTCCATTTGTTGTTAACACCTTTAGTCCTATAGACTTTAGAGGAATGGATGGTTACCCAAATGTTATCCCACAAGATGTCAAAAATAGGTTGCCAAAATTCCAAGGTAACAATGTTATAACTGGTGATTAGCATCTCAAACTTTTTGTTAACATGATGGAGGATTTTGAAATAGAGTTTGAAGATGTGTATATTAAATTATTCATTCATACACTAGAAGAGGATGTTAGGGATTAGTACAAGGCTCTGCCTGATAATTCAATTGATTTTTAGACGGGATGAAGAATGCATTTAGGTTCAGTATATGGTGACAAGACTGATCCTAGATTTCTCTTGTCCAATTCAAGAATATCAAGAAGAATCCCAATGACTCGAGTCCATGACTTCAACACAAGGTTTAAAAAAACTTTGAGAAGGATGCCAGTTAATTTGAGGCCTTGTGATGAGTCTTGTTTAATCAAATATGCAGATGCATTTGATAAAAAGGCATCCTACTACTTAAGAGACAAGAACCCTACCAATCTAAGGCAAGCTTTCACCATGGCACTTCAAATTGAAAACAATATCAAAGCAATTGGGAAACCTCTCAAGAGAGATGGTGTAAAGTTGATAAACCCTGAAAAACCTCAAGCTAGCAAGGGTGCTGATTTGGAGGATGTTGTGAAGACTTTGGTAGGGGCTATCAAAGAGATCTCCTACAAGTTGGCAAGAGCTGAGAAGGGAATTGGGCAGACTTCACAAGGTCAAAAAAGCACAAAGCCATGATAGATTTTCCAATCATCCTAGGGGTGATTAGAGATCTAATGATAGAGGGAAAGGACCCATGGGGTCTACAAATAGACATCCTCAAGCATGTGAAGGAAGAGTGTTACCCGATCCCCTAACTGCTAGGGTCTTTGTTGTTGAGGAAGTTGCTGATATTGATTGGTGCGATAGGTGTTTTCTGCCCCATCCTCCATGTGAAGTGGACCAGCAAGATGGTGAAGCTTATAATGATGATGTTACTGGTGATGATATATGCATGGTGGGTTTTTCTTCAAGCTCATAAGGAGGAGAAAAATCTACTGAAGTGATAAGTGTAAGGACAATTAGAACCTTTTGGGATTGCATCAAACGGTACAAAGTATTTCTTCCCCTCATACTCTTGAAGTTGATATAGTGCAAGATTTTTAAATTCCTAGCAATGACTTTGAATACTTAAGAGATTTGATGATTAAGAAGTATGATGGTGGTATCCCTTCAGAGGAAGATAGACAATTGTTGATGAATGTTGTTGTAGCTCAAGAGAAAGACTATAACACTAGAAGTAAAGTTGTTAAGGGAGCTGGGCCTCAAGCCAAACCTAAAACACCCTTGCTTACAATTATTCCCAAAGAAGCTTCTAGGAGAGAAGCACCTACCAAAATCTCTGTTGTCCCAAGAAAAATTACAGTCCTCCTCATGCCCAAGCTACCAAGAATCCCTTGCCATCTAATGAATCTTCTTGTCTCCTTTCCAATGTTTCTTTGCCAAAGAGTGTTCCATATGACATAGCCCATGTATTGAGCCAAATCAAAGTGAGTGTTCTAATCATTGAGTTGCTTAGGATTCCTGAGCATAAGAAGAGGGTATTTGAGTACTTGGGATTGAAGGAGGAGAAGACTAATCCAGGTAGAAATGTAAATGTTGTTGAAACTCCTCCTCGGTCATTGCTGACCTTGAAACACCACTAGCAGTAGAGGATTTTGGAGAGACACCTGAGGTATACTTGGGGACATCCTTGGTTGATTCCCAATTGAATGTTGATCCATTCTTCACAACTCTGATCATAAAGGATAGGCTACTTCACAATTGTATGTTTGATTCCAGTGCATCATGTAATGTCATGCCTCTAGAAGTCATGAATGAGTTAGATATCAAAGTGACAACAGCCTATGGAAAGTGTACTGCCATGGACTCAAGGGAAGTGTCGGTAGTTGGTTGTGTGAAGGGTTTGGTGGTGTAGCTTGCATCTTATCTCGGGAGGAATTTAAAATTGGATGTTGTGATTGTTGATTGCCCTGCCAAATGGGGTATGTTATTGTCAAGAAAGTGGGCTGCAAGTGTTGGAGGGAGTGTCCAAATGGATATGTCTTTTACCACCATTCCCATTGAGGGCAGCCTTGTCAAATTATATGGAGAGAAGAAAATGTTGCATCTAATTGAGGATCCAAACAATGCTTCCTATGAGGTGTTGTTTACTGATGTTGATGCTGATAATTTTATTGGGTTTGCTGATGGAAAAGAACACAAGATGGGTCAGTCAAAGTGCCTTGATTAGGTAAGTTCTCCTTGGACCTTTCTATTTGATGGAGCTTGCTCCAAATTTGGAAATGGTGCTTTGGTATAATTCTGATTTCTCCTAGCTTGGAAGAGTTTTTTTTTCCTTCAAGCTTAATTTTGAATGTCCTAACAACATTGTTGAGTATGAAGCCTTATTGTTGGGTCTGAGAATTGCATGGAAGTATGGTGTCAAGAACATCATTGCAAAAGGAGATTCGAGCTAGTTGTCAAACAAATAATAAAAGCGTATGCTACAAAAATCAAATGGATGAAACAAAGATAAGCATGCAGTTTGGGATCTAATTGAGATGTTTGATTTTTTCAATATTGTGCATCATGACAGAAGTTTGAATGTTGTTGCTGACAAGTTTGTAGTTTGGGGTCAAGATTTGGAGATTGCACCATTTCACCTTATTGTGAGTACAATGTTGAAGTGTTAACTAGGCCGGTTGTCCCCAGACAACATCAAGCATTGGAAAATGTTTAATGATGATGCTCGAGTGCAAAGGTTCTTGTAAAATCAAGGTGAGTTTGTAGATTAGAATATTGATTGAGAACTAATGGTATGTGTGACTAAAGGAAGAGAGACTTTGTTTGGAAAATATATTATCCAATTGAAAACTAACACCATTCCTAGAGGTCTTGTTGCACTTGAGTCAAATTTTAGCAATGCTGATTGTATCATCAATAGAAACATGTCTTCCTCAAGGGATGTGGAAGAGCATGACTTGGGAACTAATGATAAACCAAGAAAATTTTGGTTGGGCAGCAGTTTAAGCAAGGAAGAAAAATAGTCCTACCTCCAATTGTTAAAACAATATCAAGACTATCTTGCCTGGTCATATTCAAAGCTGAAAGCATATAGAGAAGACTTATTCCAACATGAGATACCTCTTGAGAAAGGTGTCAAACCATTCAAACAGAAGCAAAGTCCAATTAATCCACTCCTCTCCATGAAAATGCAAGATGAATTGAAGAAACTGAAGGAGGGAGGGATCATTCAGCCCACGAGGTATTCATCTTGGGTTGCAAACCTCTGTGCCGATCAAAAAGAAGAATGGAGATATCGACTTTGTGTAGACTTCAAATATCTCGAATAGAGATTCACCAAATACAATTATCCTTTTCCAAACATGGATAACATGTTGTAGTTAGTGACTAGATCTGAATTGTTGTCCACCTTAGATGGTTTCTCATCTACAATAAAGTTGTTTTCAAAGAGTCGAAAGATTTAAAATTGCCTTTACCACTCCTTGGGGAACATATGTTTATGTGAGAATGCCTTTTGGTCTCATGAATGATGGGGCTACTTTCCAAAGAGCAATGAATGTTGCTTTTGTTGGTTACATAAATGACTTCATTGCAGTTTATCAGGATGATGTGACTGTGTTTTCAAGGAGCAGAGAAGATCACTTGCAGCACTTGGAAAGAATGTTGATCAGATGTAGAGAGTTTGGAATCTCTCTCAATCCAAATAAGTGTCACTTTGGAGTGAAAAAGGCCAAGCTGCTTGGTCATATTGTTTCAAAGGTTGGTGTCATGATTGACCCTGAGAGACTAGAAGCAATCAGCAAGGTTCCAATTCCAAAACAAAAGAAGGGTATCCAATCTTTCTTTGGGTAGATCAATTTCATTAGAAGGTTTGTGTCAAATTTTGTTGAATTGACTCTACCTATCACATGCATGTTAAAGAAAGATCAAGTTATCAAGTGGGAGGAAGCTGCTATTCAAGATTTTGAAGGAATCAAGGAAGCACTTAAACATGCACCTGTCTTGGCAAACCCGAATTACAAGAAGCCTTTCCAAATCTTCTCCTTTGCTTCAAAAATACTATTGCATTTTTTTTCTCCAAAAGGATGAAGATGGGGCTGAGAGGCCTATTGCCTTATTTATCAAGGCTTTACAAGCTTTCTGAGTTAAAGTATACAATCATGAAAAACAAGCATTTGCCTTGGTGAAAGCAACAAAGGTTTTCAGGCCTTATATCTTAAGTTCAAAATTTGTTGCTTATGTTCCCCACACCATGGTAAAAGACATCTTATCAAAGATGGAGATCTCAAGTAAAATATGTAGATGGGTGAAAAAACTATAGGAGTATGACATGGACATTCAGACCACAAAGTTGGTAAGAGGTTTGGGTCTTGCTAAGCTCATGGCTGAGAGCAACTTGCAGACTGTGGAAGTGAATGAGGTAGAGGAAGAAAGGGCAGATGTTCTTGAGAAATTGGTGAGTTCTGAGTGGTACAAGGATATAATCTTTTACCTCAGACACCTATGTTGTCCTAATCATTTAAATAAAAATCAGAAAAGAGCCCTCAAGTTGGCTTCTCAAAAATACATCATCATTGACTTTGGGTTGGCTTGGAAGAACCCTGAAGGTGTCCTCTTGAAATGTATAACTGAAGATGAAGCTCCCAAGTAGTTGTTGATTTCCATGGGGGTTTTGTGGAGGACACTTTGTTGGAAGGGTTACAACACACAAAGTTTTGAGAGCTGGTTATTGGTGGCCTACTCTCTTCAAAGATGCAACCATGCTAATTAGAAAATGTGAAAGTTGTCAATGTTTCTCTGGAAGAATGAAATCTTCAAGCTCCCTTCCTTTGTAGCCTATATCAATTGAAGCTCCTTTCAAACAATGGGGGATGGACTTCATTGGTGAGATCTCATACCCTTCTAGTGTTGGACATAAGTGGATCCTTGTAGCCACATATTACTTCACCAAGTGGGTAGAAGCAATCCCCACCAAGAAAGCAACACACCAAGTTGTTATGGATTTCTTGTTGAATAATATCATATGCAGATTTGGTGTGCCAGTCAAGATTGTGGCTGATAATGCCATGTGTTTCAGAGCTAAACCTTTGATGGCAATGTGTAAGGAGTATGGAACCAATCTGACTTATTCTTCAAACTATAACCCCCAAGGGAATGGACAAGTTGAGTCTAGCAATAAGAACTTATTAAATATCATTAGGAGGACCTTGGAGTTGAACAAGAGAAAATGGGGTGAACAACTGAAATTTGCAGTTTGGGCTGATAGAATCACTACCAAGAGAGCTACTGGTAAGAGCCCATTTGAGTTGGTGTATGGAACTCAAGCTCTACTACCCTTACATATGCAATTATCTTCATTTTAGTTTGTTCAACAACTTGAAGATCAGGAGGTCAGCCCATATGAAACAAGGATTAATCAGATTGTGGAGCTAGATGAAGAGAGAAGAGCATCCCACCAAAGGCATGTCATATTTAGAGAGAATTTGAAGAGGTTATTTGACAAGAAGGTTACTCCTAGGGCCTTCAATATTGGAGATCTGGTTTTTTGTGGGATAGCAGAAATGAAGATAAGGGAAAACATGGAAAATTTGATGCATTGTGGATGGGCCCTTACTCCATTGATATCAGAATTGGTGAGAATACCTTTTTCTCAAGGACTTAGATGGGGAATTTCTTGAACTACCTATTAATGGCAAGCATCTGAAGCATTTCTTGGATTAATCCCCAAATTTGAGGTATGCACCAACTTGTACAGTGTATAGTGTCTGGTTTTCACTCTGTTTTTGGTGTTTTGGTGGTTCTTGGTTTGCCTTAGTGTGTGGCAGTTGTTTTTGGTTGGTTTCTCAGTTGATTTTTGGTGTCTTTGGCTAATGACTCTATTTTCCCAATGGATTATTTTGGCACTTGGTCTACTTATTGTTCTTGTGGCACTCACTAGGAGTGCCCATCCTCGAGCAGGAGCCGATGTTGGTGCCCATTTTAATCCTCTGTTATATTGCCATCTTTCCCCTTTGGTTTGCATGCTCTAAAACATTTTTCTTTGAATTTGGTGGTCTGTAAACTCTTCTCCTCCAGATTGAATGCTTTGAAAAGCTCACAAGTTATTATTTTTCCCCAATTTGAAAGAAAAATACATGCATGCCCTATTTTATGCCCTAAATTTCCAAATCCACAGGCTTCTATCATTTTTTCTACTTTTCCCAGCCTTTGGAACTCGTGATTGTTCGTTTCATGCATATTTCCCCCAAAAATCTATCCCCATGGTCGAAAATTGCCTAAAATTACTTTCCATTTGTTTTTGACCAAAAAATCCTTCACCCATGAAGAAAAAATCAAATTCGGGCATCTCTAGCAAATTTTGTGTTTTTGACGATCATACGGGTGTCCTTTTCTGTCAAATTAAAGCTCAAACATCCCCTCATACGTGGCCACTTGTGGTTGGACAAGGTTCGGTGGGTTTCTTTGAAAACTTAACATTTTTTGGTGTTTTGGCAAAAATCAAACTTTCCCCGCAACCTCACGAGTCCCAGAGGATGACACGTGTCACACTCTTACTCAAAGGTGGAATGGAAGGTGGAGGGGAACTTGTTATCTGTAAAATTGACAAGTGCAATTTTTGACCCCTAGGAAGTTTGACAACGTTCGAAATGGCCTAAAATTCCCCTTCCGAAAATCAAGTTTTAAGAACTTAGCCATTTTCAGCCTTTTTGAGCTGGGTGCAAATATTGTTGTGACAACATCAAGAAAAGTGTGCCCCTTTGGCACCCTAAAAGGCATGTCAACATGACAAGAGTTGCACCCTAAGGCACTAAGAGTTACATGCCAGCATCCTCAAACCTGCGCCAAAGAAACGCGCTTAAGGCATGAAAATTAATGTGTCGACAGATAAAAATGTGCGCCCCCTTTTCCCTTGGCACTGAAAATTGCATGTTGACACTTTCTTAAGTGCACCATAAGCGCTGAAATCCCCATGTTGACACCTTTCCATCCACGCCAAAGGCACACCACCTGCCATGTCGACACTTCACCAACCGTGCCAAAGGTGGTTGGTGGTGCAATAAATGCCAAGTTTTCTATATATAGGTGCATTCAACCTGTCATTTTCACGAATTAAAAAACAAGAAAAGTCTTTCCTCTATGCTTGTCAGTTATCCTCGTCAGCCTCACGTGTCATTCCTCACACTTGTGGATCCCACATCTGTCCTTCGTCATTATATATCCTGGTAAGTGGTTTCTGCCCGTCTTGTTGTTGTTTGTGGTTTTTATGTCAGGTTAGGTGATTAGGGTTGTATATCAATAACAATGAACCTAAAAAGAATTTAACAAACCAAATCAGCCTGCTGAAAACCCCTCTTCCCACTCCTTCCAGATCTATAAATCTGGAAGGCTCTGCCTCAGAATGAGCTCAAACCCATTTTGCCTCTACTCCCTGCCTTGCTGAAAACCTCTCCTCCTTGTCATTTGCCAAATCCAAATGCAAAATATAAGAAAAACCAAGAAATGAGGTAATCGGCCAAGTTAAAAAACCATTAAACCTTTGATGCACTATCTTTCCATGTTGCATTCAACACAGTCACGCATAGGCACAATGTAGACCCATGCAGTAAGCATCCCTCCCGCGTGCTACCTAAGCAAGCACTTGGCCATTTTTCAAAAAGGCGCAGGCATTGGTGTAGGAACAATAACATCAACATTATATGCTGTGCAAACCAAACCCGCACCACACATGTAAAACCCTTGGTGTGCTAACTTTCTGTGTTACATCTCCCGCAAGTGCACCTGGTGCACCTCAAGCACCTGTAACAAATTTCACATCCACGCCTTGGTGCACCCCGAACACGTGCAACACCAAGCAAGTCTGTGCCCTACCAAAACCTCTTAAGGCACTGGCACCACTTCTTCCCCACCAACATCTAGCATGTTGGCTGATTCCTAAGTGCACCCAACCTATTTAAGCCCCTGCAACATGCTATAAACCTACGCCTTGCGCCTTAAGGCTTATAAATAGCTCATTTTTCTTTCTGCAAGTGGTTATTATGGATAACATGATGGTTGACATGGCTCTTCTGTGTTGGACCTCTTTGATTCTCCATGCAGAGCAACAAGCGAATACCCTCGAGCTCACACATGTCTTCATCGAGCAAGAAGCCAACTAAGTCTAAAGGAAAAGCTAAGTTGACAGAGCAAGAAATGAAATACAAATATCAGAGAGTCAGGATGCCTGACTCGCTTGTAGAATGCTCTCTCGATATCAGAGACTCGAGTGGGCCACATAGACATGGATGATTTCTGGGCCAGAACCCAACAAGTTACCGGTAGCCCATGGATGGACAAGCTGGTGGGCAGCGGGCTACATTTTCAGGTCTTCCAGTAAGCACTATCAATAATGAGTTCATCATGATAGTGGCCCGTTGTTACAATAAAGACACAAGATGTGTTGAAGACAAAGAGGGCAAGGTGGTCATTAACCTCACAACCTCGGCACTTCAAAGTCATGTTGGGCATTCCTCACCATAGCCAGTATGTGGCAGTAAGCCGAGAAGACTGCATAAAGACTTGGACTGACAATGAGGACAAGTGCATGCAAATGATGAATGAGGTTTACCTGAAGAACAAAAAGGTAACGAGTAGATGGCCACAGACCATCCACCGCAGTGACTTCTCAGAGGAGCTAAGTGATACCATCACTTTCCTCAACAGAGTATTTGGGCTTCCTGATGCCCACCACTTTCACAAATGGATGCTCAGGTACTTAGAGACCATAAGCAAGAATGTGCCTGAGAAACGTTTCGGTTGGGGAGAGATTATCAGTGATACTATCTCACAAAGCCCGACTCTAACAGTTTCAATGACTGGGAGGTTCTATATGAACTCCTATGTCATATATGCCACTGCCTCAGAAAGAGAGTACCTAGGACTGATTCAAAGTGGGGTATGGCCTCAGGTCAAGATATATGAGTACTACTAGGAGCTAAGGCTCGAGGCCAGTATCACCCAATTCAACAAGATCAACGATGCCTTTTTCTATGAGGTGATCTGCCTAATGAGGCCGAACATGAGACATGGTCGGACCAGCATGAGCATGGTCACTACCACAAAGAAATGGGGCTTTGTTTACACAATTCCCCACCTTCACCTATCTCAGAGCGGTAAACTTCCTGGGAGAACCCACAAGGTTACCAAGGTATGTGGGGCCCAAGTTGATCCTGCTGGAGCTATCAAGACAGCTAATCACCTATCACGAGAAGTGTATGAAAAGAAAGAAGGGTGGAACTCCTTTCCCCCTCATGGTTGGTAGATACACCTACGCCTCATTGGGTAAAGCCTGGGAAATGTTTACAGAGCTAGAATTTCTCAACTTAAGCATAATTTCTTGGCAAGGCCAACCTTCGACCATGCTTGCCTCCCCAAGGCAAAGATCGATCCCATCCATGTCCTAGAGATCGAGGACATATGGATAGACGTCAACCACAAAGTTGAAATCGTAAAGGATCATTCTCGGTACTGCACTTTGGTAGAGTGTAAGGATATTACTTGTATAAATCAGAACATATATAGCAGAATAACATGAGAGAACACCAAAATATAGATAAATGATGACAATATGCTCATATAATAGCTTTGCCACTTTGAGGGGGCAACCTCCAATACCACTTCGAGGGGGTAACCTCCAAACCATACAATAACACTCCAATACTCAATATGATGATTAACTACAACCTTCTAACCCCTATATATACCATTCTAACCTATGGCCAACACTGAGGCCAACCCTAAGCATGATAAATCATAAATGAATGATATAATAATATAAGGGGATGTGTGCCACATGTCGGCATCTCCATCAACCCATATATATTATATTATCATATCCCAAAGTACATAGCATTGCCTCCCTCTTTGACATGTTTCGTCCCTGAAACATAAGAAGAAGCCATATAATGAGTGTGTTTTAAATTATTGCACACTTATCGCTAAGCTCGATCATCCAACCACCCATATGAAATCTTATCCTGTGTAGCAGCTTCATCATCAACATATTCTTCTTCTTCTTCTTCTTCTTCTGATGTTGCTTCTACTTCTAATTCTTCTTCTTCTACTTCTTCTTATTTTTCTTTTTCTTCTTCTTCTTCTACTTCGTCTTCTTCTTCTTTTGTTGCCCATCTGTCCATGAAAACTTGTTCCAGTTCCTGCAAAGACCAATTAGACTTTTCCTTTTCTAACTTAGAAAAGCAAATCTATGCAGGGCCACTAATCCAAAACTTGAATAACCAAATATCTAATGGTTTAGAGAATTTATCCCTAAATTTGTTCCACCATTCTCTAGCATCAATCCTGCCATCTCCAAAAAAAGCTACCATCCCCATGATCCACAAAACTAGGGTTTTAGGAATTCTAAAAATATTTCGGCAGATGGATAAAAACACAAAGAAAAACCCTAACTCGAAATTTGAAGAGCTTTCCGAAAATATAAATTTTGCTAAAAATACCACAATTTGATTCTGAAAAGTGAATTTATGAAAAAACCTAAAACACCAATAACATCCGCAAAATAGATCTAATGGGGCTGAATTTTTCAAATATTCTCGACTTAGAGTGTTTCAAATTATGATGTAAAAATTGCGAAAAATTTGATACCCTCTTCAAGATATACTCGAAACAAAAATTAAGGTTTTTGCCCTAATTTTGGTGAAATCGCTTGCTCTACGATACCAAATGTAACGAACCGTACACCAAAACCTTGAGGCATTAGTGAAATCCACACATGAGAATCATAACATCCTGTTGTCCACTCAAAATTCCCTACTCTTAAAGAAAGTGAACTTTCAAAATTTTGAGTTTTAGTGTCTTCTCTGTTGTGCTGAAATTGTTAAAAGTCGTGAAATTGAGAAAAGTCTGCAATTTTGGGTCTTTTTGTGTGTTTTTCGGGCCTGTCGGACAATTTTGTCCCAACTGTCCCAAGTTCAAAAGTGCGTTCTGTTCCCCGATCGGCCGAAATCCCCGAAGTTGTTCCATTTTCGGGCCCGTCGGAACTTTTCGTCCCAAATGTCCCAAAGTTAATCGGCAAGTTGTTCCATTTTCGGCCGATTCGCCCGAACCGTACTTCGCGCATTTTCGTCCCAAATGTCCCAAACTTTTCCGGACCCATTGTAACCTTTTCGGCCGATTCGCCCGAATCGCGTACTTCACGCTCATGTCCCGCGTGTCCCAAAAGGCATTTGTGCGTCTTTTCCCGCTTCGCCCGAATCGGCCGAGCCGCGTGTTTCGCGCATTCGCGTCTCACATGTCCCTAATGAACCAAGTGTCGTTCGTGCTAGTTTTTGCCGCTCTACCCGAATATCCAGCTTATTTAAATTGGTGGGTATGTATTAAATGCGCATTCATGGCCTTTCTCTCTCCTAAACGGCTATATAACGGGCATCCCCCTTTGCATTTTTCACATTGTTTCCATGCTATCCTTGCTCGAACCCTTGCAACCTAATTCCCTGCGCGTGTATCCCTTTTCTCTGTAATTCCTTCCCGAGTTTAGGTTGCAGCTCTATTGCTATCAATATGAAGATCAAGTTCCAGGGACAGGAACAAATTTCGCCACTAGAATCTGCCATTCCCAATATTGAGACAGTGAAGCTCGGCATCTTGACTTCGGCAATTTTTGGGCGAGGGTGGCAGATGCAAACCCTACACCAATGGCACAAATGATTCACGATAGCGGTTTGGCTTTTGCTGGAGGTTTTCGATCTTGCATACGGTGGCATGACGTCAGTACTTTCGTGTGGAGCTCACTTCGACCCTGTTTCCAGTGAATTAACCAATATACACGGGGAACTCATCGCCAAGCTGGACGCTGCCGCCATTAGCACCACACTGAGAATCCCAGAGATGGATAATGCCATAGTCGTTTCTCGGGATCAAGCACAGGCTCTGTTCAATCAAGACAGCGACAAATACAAGGTGTGGGTGGTGAAGTCCTGGCTGAAGAACCCTAAGAAAGGAGCCTCTCGCCTGTCCAAAACTCTTTTCAGGTAGATTTTAATGAAGAATTGTCTGACTTTATAATTCTACTGGCTCGGGTTATGGGTTTGCCCTCTACCAACGAATTTCACTTCTGGATGTGCCCGCTCATCAGCATGGTGTGCGAGGGAATGCAAAATATCAACCGGGCACGATCATCATCACATGAATTTGGCGTGAGCATTTGTCCAATGTACAGCAAACGAAGAAGTTCTATATGACTTCTTACCTGATGTATACCCTGGCAGCGTCACGGCAGTGGTTTGGTTTTTCCTTCCTTGACGCCCATAAAGATGATCCAGTATATGCCTACTTCCCGTAGTTCACCCTGGAGACCAGCAATCGTAATTTTAGAAGGGTCAACGACGCTTTCACCATGTACGTGGTCGAGAATTTGCTTAAGGTGATACTCGCCAGAGATTTTCTGATGAAGCCATGAATCTGATATCACGCTACGGTGCCTATTTCATACAATTCAGAAAATTCTCCTATATCAAAGCTTGCTTGCCATTGAGAGCAACACCCTCTGCGGCTTCCCATGTTCTGCAATGATAAGATGGCTTTGATTGAAGTATACGCAGCGCTTAGACAAACTACGTAACTTGCGAGAGACAAGAAGATCTCCGGTTTGCACTTTCCCATCTCTTTGGGAAATTATACTTGTAAAACATCCTGACGCACTTACAGAATATAGAGAGAGCCCCCGGTCCCTATCACCATTCTTTTCTTCAAGACAAGAACACCTTGACTTGAAGAAGTTCATTAAACAGAACATCAAGATAATCTACCATCATAGGCGGAGATCTGAGAAGACTATTGGGGGTGATCAGTGCATATGATTTTGAGGCCGAGAGAAGGCATTGTGGCGGTGTTCTCCCTGCATTGATCCAAGAAATCGGCTTGTACTCAAGTTCCCGAAGGACTCCAGGATGACAATTCTGATCTATACTCATATGAGTATGACAGTGTGATTAAGCACACCCCCTTGGAGGACTTGGATTGGAACAGGAAAGAAAAAGATGATCTGGCTGAGATCCTTGCTCCAGTCTTAGTCAGGACTAAGGTCTGGTTTGACAGGAAAGTTCGAGAGCTCAGAAGGCACTCAGGAGAATCCTCTTCCAAGGATGTTTCAACGCCAAGGAGAGAGGCATCAATTCCCAGGTCAGAAACACCAGTGCAAACCCCACCTGCCTCATCAACACAAGGACCTGCAGCTTCCACTCCTTCTTCATCCACTCAAGTGTACCAGAAGAAGCTCAAGGAGGTTAAGAAGGAGCCTGTGGAAAATGACCCTCAAAGAAAGTAGGTAGAAGTGCCTATGGGACCAGAGAACATCATTGTTCTCAGTGAAAGTGAAGAAAGCGAAATGCCAACCCCTGTAAATGCTCCTGAAGACCCAACTGATAAGGACAAAGAGGTCCAGAGCACTGAACTTCCAAGTGCTATTGATTCTTCTGCAGCAATTGTCTCCAGCGCCCCACTCACATCTCAACTTGAGACCACAGCCGTGCAAACCTTGAGCGTCATGAGCTCTATGTCTCTTGGTACTCTTGCCCCTCCTGCTGCTTCCTCTTCTTCTTTTGCATGGGTTCAGCCTCTTGTTGACAGTAGAAAGAGGAAATCTTCCTCTCGGAGCTCAGGGCCAAACTTTGATGCTGTCGCAGCCTTGTTGGGCACCACTCCTTCTCGTGCCAAGAAAGCCAGAACCACCTCCAGAATAGTGTCTGATGCTCAAGGTCAGCAATTCCTGGAGATTACTAAGCCTACAGTGGACAAATCAGAGCAGGACTTACAGTCATCTGACTTAGAGCTCTCAAGAATTCCAATGGGAGAGTCTACTCCTGAAGGTGAGATCCACAACCTCTAGGAAACGGTCACACGAGTCATTGGGAGGGTGGAGAAAGGGCAGCAAACTATTGAACAGTTGGAAGAACAGGCCCAAATTCTCACAGGCTTCATCAAGTCTCTTTTGTCTAAGGACAAAGTTTTGGACCCTACTCCGTTGACCACTCTTCCACCACCTGTAATTTTGAGCCAAGATGAAGTACAGAGTATCAAAGACATGCACAAGTATTCCGTCTATGGCAGAGCTATGGAAGCCATGGTGGATGATATGCTTGTTGCAGGGTTGAACTTCATCGATGAAGCTTTTAAACTCCATGGAAAAGTGAACAATTTGCAACAGAAGCTCTCCTCTACTATTGGGATCATGGATAAAGAGCTCAAACTCTGGAGCAGTTGCATAGTAGACCTCCGCCTTATGGGACAGACAGATGAGAACATCTTACTGGTGAATAAGGTTTTTGATGATGCAAAGGATAATCTATCAAAATCCTGGGTTTACAGCGTGGAGTGGAAGATCAAAGTCTTGGAGGAGGCTTTGGGAGAACTGAAGAACAGCTGGCAGAAGGGTGAAGCTTTCAAGACACTGGTGGTCTCTGCTTTCAAAGACATACATTGTCATCTTCAAGATGAAACTTCTGGTATGCCCCTTTCCTTGCAAGAAATCAAAGCTCAATTCAGAGCTTTTGTCAAAGATAACTTATTCAAGGAAAGTTCCATCTCTAAGGAGAAAATGAAGGATATTTGCTCTCTTCAATCTGCCATCGAAGAAGCAAATAAAGATTATCATACTCATGTCGAGTTTGATAAAGAGATGGAGAAGTGTCTTGGATTTTGGACTCAGTCTGCGGCCAACACGTCAGTCCCTCGTGGCAGAGACATAGCTGAGGCGTTGAAGAAATTCAGGCAGCAGATTTTGAAGTCAGTGGGTCCCTCCCAGTAACCGGCCACCTGTCTTCTTCTCCTTATTCTTTTCTCTTCTTCCCTTTCTTTTTCCATTTTCTTTGTAAGAAGTTGAGGTATTGCGATTGGCAGTCCTTAACTATTCTTGGTTAAAAGAAGCGGTTACGAAGAGTAACTGATTTGTAAGTTATATAATGGCATTTCTACGCCATTCGAAAAGAGGAAGAACTTGGCATATTTTCTGAAAGTGTAAATAGATTACAAAGAAATCAATACAAAAGGGCTTTCCATTCTTTGTCTATCTAATCTCCGTTATCTCTGAGCTTTCGTTTAATGTTTGTGAAGATCATTTGTTACTAATTTGTTAGTCTCGCTGATTGCATACTCTTCAACTTTGCAATACATGGTGATCTTGTACAACCAAGAAGGAACTTTGTGTCCTTGATTAATGAATCTGTGATAAGTTAAGAAACTTTGTGTTCCGGCAGATGTTATTTACAGAACTTTGTGTCTTTAAATTCCATCTTATTTATACGATACGAATGATCTTGTTCTAAATTCACTGTAACTTCGCATACATAAAGAATTACTCTGCTATCTATAATTCTGCATGTTGCCTTTCTGCTCATTCTCGCACTCTCATTCCTCAGTCCTTTTGTGATTGATGATCCTTACGAAAGACACTTTCGTAATATCCAAGTTTAACCAGAAAATGATATTTTGTATATTTGTAAATAAGTTTGTTTCTGAATAAGGGAACCTCTCCCATTAAAGAGGAGGGACTTCTTGTCCCCTGACTGTTGCCCTTCATAAAAGTCCTATTTGACGACCAACATTTTTGGTGACTCAGCTGGGGAAAATCATATTCCAGTTATGTAATTTTTGATCATCTTTTGATCTGGCGACTCCGCGTTTTACTCGAGGGAGGAGGGCCCTTGGTATTGAAGATTCTCAGTTTCAGCTTTTGGAGCAGCAGGGTTTTCCTTTCCCTTCGACAACAAATAGAAGAACTCGTTCAATAAGCACCCCACCCTCTGAAGATAGAAATCCTACGGGTGGTGTTCCTTCAGAGCCTGCTAGTCCTAATCTTCGAGCTTTGATTCTTGCTGGTGTTGCAGTTCCTCTCCAAGCTGTTTTTCCAAGAATGGTGGTACCATTGCCCTGGGGTCATCGTGTCGGGCCCCTTGCTCTTCCTCAGCCTTTGCATGAGTTACCCAGAGGTAACCGGAAGAAATTTCCTAAATTCAAAGGCGATGGCAAAGTGCATCCTGATGAACACATCGCAGCCTTCATTGTTGCGTGTGGAGTCCTGGGAGTTGAACATGAAGACGTCTCCATGAGACTGTTCGTTGAGACTTTACAAGATAATGCTGCTGATTGGTTCTATCACCTTCTGGCTGGCACTATCACTAGCTGGGACACCATGAGAACTAGGTTTGAAAACCGTTTCAAACCAGCAGAAGATGTGCATGCCTTGCTAGCTCAAATCTCTCAGATAAAGAAAGATTCGCAAGAGCCCATGAGAGAATTTGTGGCCCGATTCAACAGGCTAATAAATAAAATTCTGGTAAATACTCGACCTGTTGATCAAATCCAAAAATGTTTCTTCCTAAATGCCCAAACGCCTGAAGTTAGCTATGCGCTGAGAAGGGCTAATCTCGCAACATTAGTGGAGGATCAAACTCTTGCTGTTAGTGTCGAGGATGATCTGATCATGTCAGGGAAGTTGAGGAGAGACCCTTCCAAATCTAAGTCTGTTGCTTCCTCCTCCTCCACCCCTGGACCTAATACTGATCCATTCGTTCAAAAACTTGCGAATGATCTCATCGCTATAAAGAAACAATTGGCTCAGCATGCTCCTTATGCAGATGTTCCAAGGAGGAATTTCCAGCCCCGAAATCGTTTGCCTGCTTCTCAAACAAGATTAGCACTCGAAGGACCTCCTGTTAAAGTCCCTATCAATGCGACCTGCGAAGTGGAAGAACCAGATGATGATGAGGATAATGAAGCTTGCGAGGAGTTTGTGGAAGAAGTTGATGATGAAGCAGACGAACTTGAGGGATCTCGAGTAAATTTCTTCACCACTGAGGGCATTGATGATGGAGATGACTATGATGAAGTGGTAGCAGACATGAATAGCGAATCATTTGCTGTCATGACTCGAGAGCAGACAAATCAGAGGGAGAAGGTGACACAACCCATCAAGAAATCTAAGGAGCAGTCGGCAACTATTCTCGTAATTGCAAAAAGAGGATCTCCTATTCCTACTTCGTCTACACCAAAGGTGAGTCCTATCAATCCTGCTACTAAAGTTGCTTCTTCTTTTTCCCCTAAAGTTGATAAGCCTAGGATTTCAAATGATGATGGCCCATCCACTTCTGGGTCCTTTGATATTGTTGATCACCTGAAAAAGACCAAGGTCCAAATCTCAGAGGCTGAGTATTATCAAACCCATCCCAAAGCTTTTGCTAAAATGATTCACTTTGTTAATTCCCATTCTAAGACCACCTCTAAAGGTCTTTTTCCCACTCCTCCTTCTGCACCACAGCCTAGTCTGGTAGCCGCTGTTACCTCGCCCAATGACAAAATCAAGCCTTTTTATGTAACACTTCTTATAGCTGGCCATAGGCTCAGAATCGTGTCATAGATTCCGGAGCCTCAGATAATGTGATGCCCGCTAAAGTAGCTCATGCTTTAGGCTTGACCCTCACACGCACTTATGGATCTTGTTACTCCATGGAGAGTAAAGAAGTGCCCCTGGTCGGAAGAATTAAAGATGCACAAGTGGCTTTTGCTGCTTTGCCTGAAAAGAAAGTGTTGGCTACCATCTTAGTAGCAGATATCCCTCCTTCATACGGGATGTTGCTAAGTAGGAACTTCTGCAAAGATGTGGGTGGAGAAATCCAAATGGACTGGTCACATGCACTCGCACTGTTAATGGACAAATGAAGAAGCTGATGCCTGAGAAGCAATCTAAGTATATTGTGCAAAAATGGATGACCCTAAAGCACAAATACTCTATGAGGACATGGGACATGGTAACTACATGATTATGTCCCCTGATGAAATTCGACTCCCCAAAGTGTCTCCTAAAGATCCTAATGGTGTGTGGATTTTAGAGTTTGACGGAAGTTGTTCCTCAGCTGGTTCTGGAGCTGGTGCCCTACTGGTGTCACCTGAAGGAAGCCTACATCCTTTTTCATTCAAGTTGTAGTTCGAAAATACTAATAATACAGCAGAGTATGAGGCTCTCATTCTTGGACTACAAATGGCCAAAGAACAAGGTGTAAAGAATCTTCTGGCTCGGGGTGATGCAGAGTTGATTGTAAAGCAAGTCAGAAACCTTTTTCAAGTAAAAAATGGGAGGCTGAAACATTACCGGAATCAGGTTTGGGATTCCATTGAATTTCTTGATGCTTTCTCCATTGAGGCAATACCTAGGGAGAAGAACAACAGGGCTGATTCACTAGCAGTCTCAGGGTCACTACTGATTCCTCATCCTGACTTCTCTCAGGATAAGTTCACCATTGAGATGGTCCATCGGCCTAGTGTACCTGATAATACCAATAACTGGCAAGTTTTCAATGATGATCAACATTTTCTTTCCTTCCTGGAACTCAAGGGTAATTTCGAACAATTGTATTTTGAGGGAAGTGACAACCTACCTCGTGAGAGTGTGCCCTTTGACAAAGCAGTCACCCAAGGAGAAGAAACAGATCAGGATGGATGCATCAATCTCAAAGGAAACAAGATTCCTAAAGGGTTGGTGAGTTTGGAGGAACTATTTGATAAACATGACAGGTATGTGAAGTCTAGAGCTTCTACTGGACCTCAGCAATCAGCTGAACATGACAAGATTAATATTGGGAGTCCTAATGACCCTAAGCTAGTGAATATTGGAAAATGTTGCACAGCAGATGAGAGGAGAAAAGCAATTGATCTTTTAAAAGGTATAAGGATGTTCTTGCTTATTCTTATGAAGATTTGAAAGCTTTCAAACCAAAAGATATGCAGCACTCTATTCCTCTTAAGCCTGGAATTAAGCCTTTCAAGCAGAAACAGAGGCAATACAACCCCAAAATAGCTGACACCATCTTTCAGGAAATACAGAAGTTGTTGAAGGCTAAAATCATTTTTCCCATTCACCATTCAACATGGATTGCAAATATTGTGCCTGTTAGGAAGAAAAATGGTGAGATCCGCATCTGTGTTGATTTCAGGAACCTGAATCAGGCTTCTTTGAAAGATAATTATCCTTTTCCTATGATGGATCAGGTATTGCAAGCAGTAACAGGATCTGAAATGTTATCTATGCTTGATGGATTCTCGGGATATAATCAGGTAGAGGTTGATACTGTAGATCAACACAAAATAGCTTTCACTACTCCTTGGGGTACCTTTGCTTACAAGAGAATGCCTTTTGGGCTTATTAATGCTGGTGCCACTTTCCAGAGAGCTATGGATCTGGCTTTTGGAAGTTTGAAAGGGAAGTGTATTGTCATATATCTTGATGACCTAACAGTATTTTCCAAGACAAGAGCGGATCATTTTGATCACCTAGAGACAGTTCTGCTAAGATGCAGAGAGCATGGAATTTCTTTGAATCCTAAAAAATCTGTCTTTTGTGTCACAGAGGGAAAATTATTAGGGCACATCATTTCCAAAGATGGTATTAAGATTGATCCTGAACGAGTACAAGCTATCCAACAAATTCCTCTCCCAACCAGCAAAAAGGGCGTGCACTCCTTTGGTAAGATCAATTTTTAAGAAGATTCATCCCTGATTTTACAGAATTAACTTTGAATATTTCTTAGATGATGAAAGGGAAGCAAACATTTAGTTGGTCTTCTGAAGGAAAGGAATCCTTTGAAGGTATCAAGAGAGCTATCGCTAAAACTCTTGTTTTAGCCTATCCTGATTTCAGCAAAGATTTTATTATCTATTGCTATGCCACAGATAAAACCTTAGCTGTTGTTTTGACTCAAGAAGACTCTAACGAACATGAGCTCCCAATTGCGTTCATGAGCTATATTCTGAAGGATCATGAGTTGAAATACACTATGATGGAGAAACATGCTTTTGCAGTGGTTAAAGCTGTCAAGCAGTTTCACTTTTACATCCTCAACTCTCATTCCATGGTGTTGGTCCCAGATACAACTGTTAAGTCAATTCTCACACAGCAAGAATTTGGATCCAAGAGAGGGAACTGGGTTGCTAAAGTCCAAGAGTATGACATTGACATCAAACCAACCAAGCTGGTTCGTGGAAAAGGCCTTTGTGAGCTCATTGCTGAAGGAGCTAAACATGAGTTGCTGGAGGAGAAAGTTGACCTTCCTACCGTTCTTTTCCTTAGCTCAGTTGATGAATGGTATGCTGACATCACCCATTTTCTCACCTATGGGGAATGCCCCTCTCATTTAACTACCAAAGAAAAGAGGACTGTTAAATTGAGGTCAGTGCAATATGTATTGTGGGAAAACACCTTGTTCAAGCGTGGGTTAGATGGGAGATTTTTGAAGTGTGTGGACAAGGAACAACAGAGAAAGTTGCTCTCAGCTTTTCATGATCAGGCATGTGGAGGGCACTATTCATCAACGGTTACGGCTCATAAGATACTCCGTGGAGGATATTACTGGCCTTCCTTGTTCAAAGATGCATCCAAGTGGGTTGATAAATGTGAGGCTTGTCAGACCTTCGTGGGAAGACCCAAATTGGCCTCTTTGCCTCTTAAGCCAGTTGTAATTGAAGAACCTTTTCAACAGTGGGGTTTGGACTTCATTGGAACACTTAATCCTGCTTCTAGTGCTGGTCATACTCATGTACTAACTGCCACTGACTATTTCACCAAATGGGTGGAAGCTATTCCAGTTAAGAGTACTACTTCTGAAGTGGTGTGCAGCTTCATTAAAGAGAACATCTTGGTAAGGTATGGTGTACCTAATAAGATTGTAACAGATAATGCTTCAAATTTCTCTTCAACTGAGATAATGGATTTCTGCTATGGATATGGCATCTCCCTGGCTCATTCTTCAGATTATTACCCTCAGGGAAATGGGCAAGCAGAATCCACTAACAAAAATCTGGTGACTATTATAAGGAAGTTAGTCAATGAGTCTCAACGAAACTGGCACAAGAAGCTCTACGATGCTCTTTGGGCAGACAGGATTACACCAAAGAGAGCTATTGGAATGTCTCCTTTTCAAGTGGTATATGGAGTAGAAGCTCAACTGCCAGTAACAGTGGAACTGCCGGCCTTGCATCTAATGAAGGCCATTGAAGATACTAGTTTCAGTGATGCTTTGGATAAGAGAATTATGTACCTTCACAAACTAAATGAGGACAGATTGGAGGTTGCTGATCGATATCTGTTCACCAGCAGAAGGTAAAGGTCCTGTTTGACAAGAAAGCTAGGTTCAGAGATTTCCAAGTTGGAGACACTGTGCTGTTATGGGATAAAAGGCATGAACCTCGTGGCAGCCATGGAAAATTTGATTCCCTTTGGCTCGGACCTTTCAAGATCAGACACTTTGCTGGTAAGAATTCCTTTTATCTTGATTACATGGATGGTTCTCCTCTCCCACTTCCTTATAGTGGGCAGTACCTCAAGTTGTTCAAGTCCTAGGTGATTAGGGAGTCCCTTGTATATTCTGTACAGCGTTTCTTGCTTTTCTTTCCTTTTTTGGTTTTGGTGTGTTGTCCTCTGTATTGGTCTACTTTTTGACTCCGTTGCCCAATGGATAAGGTACTGGTCTGCTTCCCCAAGTTTGTCTAAGTTCTTGCCTTGTCTCATTCCTTGAATTTATGCCAAGTCATCCCCAGAAGGAGCCAGCTGTTGTCCACTCAAAATTCCCTACTCTTAAAGAAAGTGAACTTTCAAAATTTTGAGTTTTAGTGTCTTCTCTGTTGTGCTGAAATTGTTAAAAGTCGTGAAATTGAGAAAAGTCTGCATTTTTGGGTCTTTTTGTGTGTTTTTCGGGCCTGTCGGACAATTTTGTCCCAACTGTCCCAAGTTCAAAAGTGCGTTCTGTTCCCCGATCGGCCGAAATCCCCGAAGTTGTTCCATTTTCGGGCCCGTCAGAACTTTTCGTCCCAAATGTCCCAAAGTTAATCGGGCAAGTTGTTCCATTTTCGGCCGATTCGCCCGAACCGCGTACTTCGCGCATTTTCGTCCCAAATGTCCCAAACTTTTCTGGACCCATTGTAACCTTTTCGGCCGATTCGCCCGAATCGCGTACTTCGCGCACTCATGTCCCGCGTGTCCCAAAAGGCATTTGTGCGTCTTTTCCCCGCTTCGCCCGAATCGGCCGAGCCGCGTGTTTCGCGCATTCGCGTCTCACATGTCCCTAATGAACCAAGTGTCGTTCGTCTTATATTTTTGCCGCTTCTACTGCACGAATATCCACTCATTTAAATTGGTGGGTATGTATTAAATGCGCGCGTTCATGGCCTTTCTCTCTCCTAAACGGCTATATAATGGCATCCCCCTTTGCATTTTTCACATTGTTTCCATGCTATCCTTGCTCGAACCCTTGCAACCTAATTCCCTGCGCGTGTATCCCTTTTCTCTGTAATTCCTTCCCGAGTTTAGGTTGCAGCTCTGTTGCTATCAATATGAAGATCAAGTTCCAGGGACAGGAACAAATTTCGCCACTAGAATCTGCCGTTCCCAATATTGGAGACAGTGAAGCTCGGCATCTTGACTTCGGTGATTTTTGGGCAAGGGTGGCAGATGCAAACCCTACACCGATGGCACAAATGATTCACGATAGCGGTTTGGCTTTTGCTGGAGGTTTTCCGATCTCGGTATAGTGCGTTGATCTGTACTTTCGTGCGGAGCCCACTTCAACTCTCGTTTCGGTGAATTAACCAATATACACGGGGAACTCATCGCCAAGCTAGACGCTGCCGCCATTAGCACCGCACTGAGAATCCCAGAGATGGATAATGCCATAGTCATTTCTCGGGATCAAGCACAGGCTCTGTTCAATCAAGACAACGACAAATACAAGGCGCGGGTGGCGAAGTCCTGGCTGAAGAACCCTAAGAAAGGAGCCTCTCGCCTGTCCAAAACTCTTTTCCGGCAGATTTTAATGAAGAATTGTCTGACTTTATAATTCTACTGGCTCGGGTTATGGGTTTGCCCTCTACCAACGAATTTCACTTCTGGATGTGCCCGCTCATCAGCATGGTGTGCGAGGGAACGCAAAATATCAACTGGGCAGAGATCATCAGCATGAATTTGGCAGAGCAGCTGTCCAATGTACAGCAAACGAAGAAGTTCTATATGACTTCTTACCTGATGTATACCCTGGCAGTGTCACGGCAGTGGTTTGGTTTTTCCTACCTTGATGCCCACAAAGATGATCCAGTATATGCCTCGCCCGCAGATTCACCACCCGAGATTAGCAATCGTAATTTCAGAAGGGTCAATGACACTTTCACCATGTACGTGGTCAGGCTGCTTGAAGGTGATACTGCCAGGAGATTTTCTGATGAAGCCATGAATCTGATATCACGCTACGGTGCCTATTTCATACAATTCAGAAAATTCTCCTATATCAGGCTTGCCGGCTATGAGAGCACCCCTCTGCGGCTTCCCATGTTCTGCAATGATAAGATGGCTTTGATTGAAGTATGCAGGCAATTAGACAAACTACACAGAACCTGCAGAGACAAGAAGATCTCCGGTTTGCACTTTCCCATCTCTTTGGGAAATTATACTTGTAAAACAGCCCTGGACGCACAGAACATAGAGAGAGCCCTGGTCCCTATCACCGTTCATTTCTTCAAGCCAAGAACCTGCTTCGACTTGAAGAAGTTCATTGAACAGAACATCAAGATAATCTACCATCATAGGGCGATATGTCGTGAGAGACTCACCGGGCTAAGCGTGCGAGATGATTTTGAGGCCAGGAGAAGGCATTGTGGCAGGTTCTCCCTGCAATTGATCCAAGAACTCAGCTTGTACCAAGTTCCCGAAGGACTCCAGGATGACAATTCTGATCTATACTCATATGAGTATGACAGTGTGATTAAGCACACCCCCTTGGAGGACTTGGATTGGAACAGGAAAGAAAAAGATGATCTGGCTGAGATCCTTGCTCCAGTCTTAGTCAGGACTAAGGTCTGGTTTGACAGAAAGTTCGAGAGCTCAGAAGGCACTCAGGAGAATCCTCTTCCAAGGATGTTTCAATGCCAAGGAGAGAGGCATCAATTCCCAGGTCAGAAACACCAGTGCAAACCCCACCTGCCTCATCAACACAAGAGCCTGCAGCTTCCACTCCTTCTTCATCCACTCAAGTGTACCAGAAGAAGCTCAAGGAGGTTAAGAAGGAGCCTATGGAAAATGACCCTCAAAGAAAGCAGGTAGAAGTGCCTATGGGACCAGAGAACATCATTGTTCTCAGTGAAAGTGAAGAAAGCGAAATGCCAACCCCTGCAAATGCTCCTGAAGACCCAACTGATAAGGACAAAGAGGTCCAGAGCACTGAACTTCCAAGTGCTATTGATTCTTCTGCAGCAATTGTCTCCAGCGCCCCACTCACATCTCAACTTGAGACCACAGCCGTGCAAACCTTGAGCGTCATGAGCTCTATGTCTCTTGGTACTCTTGCCCCTCCTGCTTGCTTCCTCTTCTTCTTTTGCATGGGTTCAGCCTCTTGTTGACAGTAGAAAGAGGAAATCTTCCTCTCGGAGCTCAGGGTCAAACTTTGATGCTGTCGCAGCCTTGTTGGGCACCACTCCTTCTCGTGCCAAGAAAGCCAGAACCACCTCCAGAATAGTGTCTGATGCTCAAGGTCAGCAATTCCTGGAGATTGCTAAGCCTACAGTGGACAAATCAGAGCAGGACTTACAGTCATCTGACTTAGAGCTCTCAAGAATTCCAATGGGAGAGTCTACTCCTGAAGGTGAGATCCACAACCTCCAGGAAACGGTCACACGAGTCATTGGGAGGGTGGAGAAAGGGCAGAAAACTATTGAACAGTTGGAAGAACAGGCCCAAATTCTCACAGGCTTCATCAAGTCTCTTTTGTCTAAGGACAAAGTTTTGGACCCTACTCCGTTGACCACTCTTCCACCACCTGTAATTTTGAGCCAAGATGAAGTACAGAGTATCAAAGACATGCACAAGTATTCCGTCTATGGCAGAGCTATGGAAGCCATGGTGGATGATATGCTTGTTGCAGGGTTGAACTTCATCGATGAAGCTTTTAAACTCCATGGAAAAGTGAACAATTTACAACAGAAGTTGTCCTCTACTATCGGGATCATGGATAAAGAGCTCAAACTCTGGAGCAGTTGCATAGTAGACCTCCGCCTTATGGGACAGACAGATGAGAACATCTTACTGGCGAATAAGGTTTTTGATGATGCAAAGGATAATCTATCAAAATCCTGGGTTTACAGCGTGGAGTGGAAGATCAAAGTCTTGGAGGAGGCTTTGGGAGAGCTGAAGAACAGCTGGCAGAAGGGTGAAGCTTTCAAGACACTGGTGGTCTCTGCTTTCAAAGACATACACTGTCATCTCCAAGATGAAACTTCTGGTATGCCCCTTTCCTTGCAAGAAATCAAAGCTCAATTGAGCTTTCAATCAAAGATAACTTATTCAAGGAAAGTTCCATCTCTAAGGAGAAAATGAAGGATATTTGTTCTCTTGATTTGCCATCGAAGAAGCAAATAAAGATTATCATACTCATGTCGAGTTTGATAAAGAGATGGAGAAGTGTCTTGGATTTTGCCAAAGACCATAGAAGAAAGGGTCCAACCCACGCTGCAGCGCACTGAACATTGGTGCAAACGAAATGGTCTTATCTACCTTGGGGTGGATTTCACCACTTCCCCCTTGGGAAGAGCACCTCCCAAGCCAGATCACTTGCAAAGCGCAAAGGAAAGGATGAAGTTAGAGAATCAAGCCAGCAAGAGAAAGCTCCTGATAGCCCTCTTTCTACCTCAAAGAAAATAGTGGACTTAGTGTCCCCGGGTAAAGAAGAAGTGGCAGATATTCCAATGGACACATCCACTCAAGATGTTGTCATAGCTACAACTGTGGAGATGACTGCCATTCCCTCTTCTGCTCCCCCTCCTCCTTCCACCCCTCAGGTAACTACTCCTTTGGTTATGTCTTCTCCTCCGTCTTCTTCCCTTCCATCTCCCACCTCTTCCATCTTTTCCTCCCTTGTGGATCTGTCACCTGGTATTTCCTCTATCCAACTATAGATCCCTTCCATCTCCATGTCCTTCTCTTCCCCTGTAGTGACTCTGAGCCCTACAAGCACTAGTGCATTGGACTCTTTATCCATGCCACCACCAAGTGTTTCCACTTTCTTCCTCGATTCCACTCCAATTGTTCCCCCTTTGACCCTTGTTTCCTCTTCTTCTTCCGATCCCGATCCCCTAAGTCCTAGTTGGATCTCCGACCACCTGAGTCAACATAAGAGGAAAGTCCCCATTGCAGCTATGGACTTCTCTGTCATTCTAATAAAGGGACCCAAGAAGTAAAAATAATTAACTCACTTCTTGAAAAGTGCCGCGGGAGAAAGGGTCATGGAGATAGCCTATTTGGATCCCATAAAGAAGAAAGAAGATCATGTGCTCTGAGACTTCGCAGTGAATCAGTCACAATGATGGAACATCATTTGAGAACTCCTGCAAGGAGAAGCCTTATCATTGTGATGCCCTCTGCAAGAAGCTTTAAGAGGCCAAAGAAGAGAAGAGAGTGCTCAAAGCAATGAACAAACATCTCCTCTAAGCTTTGCGGAAGATGGGCGAGCTCCTTCAAGAATTACTTTGCAGAACCTCTTTAAGCTCTAGCCAAGAAAAAATAGATGAATACATAAAGATTGTTGAGCAGAGTGCAATGTGTCATCGTGGATTGAGAAGACCCTCCGGGATGGTTAGATAATAATTGTTAGGTTCACGTTGCTGCATCAAGATATAACTTAGGGAAATAAAGAGCTACAAGCAGTAGTGAGCTCCCTTTCTAAGGAGTTGGATAATGCTAAGCTGTAGCAGGGAACTTTCTAGACCATGGTCAACTGTTCAACTGACGACCTATTAAAGGTCGGCGTTATCGATCACCCACGGGCACATTATAAAGCTCTCACTGCTTTAGATTACCGGTCAATCAAATGGAATTCATCCTGGAAAGAATTGACAAATTCAAGGAAGAAGCCTTGGATGTGCTACACAACATGGAGAAAGCAGTTTCAAAAATGTCTCCTAGACTTCTCAAGCCATCCTATGAGTTGAGAGAAGTAGATGACACGTTCCAACTCTTCAAGGGTATTGTCTCTCAAGGTCAGTGCAAGAGGTCACTTTCGATTGAGATTCCATCAACAACCTCTTAGCCTGCCATGATTTTATAGGCTCTTTGATCAATGCAAACGAAGAGTACGTTGATTTTCCTAACAAGCTCAAGAATGAGAAAGAGACTTGTGAGGTTATTCACGACCATTTCCAGGGTCCTGATCAATACCAACTTCAAAAGATGATCAGCAAGTTTGCAGAGTATCGGGCATAGTGCCACATTGACTCTCCTGAGCCTCAGCCAGAAGCTAAATTCGAGCCGAGAGACGATGATGAATAGCTTCCTCCGATATGGATTTTCCATTTTTGTAAAATATTTAAAAGCATGTTGGCACATGTGATGACATCATCCATGTTGCACCATGGGATGTTGCCATCCTAAAATTGCCCAAAAGTCAACTTTTGACTTTTAGATATTTTGTAAATAAGTGGTTGGTTTCTTTTTGTCCTCTTTCTCCTCCTATAAATACTGGAATACTTGTATTTTATGTGGACAATTTTGTATGAAAATTAGAAGTGAGGAGAGAAATACTTTGTGCTTTCTTGTAACAGAAGAAAATATTAATACAAATATTGAGACTTTGTGTTGAATTTATGTGTTATGTGCATTAGATCTCTCTTAAGTTAGATCTGTGTTTCTTTTCTGTTAGATCTATCTCTACTTTTGTCATTTGTTCATCAGTATTGCTTTATTTGTTTATGTAAGTAAGTTTGGCTCTATTTACTACCAGCCCAAAACATAAACCCTCTGACCTTTCTATCTTGGAATTCATTTCTTTTCTCCCTTTAGATCTATCCTTCCTTCGTTCCTTCCCTCTCACATTTCTATTCGTCATTCGGAACTACCTCTACTGGGATAAAATCCCAAACCCCACGAAGGCGTAATCTTTGTAAGATTTACACGGGTTTCGCTTGCTAGAAATAGTAATAAACTAGTTTCACTTTGTTGTCTCAAAGAAGGGCTATGCCCCACACACTCGCTAGCCTGCTCTATCCATATATCCACCCACCCGATGATTTTCGGACAAACAGAACTTAGGAATTTTTACCTTTTTGGTGAAAGGGATGAAAGTTACAAAAGGGTCGCAGTGCCGCCAAATGTAGAAAGGAGACACGTGGCGACTTCACAAGGCGGGGGAGTGCGGGCACGCCGAAGCAAAGGGAATTTTTTTCCCTTTTAGCAAAAATGAGTTAGAGCAAAAAATTAAGCTGCGGGTCCACAATGAATCATGGGGAGACACGTGGCGGATGTAGAAGGGAGTGCGGGCCGCCGAGGAGAAAAAGGGGAATTTTTCCCTTTTGGTAAAAAAAGACTAAGTACAAGAATTTGAGGCATGGCTCCATGACAAAGTCAAAGGAGACACGTGGCAGGGAAGAAATCGGAGGCACGGGCCCATGGAGGCAAAGTGGGAAATTTTCCCTTGGTAAAAAGGGGTGTTAAAATGAGAATTGAGCCTGCAAATCCTCAGCGATAGAGGAGGTGACACGTGTTAAGAGCAGAGACGGAGGCGCGGGCCCATGGGGAAAAAAGTGAAAAATTTCCAAATTTTTAAAAAGGGTGGAAATGTGTAGAATTGAACCACGACTTCAATGGGACCCACCATATGCCACGTGTCAGCACCAAATTTCAAGGGCGAAGGCGGAGAAAAAGTCAAAATTTTACATTTTTCCAAAGATGTTAAAAAGTCAAAAAATGATCCCAAATCCATTCCCAATCGTATTTTGACACGTGGAGGGCTCAGATTGAAGGAAAAGGGCAAATCAACTGAGAATTATGCATTTTTCATTTTGGTCGCCATCTTTGCTCTAGAAGTGTGGAAATGCGAATTTTGCATCAATTTTCATCAATTTTTTGGCAAATTCATGTCGTTTTTGCCTGCAAGGACCAATGCAAGTGGTTTTAGGGATCAATTTGTAGATTTGAGGTGTTTTTGAAATATTTTTGCCCAACCCGTCCAAAACATGAAATATCAAATCAAGAAGTTGCAGAATCAAATTTTGGAGGGATAGGGATGAAATGATGAAATGAAAGGGGCCTACATGCTTTGAGGATGAAAAACGTGCCTCCACAATGGATAATGATGAAGGATTTGTAATGATTCACCTTTTTTGAAACACCGAAACTTTTGTTGCAAATTTTTAAATGTCCTATCTGCGAATCATGTTGGAATTTTCTAACAAACTTGATGCGGGGCATATTCTTTTCTTGGGAAAGAAGGATCAAATGTAATAGAAAGTTATATAGTGCATGTTCTTTGACATGCAAAAGTCTAAGAAACTTAGAATTTCACGGGAAAATCTGGGAAGAAGCCCATTCTCTGAGAAACCACCTAAGAAACATTTCTAATTCCTTCTTGCATCAGATTTGTATCATGTTGAGTTGGTTTCAGTTGTAAAGCCATCAACAAGCTCTGAGATTGTTCTTATAACATTCCCCTACTGATAAATTTGGTCATTCTAGATTATTTTGTGTTGTCTCTTGGCAAAATTTGCATGCACTTATGTTTCATAATGTTTTCAATTTATATTTCTTGCTCTTGTTGCAATCTTGTGTCTAAAATCTCTCTTGATCATACATGGTCTCATTTCTTGTTGATAGTTTAGTGGCATTTGCAATCTCACATTCAAAAGAGCTTTCATCTGATAAAGAGATAAATAGATTTAAAATCACTTTACCTTCCTTGAATTTAGAGATTGTTTGTAAACCTTTGGGTGCACCTTAGGTCATGATAAAATAGATATTTCTAAATGCTTTATTGGTTCATCTGCTTCAATATTTTGTGGCAGGTTGTCAAATATTATGTGGAAGAGTGCAGATCTAGGCCTCCATTTGGTGCACATATCCTAGTTGAAGGAGTACCTTAACCCTTTTGAAGCATTTTGTTGTTTAGGTCTTACAAATTTCTTGCAAAGGTCCTCAAAGAATTTGGCAAATTCTGGTTAGTCTTGTCTAATATCTCCCACCAAAAATTCATTTAGAATAACTAATCCTACCCCATACTACCCCTGCATTGCATTGTGTGTCAACAAAAGAATTCAATCCATCTACAAAAATGCACAAAGCAAATTAGGATCATACAATGTCTTCAGTAACCCTTGCCTTGCATTGAAAATATCTCCATAATCTAGGAGTGACAACTTGTGAAAGTCATATTTGGAGTGTTGATCATATTTTCCCAAGGCCCTTTCCATACTATTTGCACAAATTGAGGGATATCTTCATCTCCTTCACCATTTGAGGGTTACAAAATAGGTCCTCTTACCTTGGTTGAAAGGAACAACCTAAAATAGTTAGGACAAGATCAAGTCTTATTTAAGTGCTATCCATCTCTCCACAAATTTGAGTACTAGTTAGATCACATCCTCAGCTACAAAACAACACACATCATGATCTATCTGACTTCAAGCTTCATGTCTAATCTTTGATGCTGCTCAAACTAAAAAGGAGAACAAATTGGGGTACCAACACCTTCCACCTCCTTCTGCGTGAGGCTAACAGGCTTGCGGGCACCCAAATCAGTTGAGTATTTGGGTTTCGCCTTCGGGAGTCTTGTTTTCTTTTGGTTACATGCCTTAGTGCTTTCTACACATGTCCTCTTTCCTATGGACAAAGTGGCCTTTCTTCTTCCCACCCCCCACCCTTCTTCCTCTTCTCCTCTTCTTTTCCTCCTCTCTTGTATGGTTGGGGCCTAACCCTTTGGTTCAAAGCTCCGGTCAAAGCGTTTAATAATAAATAAAAAAATAACCATGTAAATAGGGATTAATATTTATGAGTTGTTTTAACAAGTCATCTATATTTGTGTGGTTTCCTATTTTATAGGATATGTATTTACTATATATATGCATTGGTGTTTGAAGGAACCATATAATAACAAATTATTCACGTTTATCTCTTTGTAAATCTGATATTGTGTTATTAAGGGCATCATTTTCAACACAACGGTCTTGTAGACACCAAAATTGGGTCACACTCCCCTTGGTCCCTTTTCGAATAGCCAACTTAAACATATTCACCTAACCATGACCCTTCTACCCCACATTAATATTAATTTAATTATTTACAATTAAATTAATACTCATCCTCACTTCATTCATTATTTAATTACCTTAATTAAAACTAATCTCCACCTCACCTAGACACCTCACCCCACCACCGACCTAGACACCTCTCCAAAATCTATTTTTAGCATATTTCCCTTTACTAGGACTCAAAGCATTCACTCACCATAACTAACTAAGACTTAGTCATACCTACCTTAATGAACTAAGACTTGGTGTAACCCTAAAGTCACATGCCTATTCTCCTCTCTAACCATATTCACACTCATTAAAACGTAACATTTTGTTTTGTTCCTTGAGAATAAACTGAGTTGGCCCAAAAAGATTGCTAAGAGCTGTAAATTTTAGTAAACCTAGGATTTCCCACCTTAACCGACATTGGTCAACCTAAAACAGAACCTATCACCCTAAATCGTCGTCGGTTACCTTATATTCATTTTAGTAACCTTGTTTGAAAGGTTGGCCACATTCTCGAGTTTTGCAACGAAGTAGGTCTATATGCAAGTAAGAACCAGAGCCTTTTACACATCTAAACAGCCATAGCCAGCACCAAGATAGATCTCGAATGTATCTACATTCACGATATCATTCTCGGGAAGTACGCCCGTGGCACTAAGCACCATTCCACGGATCAACCATCACCATCATTCACCCATAAAATCTTCCAAACACTACTAAGTGTATCTCTAACCTACACCATTTCATACTTATTCAAATTATAAATTTTCTTCATCCCTATTTACTAGCATCTATTTCTATTGTTCATACCACCCTTGTTACCTTCCTGTGAACCCAACCATCCCATCACCCACAATCATCTAATTGCATATCTAGATTCTGAATACCTCTGAGTACTCCCAACACCTCCACAGACCTAACTATTCCCCTTACCATCTCTGTTCAATCTCAGACAAACCCCCAAAACCTAGTTTATTGAACTTCTACCATCCCACCTTAACCGTCATCGGTTCCCTCTTAACCATCATCGGTCACACCTCACCGACATCGGTCTCTATATTTGGTAACCCTACCAATAACATAAACCTAATAACCTACATTCAAGTGACCCAAACTACCCGAATCCGAGCCCGACTTGTCCCAAAGATCTTGACTACCTATCCTACTTCGAGATCTGATCACAACCTAGTCTTTGTATTAGATTTAATTATTGTATTTGGATGAGATGCCTAAATCATATCAACTACAGTGGATTTTATTTTCTTATGTTATCTCTTGCATTAAGTTGTATTTAACGGTGGGTTGACTGCCACCAAGGAATTACCACACTTCCTGGATCTAGCACGCGCTAGGTAGCCCACTGGCATGTATTGTTTAACTCTCTTTGGTGGTCTTGTTTTGTATTTCAGGTAGTTCCTCCTAGCCAAAAGGAAGATCACACAATCAACATTGGATCAAGAAGTCAAAAAGCACGCACAACCTCCAACCGACCATCACAATAGGTATTCCTCCTTGGCCCATACCCTTATCTTTTTTTCCAATCCACAAAGAAAATGGTGAAACATTTTGGCATGCCCGATGGGACCCATCAGGGTTCTTTTGCATTTTATTCATTCTTAGGTGAAATTTGTGTGTTTGTTTCCCTTTTGAAAAGCTTCCACATTAATTTTCTTCTCTGGAATCTTCCCCCTCTTTCTATTGTCTAAAATCAATTGTGTTTTTGGTGCTATAAAAAGAATACTTCTTTCTTTCATTAGTATTGCATTAGTGAAAGAGCATCCCACTTCTTATTCATCACTTGCTACATTGAATACCACATTTTGATTTGGGTTTAAAACACTTTTATGGCATTCTGATTTGTTGGATTATATCTCGATTAAAATTGACGGCAACCTATACGCTGGAAGTCATGACCAACTGATGATTACACAACTAAATCATAGAAAGCACATTCTTTCTTCTCTCTCTTTTGCCAAACTGCACAAATTGGAATATATACATCTTCTTAAACAACATCTCACTCGGAAGAAGTTGTCAATGATCACACTATCAAAGTATTGATAGTGGGCACCCAACTGGTTATCTTTATCCAGGTCACCCATCGGATAATGGCCCCCCATGAAACATAACTTGAAACCTCACATTTAGAATTTCCTTCTTCGTAGGAAGCCTTCCCAACCAAAACTCAGTTCTAAATTCATAATTCAATCTTTAAATAGCATAATCTAAACACACTAAATTCACTTGTAGGATTACGTGTTTTTCTTAGCTTTGTGCTTGACTTGCATTTTGAGGTGTGAGGTCGTATTCTCCATTTTTCTTTCCTTTCACACTCCATAATCATAGTTGGTGTATTCCAGTTGTTTCTGAGTGTGTCAGGACTCATTTTTACCATACTCAGACTTCTGGGTTGGTGTCTCATTCAACTTTAATTCACAAAAAGAAAAAATTTCTTCATTCTGAGATTTCATAAGTAACTGCATCGATTTACATATGACCAATGTCGCTGCCCTATAATTTTGGTTAGTTTACCCAAAGAGCACTCATCTCATCTTCTTCTCTATTTAAAATCTTTGGATATCACCATATCCTCTACATTATGATATTATTGACTAAATATAGCTTCCACAATTGACTTTCCCCAATTTTTGTCTCACTTGCTCAAATGTCAATTTCCCATAACTTGAATTCAAAGATCTTGTGACCGTCATCGATCGATTATTAACTAGGGCATTGGTTGGCCCAACCGAATTAGTCCCTCTGTTTTAATTTTTAATCAAAGCACATGCCAATTTATCTCTCATAATAAATTCTTTTCCATCCTGTTGTTTTCTGTGTCATTTACAAAATACAATCTTACCAGGTCAACACTTATTCACATGGTGTTGACTCGCATCTAAACTAACACCCTTGTATTTCATGCCAGCTTTCAGCCACTCCCACCTAATCCATCACCATCATCCATCCTGTCACCTATGGATCTGACCCAACTTATCCCCATTGTTAACTCGTGATGAGGAGTTCACGAGACTCCTCGACTAGAATCTCGTTGCCCTCCAATACTACCTTTCTCGTTCTTCCACCTAGGATTCCTTAGGACAGTTAATATATGGCATGCCCATATCTATCCCTCTGCTCTCACACCCACCTCTACGTCAGCTAACACCATCTCGGTGCTACCATCATCCACTTTACCACATGTGGTGTCTCATCTAGATCCCATAACCACTATAACTACAGCATCTACATCATCTATCACACCTGTGACATCAATTGTCTCTCGATGACCACTTTAACTATAGCCCCATCTACACCGTCACCTCACATATACCTATTGCATCATAACCACCTCTGGTGTCATGCAGCTTACACCCCTTTTCGATCCTTGTTCTTTCTATCTCGCAGAGTCCTTACTCTCAATCACCACTAGAGTTATTCATGACTACCCCACCCACTTACACATACTACCAACCACCTCGACCTCGTTTATCGCTTATTCGGCTATGTGCCACCTACATCTATTCCTTTGGTGTAGTTCTCATACTCGACTACCATACACTAGCATACCACGCACCTCATACATCCGTAATCAACCTCCTTTTTCTGCAGGGGCACCCATTCATCACAACATACTAACACCTCATTAAAATGATGATGGAAAAGATACTGACCTTAGAAGCATCCGTTTGGATTCATAATTCTTTTACTTATGATGAATCTATAATGAGCTTATCTATCTATTTATTCCCATTATCCCCTACCCTATGCATTGGGAAATGCCTAAATTCAATCGCTTGATAGTTAAGAAGACTCAGCAATACTTACGATCGTTCAAACATGGGTGCTACCTAATCGCCCACAATGACACTTTGCTCCTACAAACCTTCCTAATGTCTTTAACAGACCAGCATTAGATTGGTATAGTGGACTACCTAGACATTCCATTTATTCCTTTAATCAAATAGCCCAAGCTTTCTTAGACCATTTTCCAATCAATATTACCAAGAAAGTCACCATGACCGATCTCTATTCAACTTAATAGTATGAAGATGAATCTATTACAGATTTCGTTACTTTACTTTCTAATGGAGTCTTATTAACCAATTGACGTTCCAGCTTACCTCAGTTTGAGCTTATTGAGTTGTTCACTAGAGATTGTGCCAAACACATCTCACCAAATTTGTAGGTACAAACCTTCTCGAACCTTTGACAAAGTGTTCACCATGGCATGAAAGCTAGAAATTTGTGCCATTGAAAAGAAAATCCAATTACAAAACAAGAACACCCCATTCAAATCAAACGATTCTTATTCATCTTCAAAACCTAAAAATAACTATTCAAAGCCCAAAGGATCTACCAATGCGGTAGTCCTCAAGGCGGGTCCACCTCATCCTTCTAATCAAGCCCAACCTTCTTCCAATATTTCCCTATCTAGGCCTTTTAACTCCGGTGGGAATAGCGGAAGTACACTTCGATTAGAGAGCCCTATTCTTCAGTCATATAAAAGCTTCTTAAAGTTGGAACCATTACAGTTCCTCCCATAAAACCTCGTACAGGTTTCGATCCTGCTCATCCTATGCTGCGTGGTATAAGGAACACGACTACTGTAATTAACATCGCAGTAAAGGCCATAGTGACGGTAATGCATAACTTTTAAGAACATTGTGCAAGAGATGATAGATAATGGAGACCTTGTTATGGACAACCCAAATGCGCCAGCAAATCAAAATTTTTACATCTTTAAAAATTCATTCCCTAAACATAAACCATCGTCTAATCAAAATGGTGAACCTTCGTCTAGCGATAACAATGTCCGTGAAGTCCATGCATTTTTTTATATCATACTGGTCATTCCTCAAAACCTACCTACTTCATCTATTGAGGAAATTTTGGCACGAGCACCTCTACCCATAGAGGAGCATACCTCTTCTACTCCTTCACCCACAAAGGAGTCCCCTTCATCTCTTCCTTCACCCATGGAGGAACCCACACTTTCTACCAATGTCATTTCACCGTCTACCTCACAACCTACCGAGCAGTCAACACTTTTAATTCTCCCATCCACAAGAGAATCATCATCACCTTCTCCTCCACTAACGAGATAAGTATACCTCACCCAACTTATTATCTCTCCTAGTCATGGAAGACTCATCGGACATACCACTACCTATTGGGGAAATTCTCCCCGAAGATCCCGGGATCCCATTAACGTGATCTCATCTCTATTACCTACAGAGTCCAAAGTTAGCCAATTCCCTATCTCACAGACATATTTTATAGGGATTACCACCTAACCAATTCCATTCTCTTCTTCAGTAGTCCCGTTTTCATGTCTGGTCAATCACTTGGATTATGTTGATCATTCCATGATCTGGGGATGTCTTCGGCTCCCCGTTTTGACCCAAATACAAATGTTGCCTGAGGATACTTCCACAATCTACCTAAAGGTATTTTCAGCAACCAAATCAACACTGACCATGCCGATTGAAACAAATCCTTCTTCATCATCTCTATCTACATCCAAACCTTTACCCATAACTACAACCGGTCCCAACCCTTAAAACCCATCCACACCTATCTTCTCATCCATATCTAGACTCGTTAATACCTTGGGTGTCATGCCGACATCAAGCCTTACTCACCCACCTATCAAGTTAGACTTAGTTGTGTCTTCCCAAGCTCACACCAACATTATCCCCCATTTGAAAAGGAATACCCAACCTTATAGGCTGCATACACTTGGGCTCACCTATCACACCTTTGTCACCTTCCCCCTTCCGTCCATCCTGGGGCCCCATCCATCAACCTTGACCAAATAGTATCCTACCTAAGGCCATTCAAAAGCTAAGTAGCCTATTGCTTCATCATGAGCCTTCATTACACCTCATTCACCCAAAAACCAAGCACCCTTACCTTCACCCGTGAACTTCTTACCACCTATACCTCCACTAGTTACTATAACCCCAACCTTGCCTATACGACTTCAACCCTTGTCATCTACCCCACCTCTACCAACCACTTCCACCACAACTCGGTTGCCCCCTTGGGAACTTTGTCCCTTTCCACCATTTGTTTTGCCTTTTACATCTTGTACCCCTATGTCACCTTTACCCAAGAAGGTACAACCCAAAGATAAGAACCCACTACCCTCTAATAAGGTAGTCAAACCAACAAAATCTTCCAGTGCTAGCTCTTCTACCAGGCCTTTACCCAAGCAAATATCATCAAAACCTAAAACAATACAGCTTACCAAACCATTGGGTCAACCCATTTCCCCTCGTATAAATCCTCTTCCCTCCCAATCATCCACACCTTTACCCAAACCCACACTCACTTCCCATTGTGATCCGTTAGTGGGGTCCTACACCAACATTTTAACCAATCTCTTGGAAAATTTCTTCATCACATTCATTGTTGCTTCAACCTTACAATCCTCTCAAGCCCAAACCAAATGGATTTGTTGAAACCAAGATTTATGCCTATCACTGTGTGTAAGGACATAATGTAGAAAATTATAAAGCTCAAAAAATGTGCTTCTCTAACTTTGTCCTCCTAAAAGAAAATTTGACAATGATGACCTTCTTGATAAGGACCATGTTCCACCTTCACCTATCACCACATGTCATCATCCTTTGCCCATTCAACGATCGTATCTCTCCCCCACAACCATTTTATCCACCTCCAAAATTTGAGATCAACATGGTTTATATTAGAGAATTATCCAAATCACTACCCAAATGTCGTTGCGCCCAGACTCACTTCACAAGGCTTTTCTCCCCGGTAGGTTTTTGCCCATCATGTCGTTCTGAATACCGCTTACCAAATACCATCAAAACCTAAAACTATACCACTTAGCAAATCAGTGGGTCAACCCATTCTGCCTCCTATAAAGCCTCTTCCTCCCAATCATCCACACCTTTACCCAAACTCACACTCACTTCCCATTGTGATCCGTTAGCGGGGTCTGCGCGCCAACATTTTAACCAATCTCTTGGAAATGTTTGTCATCACATTACCATCGCTTCGACCTTACGATCCTCTCAAGCCCAAACTAAATGGGTTTGATGAAACCAATATTTGTGCCTATCATCATGTGCAAGGACATGATGTAGAAAATTGTAAGGCTCTGAAAATTGTGCTTCTCCAACTTTGTCCTCCTGAAAACAATTTCAACAATGATGACCTTCTTAATGAGGACCATATTCCACCTTCACCTATCACCACACATCATCGTCCTTTACCCATTCAATGATCAGTATCTCCACCCCCACAACCATTTTATCCACCTCCAAAATTTGAGATCAACATGGTCTATATTAGAGAATTAGCCAAATCACCACCCAAATGTCGTTGTGCCTAACTCACTTCATAAGGATTTTCTCCTCTCTTTTTACATCATGTCGTTACACCATTCATCCTACACCTTCTTCATTTTCCCCCTCCCCTCAGATTAACATGGTTCACGTTTCCACCCACACTCAGAAAGACAAGGGAAAAGAAAAAGCAACTAGCCCATCAACCAACCCTTTTCCCAATACACCATCTACACCTACACCCAAATCACCATCCATGGACCTACATACCCTATCTCTAACGGGGTCACCCATCATGCAATGATAAAATAATTACATCAGTCCCCTCTAAAGATGTCATTGTATGATCTTATCCAAATTTTTGAATCTCATAGACAAGCCCTTATCAAGGTTTTACAATCCATTGAATTTTTACCTAATGACCCCACACCAAAGGTGACCTCCATTCTCACCCCTCACCACATGACCTCACTTACCAAATAATCTCCTTCTTCTACCCCCATTTCCACTCCTTAGTCACCGCCCTTAGCTTCTCGATGAGGAGATTATACCTCTCCAGGTAGATGACCCTAATCCCACCCTTTTCATTTCTGTCTATATCAATAACATATGTGTACGACGCATCATGATCGATGGAGGTGTTAGCATTAACATCATCTCCTCCCATGCATACAATCAAATTTGTATCCCTTATAGCTATATGCATAATAACCTAGTTATGTTGCGCTCCTTTAATGACGCCATCACCTTCATCCTTGCACTATTATCCTTCACATTTACATAGGCCCTTGCGCGTATCCCGAGAACTATTATACGTCTTAGAGGGAGAGTTCCATATAACCTATTGCTTGGTAGACCCTAGATTTACATCATGGGTTTTCTTCCTTCACTTTACACCGTTGTGTAAAATTTGAACATAAAGGACATAACTATACCATCCCCGCCACCCATCACCATTCAAAACTTGTAATGTGTTACACCGACCCAACGATGTACTTGTACCAATCAAGGCATCTGTCACTACCCCTAATTCTCCTTCACCCACGAGCCCATCCACCAATATTGTTGCCACCTCTCCCACATCTAACTCTTCTATTCCTACTACCACCACAGCCTCCATAGCTAACCACTCTGCTTCCCAACCAACCGATACCCCTCTTGTTCAATCATCTAGTGAATCGTCTATCTCCACTACTTGCATATCTACTACCGATCCCTTGGAAGTTATTTTTCAACGCCTCACTCTGGGGGAGTACCACCTATACAACATTGATGCATTCCTCACTCCATAAGAGTATAGAAACCTGCATCAAGCACCCTCGTTATGACTACCACATAGGTGAGGTCTTCACTTATGGTCCTCCCCACCTTCGCACTAACCTAACATATGGGGGACTTGACACTGCTACCTATTCACCTGAACCTCCCTCCCAAACATGATCATTTTCATCTGACCTCCAATCTCTTACAATCCGCTGCTTCACCCACACTTTCCTACATTATTGCGCATGGAAAGGCTTTGGCTTCGGTTTTTATGAACAAGGTTGTCATACCATCATTTCTTGTACCACACGTAAGCACAATGACCATAGTGGCATTGGCTTTGCCACACCACCTCCCAAGAAGGCCTGCATCAACCTCATGGAGGAAGACAAACCTTCTTCGCCCCATTCACCGACGTCACCAGCTTCACCCATAGAGTCCATAGATCCCGAATCTATCCCTCCTAAAAAAATTCGTAAACATGATTTCTATGGGACCTCTAAACTATTAACACGATGACAAGGCTCCCTCTTCTATTCCCTTCCTATATCATGACATGATCAATGACGATACACCTTCTATTAACGTCACTCAATGTCAGGACAATGAGTCTATCCTCACCTACCTGGGTGTGGAATATTCTTATATTCACCGATTGTTACCCTCTCGAGATGCAAAACCATGTTAAATGGATCAACTATTGAAATCAACATTAATACTCAAGACGACCAGCACATTCTAAAGATAGGCCAATCTTTAGATGCTGTTGAACATGAAGCTTTTACTTCTTTCCTCCAGGACCATAGCAACATTTTTGCTTAGTCCTATGTTGATATGCCTAGTATTGACCCAAACATTATGGTCCATAATATCGTAACCATTCCTAATGCCAAGCCCATAAAAGCAGAGCATGTGGAAAATGCATCCTCGCATTTCTCTTCTTATTAAAGAATAACTTCAATGCCTTCTCTCGCTTTCCTTTATCCTACCCATTGACTATCCCCAATGGGTTTCTAACATAGTTCCCGTCCACAAAATTGATAGGGGACTCCGTATTTACATGGATTTCTCGTGACCTCAACCTCACTTGCCCCAAAGATGACTTGCCTCTAGTAGGCATTGACCAGCTAGTTGATCTAACCGCCGGCCATGAGATGGTGTCCCTCATGGACTTTTTTTCGAGTTATAATCAAATATTACTCACTCCAGAAGATCAACACAAAACTTCCTTCATCACTCCTTGGGGCCTTCGTTATCGAGTCATGCCTTTTGGCCTTAAAAACGTTGGTGCCACATATCAGCGAGCCATGACTTATATCTTCCATGACATCATGCATCACATATTGGAAGATTACGTAGATGACCTTCTTGCCAAATCTAAACATTGGGCCGAACACCTGACAATCCTTAAGGTCATCTTTGACCACCTCATCAAGTATTGTGTTCACCTTCAACCCAAGAAGTGTGTCTTTGCATTACTTTGAAAACTCCTTGGTTTCATCATCTCTTTGCGTGGCATAGAAGTTGATCCTGCTAAAGTGAAAGCTATTCTCAAAATGCCTCCGCTTGCTAATCTCCATCAACTTTGAAGTTTGTAAGGTAAGTTGCAATCTATTCGTCATTTTATCTCACAACTTTTCGACCACTGCCAACCATTTCATCATCTCCTCAAAAAGGACGTCTCCTTCAAATGGGATGATGAATGTCACAAAGCCTTTAATGCCTTAAAACAATACCTTCTTCAACCACCAATTCTCATTCCTCCTAAGGATGACCAACCCTTTTACCTATACATCTCTGCCACTGACAATTCTTTAGGTGCCATGCTCACTCATCACGACAAGCAAAATATAGAGCAAGCGATTTATTACATAATCCATACCCTTTTGGACTATGAAACTAGATACACCCATGCCAAAAACTATGCTTAGCCTTAGTTTTTGTCACCACCAAACTTCATCATTACCTGCTCAACCACAAAACCTCTTTCATCACTAACACTAACCCTCTACATTACATACATGTATGCCAAAACCTACCAACATCAAGGTGCATTTTGCATTGGCTCATGCTCCTCACATACCTCGACCTTGAATTCATTCATCAAAAATCCATCAAAGGCTAAACCATCATTGACCAACTAGCAGACACACCTCTTTCTAGAAACCAATCCTCTAACTTTGATTTCCCAGATGAATCCACAGCTACCCTCTCCTTGGATGATACCACTTACCAAATGACCCTCTTCTTTGATGGCTCCAAGTGTCGGCGTGGGGATGGTGAACCTATGCCTTTATATTTCAAACTAGATCTTGGTTGTACAAATAATATCGTCGAATACAAAGCACTCATATTGGGTCTCCAGGATGCTTATGCCTTAGATGTTAAGTCAATCAATATCTTTGGTGATTCCTAGCTGGTTGTAAACCAAGTCAATGGTATATACCAGTGTCGTAATGAAATACTTCAAAAGTACAAACATCATATAGACATACTTTTGACTACCTCTGACCATTACAAACCTCAAACCACCCCATGTTCTACCAATAAATTTGTGGATACCATGGCCTGTCTAGCTTCTCAGATACCTGCTTCGCCTACCAACTCAAAAATTTTGTCATAATACAAAGGTTACAGTCACCTCTTATTTACCTTATGAGGACCCACGTGACCTTTAGTATAAGTAGTTTACAGATTATCTCTCCCTTTCCATTCTACCTCATGATCTCACTTGTAATGGACAACATGTCTTTCTTAAAATTTTCTCTCACTATGTCATCATAGGTGGTCTCCTTTATAAGCGTGGCTTTGATAGTATTCTCTTACGATGCCTTACAAGTTCTGAAATTCCCTACACCATCAAGGAAGTTTAGATGTCACTAAGCACATTCTTTGCTAAGCTATTATTGGCCAACCCTAAACAGTGATTGTTGTGACTATGTCAAATGTTGTGTGAAATGCTAGCAACATGCTAATCTTCGTCACACACCTAGTCATGCCTTATAGGTCACACGAGACCTTTGGCCTTTCTCTCAATGGGGTTTTAATCTCATCGGAGAGATCAATCCTCACTCATCACAATGCCATCGGTGGATTATAACCGTAATCGAATATTATACTAAATGGGTAGAAGCCATTCCCATCATTTCTACAAAAGCTAAGAAAATATGTGAACTCATCAAACACCACATCATTTTTCACTTTAGTGTTCCTCACCGCCTCATCACTAATAATGGAAAACAATTCAAAAACAAAACCCTACGAAAGTTGTGTGATGCTTTTGGCATTCAATTTCTTGTCACCTTATTACCCACAAACCAATGGCCAAGCAGAATCAACCAATAAAACCTTGAACAAAATCCTTATGAAAGTAGTGGATGATATTGGGAAGGATTGGCATACACACATTCCCTTCACCTTGTGGGCCTACCACACTAGTATTCGCACTTCAACTGCTGCCACACCTTTCTCTCTGGTCTATGGTATCGAGGTTGTCCTACCTCTCGAAGTCCAAATTCCATCTCTACATCTCACTACAAGATATGCTCAACGATGATGACTTTCGCCAGGACTATTTAACACAACTTGAGTTGTTAGATGAATGTCGTCTCAATGCTCTTGACCATCTCCAAATCTACCAAAAACATATCAAACATCCCTATGACAAACGTGTCCATGAGCTGACCTTTTAGGTCGGTGACCTTTCCTGAAGGAAAATCAACATGTAACCAAGGAAGGAAAAATTAAACAGGCTAAATTTGCTCCTAATTGGCTTGGACCCTAAATCATTACTCATGCAAATGGATGAGGTGCTTATTGTTTGTCTTCACTTGAAGGTAAACCCGAACATGAGCCCATCAATGCCTTACATCTTTGACCATTTTATTATTGACATCAAGTCATATATCACCTTCTTTCAATTAACCACTCGTCCCTTGAGCGTTGTTCACCCTCCATGTTACCCATTTTTAGGATCAACGACTAAACAAGAATCATGTGATTACCCGTCACCTTTCAGCCTTATCTTTAATATGAGTACCACGGCTCTACTCATAGCATGATTCTCATGGATACTTTTCATTTTTTTCAAAGATGGAATCCCATGGTCATTCGTCACTTGGAACCATCTCTTTCATAATTAACCTTTATGTGTAATGGTTTTGTCTCCTAAATAAAAACCTAATCTTCCTCTATAGTCTTGTCCATGACTTAAACATCCAAAAATAAAATGGGATTCAACTCCTTGAGTCAAACTTCCAACAAATAGATGACTCCCTCAAAAAGGACATCTCTTCTCTCTATCTCACTTTGTTATAAATAGACTGGTCCCTCGAAGGATAGCTATATCCAGTCATTGCAAAAATATAATAAAATGTTCGAAGCTTCTTGTATCGATCAACTTCATGAAGACCTCAAGGAGATAATATACCCATCCCATATAGACTTCTTGCATCGATCAATCTATCAAAACAAACATAGAATAAGAAAATGATAACTTTTCATCATGGACTTGCCTATTTTTATCATGGGTTTCTTTCTAGGTAAACATGTTGTCGTACACTAAGTTATGCTAAACCACATATTTTCACCTCATTGTCTTTTCACCATAATTTCCTCTCTGCTTTGAAGGGACTTATTACTGCAATCGTGACATTTCGTGATCATGTGACTTTCTTCACCCTTAGAATAGTCCATTATGCAATGCCTTTAGGGTCTTACGTTCATAAGCCCATCTTGGGTATGGTAGACTCATTAGGGTTCTTATCAATTAAGTGGCTCTTTTACCACCTCTTACCATTCACCTTCCTCATTACTTATTGATTATCCTATACAGGACTAGACCATCGACACCTACATTTTAAAAATATTTCCATGCCTATGACCTAGACTCAACCATGCCTATGACCTAAACTCAACCATGCCCATTTATGGGTGTCGTTATTCCCTTCATTTAATCAAATCTTTTTTGATGTCATATTCAAACCAGGGGTGGTGTCCGAAGCTATATGCAACAAGAAATCTTAGTGATCTAGTAATTGACTGTAGGTATTTTGTTTTATTTTTTTATATTTTCTGGGGGATTTTCTCAATGTCTTGAGGACTTCTTGGCCAAAACCTTATTGAAATCAAACTATGAAAACTTGTTGGAAGTAAACACTCTCTGTAGAAATAAATTACGGAAATAAACACACATTTTAGAATGAAATAGATTGTTGTAAGTAAACACACGTTATAGAAATAAACACACTTGCTTTGGAAATAAACACACAATTGAGAATGTTGAAAAATGATTGCAAGGAAATAAGAATCTAATCTAGAACACCTACAGGAACAAGTATATGATAGATTTCAACTTGAATAATCAAAAGTATTTACAAATTAATAAGATCTATACTATTTTCTCTGGAAATATAAATACCAATAAAATGAAGATCCTGGTTCTTGGAGGAGTGGGCCCTTGCTCCACCTTGAAACAAGATTTGACAACTTAATATTCTCTCAAAAAAAAAATGGCTATTTTATTGATAAAATTTTCAACATTACAAATATGTATTGTTTTCTTTATATATATATATATATATATATATATATATATATATATCTATCTATCTACAGGTCTGCATATATATACTCTTCCAAAGGTGCATTTACAACCATAGATGTCCTACCAATTCATATGGAACCGAATCGTGCCCAAAATAGATGCTAAATTAGAACATGGCTAGATGTACAATTGTATGATAGTTATCCCTGGATCTGTGAGTATGAAGAATCAAAATCTTCTAATCTGCTCCTGATTGAAAGGATCATTGATTGCTAAATCACCGGATGTTGTTGGAATAAACAAATTCTTATCGGTTCCGGAACTTTAGAGAAGTTTTGGAACTAAAGGAAATCGTCCCAGATCTAACCATGAGGGTTCCGAGCTATATGCAGGAGTTTCGGAACTAAGTCTAAAAATTTCAGAACTAAGTACTGGAGTTTTGGAACTAAGTCCAAAAGTTCTAAACTAAGTGATAGAGCTCATAACTACATAATGGAGTTACGGAACTAAGTGATAGAGCTCATAACTACATAATGGAGTTCTAGAACTAAGTCTGGAAGTTCCGAGAACTAAGTCGTATTGAAACCAATGCTTCCAAAAACATGTTGACCACTTCATACTTTGTTCTTCCGACTGATTGTGACCTGTTTTATTACAAAATTGAATTTCCAAAGCACTTTGTTAGGAATTACAGAGTTTTTAAATGTTATAACTACAATCAACAAAATATGGACAATTACATCCTAACTTATATTAGATCAAACAAAAGTCACAAAATGCAGTAGTCAAACTTGATAAAAAGGAGAGTAAAATAAGATCATTTATTATACATTAATGAGACATATTCTGGCCTTATCATCTCCCTCGTACTTACTTGTTTGTAATTCCTCTTACAAACTTTACTCTTCAAATCTTGGGTTGTGTATTCTACATTCCAATTAACTGCTCAGTCAAATGGCTGAAACTGAATATCCTAGTGTTTTAGTTTAGAAATACTATACCCTGATCTTGTTTCTACTTTCCTCTTCCATTCCTCAAATTGAGTGGGATCTTGAGGTTCTTTGTTTTTCCATGGAGACATGGGAGCAAGAATAAGGAGGCCTTGTTCTCATTCCCATCCATATGCCCCTACGTTTTCATTGACCTGAGGGATGAGTGTGCACAAGGCTTTAGCTCTTTCTAAGCTCCATATTAAGTTTGTGGGAGATATTACTTCTCTTCTTCTCAATGCAACTGTAAGAAGCTCCCATCTTTTCAAACATCCATCATAAATCTCCTCAAAGTTCCCCTCCTCATAAGAGGTGAAGGCATCAATACTTTTCTGTAAACTGGCAAGATAATGTGTCTTGAACCATCTATCAAAGGCATGGGTTCTAAAATGTATAACGAAAGCAGATGGTTTACCATAATGAGCCCTCATGCAAAGACCAGATGAACTAGCTTTCAATAGATGCTTAGAATCCCTTTCCTTCCATGCAATCTGATTTTGAAGAACATAAAACAAATGCATTAAGTTGGCTTTCTCCCACATACAAATTGATCATGAAGCATGTGTTCTTTTCTAGCATAAGATTACAGAGATAGAATTCACAAAGAAATTTTTTCTTCTGCTCTGCATTGGCTAAAGAATAGGCTGTCATGAACTCAAATTCATCTTTTATTTCATGTGGAGGCCACATGTAATTCTTGAAAACTGATAGTGAATGAATTGTTCCTCTAGAAACATGCTATATGCATGAGAAGGTCTCTGCAAGCAATTTTTCACTCATTATGCAAACCATTTGTATTTTTACAAGACATTTAAATTTGTCTCCTTCTTCTTTGTAAAACTTTTCTTCCCATTCCTTTCTTTCTTTCTTTTCATCTTCCATCTTGCTTCTCAAGTCCTCATTGGATGTTTTGATTTCACTTGAGTTCCCTGCAAGTATCATCCCATAACTACTTGAGTGGCCAATAAGTTAATTCAGTCTATGTAGAGACTGTTGACATAACACTCTATCTTTTGAAATTTGACATTCTTCCTCTTTCTCCATCATCTGTTGTTTAACTCTTGTCAATTCCTCAGTCCTGTCTATGAGTTGAGTTGTTAGTTCCCCAATGAGCATTTCTCTTTGTTCTAATTTGAGTTTGAGGAAGTTTAACTCCTCATCCTTTTCTCTGATAATGAGTTCTGCTCTGAACAAAAACAGAGCCTATTTAACCTTGTTGTTTCACTTATTTCTCTGAAATTTTTTTGGGGTTAAGCATTCCTCTTCTACCAAAGGGAATTTCCCTTTGTCTCCAAGATGCCAACTCTTCTTCTTCATGTGATAGTGTTTTGATTCACCCAACTCTTGAAAAACTTGTTCCTCAAATCTCTCATCTTCTTTTTCCATCTCAGTTTGGCTTGGTCTAGGAGGAGTCATGGCCATGCTGCCCAAAATATCAGCAACTTCTTTTTCCAACTTGTCTTGTTCTTTCATCTCCTCTGGAATTTCTCTAGACCTCTTATGAATTCTTCTTCTTTGAGGAGATTCAAAATGTCCAGAAGTGGGTTTCCTCCTAGAGCTTCTTCTAATTTTCACTTCTTTCTCTTGCCTAGGTGAATGTCATCACTTGTCAGAGATAGATATTAGCTCTCATGTAGTTGTTGCAGAGGAAGGAGTTTATTTTAAAGGTACAGTAGGTTTTGTAGTTTTAATCCTTCTTCTAGATCTTCTTCTTTTTGGTATATTCTCCCCACCTATTTCCTTCTTTTCCTCTATAGGGGCATCAATTTCCAAATTAGTTGTAGGAGAAAAAGGAGTTGGTATTTCCCTCCTGATAATATCAGGGTTTTGCTTAAACTTGTTAAGAAATTTCTCCCATATTTCTTCTCCATTTTTCTTTGAAAGAAAATGGTGTTGGCACACCAAATGAACTAACCCATGATGTCTGATTGTTCCAACACCCCAGGAATACCTCTGGGCCATTGTATGGATGGAGTCAAAAAGAAACCCTGGAAGGTTTACTATATATTCTGTTTTGTAGCTCCATATCTAAGATATATGAGCATCTTCAAGACTTCTCTTCCCACCGACCCAAATTGACCATCACAAGTTAAATACTTGACTATCCAAAATGCCACTCTATCAAAGGGTTTGGGAAAGCTGGCCCTTCTGACCCCTTTTATGATTTTCTTAGTGTTGTAAATATATTGGGGTTTAATTTCCCCCTCATGTAGCAGGGTTTCAACTAGTTCTTTTAAGGTCCCTTTGACAGGATTTGGGACATGCACAATTGGCACACTAGATACATTTCTTATTGTATTCATAGAAAAAGGAATTACAATATTTCTAACCTTTGTTTTAGATTGTTCTAAATTTATAATGAATTCTCTTACCAATTCATCATTATACTTCAAGAACTTTTTTAGGAATTCCAACCACCTTCTTGTTCAAAGATAGTTATCACTTCTTCATCTAGCAAAAGCTAGGTATCATCCTCAGGTTCCGACTTCTTTTTAATCCCCATGGTAAAGAGGGTGATTCAAATTCATTCTCCTTAAAATTATTACTCTGTCTGGATTGGCTACAGAAAACTCTTTGCTTAGTTGTGGAATGGATGGGTTTAGTTGTGGAACTATTGTGCTTAGTTGGAACTGTTGTGTTTAGCTACGAATGCAAATCTAATTCTTCTGCTTCTTCCTTGAAGTTTTTCTGCAACTACTTCTTCACTTTGTTTATTCCGCACAAATGATAGCTCATTATAAACATGCCACCACTTTTGTTCCACCGACATCATCCTCATGATTACTCACTTTTAATCATAATGTACAATAGATGACTCATCATACCAACTTTTAAATCAAATCCAATCACACATGTGAACTTTTAATCTAACCTTTAATAAGTTAAAGACATAATTACCGTCCTTGATGATGTAATCCCTCTGTCATGATGACTCATCATTCCTAAAAGTGAAACAAAAGGAAAAATGGTTAGAAAAGACAGTTGGAATTCCAAAGAAGTTCCTTTTATTTTGAATTAGCCATTTATTGAGGAGATCAACTACCATTATTGGTTTTCAATTGATCTTTGAGAGATTTTTTTTGGGGAAGAGAACACCATTTACTAGTTTTCATTCTTTCCCTTTATATTTTTTTTTTTTTTTTTTTTTTTTTTTGGGGGAAGAGAATGTCATTTGCTTGGTTTTCATTCTCTTCCCTTTATTTTGGATCTATCATCTGATTATTTGATCATTTTAGAAGAACTAGGTTCTTCCATATGATCAAATTCTTTGTCTTCTCCAATCTGCCTCAAGAATTCATCCTTTGGAGGTTTCCTATAAAGTTTTAGCCTATGTCCATTAACCAAAAGTTTCCTTCTATTGCCATTAATGGGAAGTAGCTGAATAGACTCATTGTCAAATATCTACTCAATTTGATAGGGTCCCAACCATCTGGTTCTCAACTTGCCCTTGAATTTTGGTACTTAGAATCAAACAGTAATGCCCAATCTCCTACCTTGAATTTCCTTTTCTTGATATGTGTGTCATGTCACTACTTCCTTTGATCTTGGATTATCTCTATCTGTTGAAGTGCTTCCATTCTTAACTCATCCAATTCATTGAGTTAAAGAATTCTTTCCTTTTGTGTTGCATCCAACTCAATACGCACTTTATTTATTGTCCTCAATGTTTGTAGTTCAAATTCAATAGGTAACAAGGGTTTTCCCATAGACTAACTCATATGGTGAAAACCTGTTGTATTCTTCCAAATTGTATTATATGCCCAAACACCTCGGGTAGTCTCTTTACCTAATCTCTTCTATCTCGATTCAACTTTTTTTTGGTAAGGATGTTTTCCAATTCTCTTGTTTGTTACTTTTGCTTGTCCATTTGATTGTGGGTGATAGGGAGATGACTTCCTATGATTGATCTAATAATGCATTGTGAAGGCTTGGATCATATTAGACATGAATTGTGGCCCCTGATTTGAAACTATACTCCTTGGCGCCCCAAACTTCATCATAATTTTGTGCCAAAGGAAATCAACAACGCTTCTTCTTGATGGCATTTGTTAAAGCTTGCACCTCTGCCCATTTTTCACATAATCAGTACACACAAGAATGTACTCATTTCCTTGTGAAGGAGGACTAAAGGGACCAACAAAATCCAACCCCCATCTTTCAAATGGTTCAATCACTACTTGAGGTTGCAGAGGCATTTCATTGGTAAAAGTTGGTTGTCCCATCCTTTGTCGGGATCACACCGCTTGATATATCTCTTCACATCTTTGTACAGATATGGTCAATAATAGTCTAGTGCCAAGTATCTTGTGAGTTGTTCTTTTCACTGAAAAGTTTCCTCCACTTGGTTCATCATGACATGCCCTGAGTATGTCAAATATTTCATCTTCTCTCACACACTTACGTAAAACCAAATCAAGACCACATTTAAACAACATTCCATTTAACCATTTAAATTGTGCACTGGTTTTGATCAACTTCTTCATTTGTTTCTTAATGAAAGGAGGAAACTTCCATGTTGTAAGATAATTTGCCATATCAGCAAACCATGGTATATTAGCTGAAATAGAAAATAATTGTTTATCTGGAAATTTTTCCTTAACTGGATCTTGCTTCCCTGTAGTGGTCAGTCTTGACAAGAAATCAGCTACCACATTAGATTTTCCTAGATTATCTACTATGGTAATATCAAATTATTGTAAAAGTAATAACCATCTAATTATCCTACCTCCAACCACTGGTTTGTTCATTAAGTACCTAATTGTTGAGTGATTTGTATGTATAAATATTTTGTACCCTGTGATATAATGTTTGGATTTATTAATTGCATAGATCGCAGCAAGAAATTCTTTTTCAGTGGTGTTGTAGTTTCTTTCAATGGGAGTAAGATTTTTACTGAGGTGATAAATAACATACATTTTCCTTTCTTCATCTTTCTATCCCAAAATTGCACCAATGGAGTTATTTGAGGCATCTATTTAGATGTGAAAAGGTTTTTCCCAATTAGGTCCTCTCAATATTGGGGCAGTGATTAATTTTTCTTTAATTTCATCAAAAGCATGCTGACATCTTTCATCCCAAAGAAATTCACAATCCTTGGTAAGCAAATTAAACATGGTGGTAAGAAAATTAAACATGGGGGCAACAATTTTACTAAAATCCTTGATAAAGCACCTATAGTATCCAACATGCCCTAAAAATGACTTGATATCTATGGGGGTTTGAGGAATAGGTAAGTCTGAAATAATTCTGATTTTGTTTTGGTCAACCTGAATTCCTCTTTTTGAAATGTGGTGTCCTAATACAATCCCCTCATCAACCATCATCAAACACTTCTCATGACTAAGAGACAGATGGTGTTGCTCACATCTTGTTAATACTCTATCTAAATTCCTCAAAGCATCATCAAATGTGTCTCCATGCATAGTGAAGTCATCCATGTATACCTCTACATAGTCATTTGTTAGGTCTACAAAAATTACTAATACAGCTCTTTGGAAGGTTGTTAGAGCATTACATAATCCAAATAGTAATACCCTGTAGGAAAAGGTACCCCATGGACATGTAAAGGTAGTTTTGTCCTAATCCTTAGCAGCAACTCTGATTTGATTATATCCACTAAAGCCATCTAGGAAGGAAAAGTATTGCTTACCTGCAAGGTTGTCTAGGACTTGATCTATGAATGGTAAGGGAAAATAATCTCTCAGTGTGGCTTTGTTCAGTTCCCTATAGTCAACACAAATTCTCCATTTTCCGTTCTTTTTAGGAATAATTACAAGAGGATACACCCACTAACTATCTGAGATAGGGTAGATAAAACCTACTTGTAATAGTTTTTCAATTTCTTGCTTGACTATATCTCTTAAGGCTAGATTAATCCTTCTCTGAGGTTGCCTAACTAGTATAATGTTTTCAGTATAGATGTGATGAGTGAAAATACTTGGATGGATTCCTTTCATATCTTTGTAGTCCCAAGAAAAATCTCTAGTATGATTTTTCATAACATCAAACAATTTAGCTTCTTCATCATTCTTCAACCAACTTGTTAATGTTCAAAATTTTACCCAATTTGAATCTCAACATGTTTGGTTCTAATGTGTGATGAACTGATTTTTTGAAAGGGTTCCATTAAGGTATTTAGTGGACATGCATGTGGAAACAACATATGATATGTAGCAACATCTCCAAAATTTCCTTGAGACAGAATATTGGAAAAAGGACAGTAGGAAGAGTTATGATACTTATCTTGTTGTAGGTCGAACTCCTCGTCATTGTTGCTTTCCAGAAATTCTTCACCATTTCTTGATATATTTGAAACTGAAGCTACTGATTCTTCCTCTCCCCAAGAGAAATCTTGTTCCTCCTGGAGTGAAATTATTTACAGTCATAGGGAATTGTTGTTGGTGTGGTTTTGGAACTAAATGTGATGGTTCTGGAACTAAATCGATGATTAGAACAAAGTCTGCAAGTTCTAGAACTAAGTTCGTAGGTTCCTAACTATTCCCGATTTCTCCAAGGAAAATTGGTGTTCATTCAATGGTTGATTAATCATATCTTCTACCTCATGTACATGATCTGCAAACGTGATCATGGCCAAAGAAGACAGTTTTTCTTATTAGTATCAGGAGCATCAACCCACAATTGTTCTTGATTATCAATAGAAGGTCATGCAAAAGGATATAAGGAAATTTGCTTAGAATTCTTACCATTTGAGATAGTCATATCACCTGATCTGCAATCAATTAAGGTCAGAATTGTAGCTAACCATGGTCTACCCAAAATAATGGGATAACCAAGTGTTTTACCTTTTGGCTGCAATATAAGGAAATCAACTGGATATTCCCATGACTCCACCATAACCGCCACATCTTTAATAAATCCTTATGGTTTTGCTATAGACTGATCTGCCATCTACAATATGGTGTTAGTAGGTTGTATACATGTTAATGGTAATGTTTTCAAAGTTTCCACTTGTCATCACATTTATAGTCACTCCCAAATCAACCAAAACATTATGTATATCTTTATTCCCTATAGAGACAAAAATAATAGGACTTCCAGATCTCTGTATTTGGGAAGTAAAATTTTTCCTGCTAATAAATCAACAAGTTTCCCATCTACCTTAATAGTCCTGGGGTACTGCTTCTTCCTTCCATGTCTTTTTAAACATAGCATTTTGATTAATTTGTTCAATTCTGAATGTCCTTAATTGCTTGTAATAATGGTATTTCAATATTCAATTTCCTTAGTTCTTATACCAACTCAAATTCCTTAGTCTCTATGGCTTCTTTAAATCTCTCTAGAAATGGAGTCTCAGTAGAGTTGTTATCTGGTTCCTTATCTTTTTCTTTTACATCCTTCTTGGGAACAAATTGTACTAGGGGTTTCAGTTTCTTCTATCATCTCAATGATTATAATAGGTGGACTGCTAATTATTTTTCCAGATCTAGTTTGAATATCCTTATAATCCATGACATTCAGATCAACTGATTTTTCTGGTTTTGTTCCATAGATAGGAGTTGTTTGTTTGTTTCTTGGGTTTCTTTACTAGCTGTGCTGGTATTTGGGTTTGGACCACATTTTTCATTTTGTGAATTTTGTGTTGGGGAACCCATTATGGCTTATTGATTCTGATTGGGATATGTCCTCCCTTGAGCATAATTATTAGGGCTCCACCTAGGTTATGACCAAGCATTCGGGTTACCTTGACCAAACCATGGTTGTTGGTGTCCTTGGGCATACCAAGATTGTCCTGACCAATCCTAAGGATTCCATGTTGGTTGAGGGACCCAAGGTGGTTGCCCCCAACTTTGTGGTACTGTCTGAGCTACCCATGGCATCATCTAGGGGTTAGGAACTAACCTGGGCATGAACTTGCCCTTGGCTAGGTTGTCTCTGGAAAAAATTTACTTCTTCTGATGTGGATGGAATGTTGGTTTGTTTAAGCTGATTTTTAATAAATGGAAGAAGAGAACATGCATTACTCTCATGGTCCCTAGATTCACAGATAAGACACATTTATGTTTTATCCAAGGACAATCTCTTATTGCATGCTTCTTCCTGCATCTAGGACAATACATAGCTAATGGTTCAGTTTTAGCATTTGCTTTAGCTTGCAATCCATCCATGGTGGAGGTTAATTGAACTAAAATGTCTGTTTTAAAGTTTTCCAATTCATCCATCAGTTTGTTCATATTTGGGTTTAAATTTTTAATTATTTTTCCTTTTCTAGGTCCACCCCTTATTCGTGAATAAATTCTATAAATGTCTTTAATATCATTCATTCTTAATTGATCAATGTTTCCACCTCCCATCAAATCAAGTGCCTCCCTTGATTCATCATCCAAACCTTTAAGAAAAATAGTTTTGCTTAACTCTTCTTGTAGTACAAATCCACATCTTTTACTCACAAAGAGGAATCTGTCTAAATAATCTTCCATATTCTCATCCTCCTGCTTGATTTTGAAAAATTCTTCCTTCCTATTCCTCCCTCTACAATAATCTTGATACTTGTCTAGGAAGGAAACTTCCATTTGTGCCCAAGTGGTAATAGAATTAGATGTTAATCCCATAAACCACCTCATTGTTGCATCCTTCAGGGTAGATGGAAACAACTTGAGTTTCTGATTATTTGTTTTGTAATCATAAGTTTGACACAGTACTTTAAATTCAAACAGAAATTGGTCAGGGTCTTTAGATGACATCCCTCTAAACATGGGTAAATGTGCAGGTGAAATATTTTTCATAGGTGTATCATCATCATCCAATTGAATTAGATAAGTAAAGGTCCTATCAGGTTCTCTTTCAACTTCTCGTGCCATTTCTGCAATACCTTCTAAACTTTTCTCCTAATCAATATGGTATGTGATTTGTTTTGGGAAGGTGAAAATTCAGAGTAGGAGGTTGACTACTCAATTGTGAATAAAAACTTTCTCTAAACGGGTCTTGGGATATGATCTTCTTTCTAAAGGTTCTACTTCCTTCAGTGATTGATCTAAGAATTCCAAAGGTGGCAATTCTACTTCTTGTCTAACATGGGACAATGGTGCTTCTAATTCTTGGTCAACTTCCTTATTTGATCGAGAAGATGATGATTCTTGTTCAGATATTTTTGGGAGGAATCGACCCTTGGAGTCTCTTGGTCTACTCATAAATTTTATGATGACGTAGGGAAGATTCTTCAATTACTAGATATATGATTGTTTCTCTTGTTGACACCTAATTAGAAAATTCTAACTATTGTGTCCCTAGAAACGGTGCCAAAAATGATGGGTGTCGTTATTCCCTTCATTTAATCAACTCTTTGTTGATGTCATATTCAAACCAAGGGTGGTGTCTGAAGCTATATGCAACAAGAAATCTTAGTGATCTAGTAATTGACTGTAGGTATTTTGTTTTCTTTTTATATATTTTTTGGGGGATTTTCTCAATGTCTTGAGGACTTCTTGGCCAAAACCTTATTGAAATCAAACTATGAAAACTTGTTGGAAGTAAACACTCTCTGCGAAATAAATTGTTGAAATAAACACACATTTGTAGAATGAAATAGATTATTGTAAGTAAACACACTTTCTTTAGAAATAAACACACAATTGAGAATGCTGAAAAATGATTGCAAGGAAATAAGAATCTAATCTAGAACACTGCAAGAACAAGTATACGACATATTTCAACTTGAATAATCAAAAGCATTTACAGAATTAATAGATCTATACTATTTGCTATGGAAATATAAATACCAATAAAACGAAGATCTTGGTTCTTAGAGGAGTGGGCCCTTGCTCCACCTTGAAACAGATTTGACAACTTAATATTCTCTCAAAACATAAATGGCTATTTTATTGATAAAATGTTCTGCATTACAAAGACGTACTATATCTTTCTATATCTTTGTATTTATATCTATGTATATCGATCTATCTCTATATTATGTGTGTGTGTGTGTGTATCCTAAATTTATCTACATGTCTCGCATACATATACTTCTTCCACAGGTGCATTTATGGCCATAGTTGTCCTACCGATTCGGATGGAACCGATGTTGAATTGGAACATGGTTGGCGTACAGTTGTATGATAGTTATCTCTGGATCTGTGAGTATAAACAAACATAAATCTTCTAATCTGCTCCTAATTGAAAGGATCATTAATTTCTAAATCATCGGATGTTGTTGGAATAAATGAATTCTTATCAATTCCATAAATTTAGAGAAGTTCTAGAACTAAAGGAAATCGTCCCAAATCTAACCATGAGGGTTCCAAAGCTACATGCAGGAGTTCCAGAACTAAGTCTGAAAATTTCATAACTAAGTAACTAGAGTTAGGAACTAATTCCGAAAGTTCCTAACTAAGTGATAGAACTCGTACCTACATAATGGATTTCCAGAACTAAGTCTGGAAGTTCCGTAACTATGTCGTATTAAAACCAATGCTTCCAAAACATGTTGTGATCCGAAAATAATCAAATTATTACTACCTGATCTCGGACCCTTATAGGCTTTAATTATTTGCCGACAATTTTCTCCTTTTAAGTAATCAATTTAAAAATTAATGCAAGACAATAAAGACAATTACACAAAGATTGATTACGGAGTTCGGAAATTGCCTACGTCTCCGGGTTCATGGTTGAACCATTCCACTAGTCAAAACTTGTAAGTTAAAATAGTACTTTCACAAGAATACCTACTAGAATTTTACTTGCCTATCAAGTACACCAGTTCTTTGAAAACTTTCGATGATCAGTCGAATTGTTTTCACCTTCCTGATGCACAATCTCCTTCGGCTTCGATCGGCCTTCCCGACGCTATCAATGCGACGCTAGCACTCTGGTCGACAATCCAGGATTTGCAAGTAATTGGTGTGGCTCAATGGGCCTATTGGGTAGTTTATAATTTACTCCCAATCACAAATATTCCATCTACTATTGCCTAAAATAATAGGCCAATAAACAATATTTGTTGACACATCTCACAAATAAGCTTAAAAAATAATAAGCTTCTCGGACTAATGTGTCCACCTTTCCGTGCTCTAGCAATGAGCTTCTCTGTTGTGTCGGTGTGTGTGTGTCTACAATGCAAATGGGTTCCCTATTTATACAATTTTAGGGCCCAAAAATTAATGGAAAATCATTTATCCTAAGGCTATTTTTAAACATTAGCCGTATACATAGAAATTGGGATAAATTTTCCAAATTGGCGGATTGCATATGAAATGGGATTAATACCCATTTTAGCCGATTTGCATTTTTAATGGGATTACATACCCAAATAAGCGGCTTTTGTTTGAACGAGGGATTAATTCCCATTTTAGGTGCTTAGGGCTAGTGGTTTATATCCCACATTTTGCCCCATTTCATTTGGGGCAAGATTTTAATAACCCTTACCCACTCCATCCTTCACGTGGAAACATCCATGCATGGCTTTAAGCCCCCAACAACTGCTTCACCACCTTCTCTCCTCCATGTGGAAGATTCCACTACAACCGCTTTACAAAGGGGCTTAGCATAATGTATGGCAGCTAAGTGGGTATTATGTGGTTTATACTAATGTTTGAACATTAATATATATATATATATATATATATATATATATATATATATATATATATATATATGCGTGGCATTTGGGAATAATGTATAGTGGACTTACCAAGTAAATAAAAATTCGACCCATACCATGGGTATCGAAAATAATTAACTTGATCATCATGTAGTCCACTTGTCATCTCCCGATAGGAAAATCGAGTGAATTCGACGAGTGGTGGCAAGCCACGTGGTGGCTTGTGGACCCACCACATCGGCGATAATACCATAGTCCACACGGCGGCGGGCTCCCCTCCGTAACAAAAAGTTGAGCCTCTTACTCCGACGTGCTATTCCATTTCACGATTGTCGAAGACTAGTGGATAAAACCCCTTCAATTTTGCCAACGCCTTTTGCCACATGTCATAGTGCGATTGGTCCAATATTGACCAGTTGACTAGAGTTGACTTTCCTGTTGACCAAACTTTGACCGACATAACTAGAACTCCCGATGTCCGTTTTCCGCGTTCTCACAGTCATTGGAAAGCTCTCGAGATGATCTTCTACATTGACACCATTTAGGGATGTTTAGGGAAATTTTGAAAATGATCCCCTGATCACACCTCCCCACTAAGAAAGGCTTTTTGTCCCAAAAAGCTTCCATATTGTCTTGAATTTGAAAACTCTGCTGCTGCCACCTCGGAAGTGCTATTGTAGTAGACCCTTGGGTCTTCTCCTCCAACCTTCTCACTTTGACAACTCTGCTCCGATCCTGGGACCTATGGGTTATGGGCCCACGATACTTCTATTGCGCCACTCTGGTATCCGAAGAAGACCTTCATGCCTCCATTGTATGGTGCTCGGTTTCTAAATGAAACCTCAACTCTCCTTCCATGCGGTGTTAAGCTTCTTGATATCTGACAACAAGGATCTTCTTTTACTCTATAACACAGCTCCTGGCTCCGAGTTGATTCCGCAGAATCCAAACTGGTTTGAAGGAACTCCATGTTACGTAGAGCTTTGATTGATCCGATGTCGATGATGGACAATGACTTGTCCCTTTTCAGACCTCAATGCCTCCGATGCACGATGCTAAGTCTCTGTAGACCTTACGTGCCTCTAATGCATGATGATAACTCTCTATAGACCTCAACACCTCCGATGCACGATGTTAAGCCTCTTTCAAGACCTCAAGCCTCCAATGCACGATGTTAAGTCTGATTGATCAACTACCATTCGAATGTGTGGTCGCAATGCCTTGACACGGAATGACGTTATGAGCTGATCCTCTGAGAGATCCTTTTGTTGACATACTAATATCGGTACCATTTTGCTTACGCATGATCGCAATGCCTCTACACAGAATGAAGTTCCGACCTAACGTCAATGCCAACGATGATTCAGCTACCATTCTGCTACACGGTCACAATGCCTCTACATAGAATGAAGTTCCGAGCTAATCTCTGTGAACTCTACTACTGCAAAATGGCAGATCAATCTCTGAGCTTTATATGAGTCAAATCTTGTATCAAAGTTGTAACATGTACTCACAAGCTTATTAGGAGATCTGTTTTGAGCATTAATCAAATTTTCTAAGTAAGAAAATCCATTGAGTATTGTAAACCTTTCTCTCAGCATTTTCTCATAGAATCTGATCTCCAAACTTAATACTACATACTATTCATCAATCTAAATTATGCAATATATAATTGAAAAATTGTTGACTTATTCATTTTAAATGGCTTTCAATTTTAGGTATTACCTGGTCCTGGGTTGACTTGTCAACTGGTGGTGGAGTAGAAACTTCCTTTTCCTTTGCAATAGGCCTCCATTCCATCTTTGGCTTGCCATTACTTTGATGGCGAGATGGATGTAGTTTCCAACAATTATCCACCCGATGCCCATTCCTTTGGAAATGAGCACAAAAATTCCTCTTAATCTCCTTCTTCTGGGATGAGGAACTATTTCTACCATTTCTCGATTCTGCATGACGAGATTGGTCTTTTTGGTTTGCCTTGTTCTGATGAACAAAGATCAACTTCTTCATCAATGTCCTTCTCCTCCAACATCTGGCCATTGAATGATTATGCAATCCATAAAAAGTACATGGAAAGGAAGTCCACATCTTTTGAAAATCATAACCATACTTCTTAAGGTTTGGAAAAGTGGATCGGAAGTTTTATCAGTGCTTATGATTATGGTAAGAAACTAGAGGTGGAATCTCATTACCTCTTCACTGATTTCTCTTACCATATTCAACCTGTGATGACAAAGCACAACTTTCCTGCTCATAATCTTCTTGCAGGACTAGTGGGGTAATCACTTTGCTTTCGGTGTTCTTGGAGCATTCTCCAATTTCCATTCCCACACTAGGAAACCCAAACCTGCAAAACGAGGACAATCCTCGACCTGTATTGGGTTAGTAATTCCTTGGCCATTTTTACCAAGGCCTCTTCCATCAAATCCCATTTTAGATAGTAACTTGGATCCAATGCCTCTAGTATGCTTTTCAAACAAACCAAAGACTTCATTACCTGAATCTGAAACTAAATGGGAGGAAGAAGAAGATTCCAGTGGTGAACAACTTACAGTGCAATCATCTGCCATGGCCTCTGCATCTGAAGTTGAAGGTATTTCCTTCCTCTGATCACCACATTGCAACCTTGCCAAGAGCTCATCCTTGGTTTTCAGTTCTAATTTCAAACGAGCATTCTCCTCTTCTAGGGAGTAATACATTGATCACAGGAGAGAATTCTCTTCCTGGATCTGGTGATTATACGCTTCAATCTCATCGAGCTTTGCACTGTTTAGACATCTTGCCCATAGTGCACTTGTACCCTGTTCACACAAATTGAACCAACTGCACCAATCTTGAAGCAATCACTTTGTTAATCAGATTTACTGAAAAACAAATATGGAGCTAAACCAACTCTGATACCAAACTTGCTTTGGAGATTAGCAAGTTTGCAAGGTGTCGATTACCAGCTCTGATACCAAACTTGATCCAAAAATAATCAGATTATTACTACCTGATCTCGGACCCTTATAGGCTTTAATTATTTGCCGACAATTTTCTCCTTTTAAGTAATCAATTTAAAAATTAATGCAAGAAAATAAAGACAATTGCACAAGATTGATTACGAAGTTTGCATTGCCTACGTCTCTCGGTTTCGTGGTCGAACTGTTCCACTAGTCAAAACTTGTAAGTTACAATAGTACTTTCACAAGAAAACCTCTGGAATTTTACTTGCCTATCAAGTACACTAGTTCTTGAAAACTTCGATGATTAGTTGAATTGTTTTCACCTTCCGATGCACAATATCCTTCGGCTTTGATCGGCCTTCCCGATGCTATCAATGCGACGCTAGCACTCCGGTCGACAATCCAGGATTTGCAAGTAATTAGTGTGGCTCAATGGGCCTATTGGGTAGTTTAAAATTTATTCCTAATCACAAATATTCCATCTACTATTGCCTAAAATAACAGGCCAATAAACAATATTAGTTGACACATCTCACAAATAAGCTTAAAAAATAATAAGCTTCTCGGACTAATGTGTCCACCTTTCCGCGCTCTAGCAATGAGCTTCTCAAGTGCCGGTGTGTTTACAATGCAAATGGGTTCCCTATTTATATAATTTTAGGGCCCAAAAATAATGGAAAATCATTTATCCTAAGGCTATTTTTAAACCTTAGCCGTACATAGAAATTGGGATAAAATTTCCAAATTGGCGGATTGCATATGAAATGGGATTAATACCCATTTTAGCCGATTTGCATTTTTAATGGGATTACATACCCAAATAAGCGGCTTTTGTTTGAATGAGGGGATTAATTCCCATTTTAGGCGCTTAGGGCTAGTGGTTTATATCCCACATTTGGCACCATTTCATTTGGGTAAGGTTTTAATAACCCTTACCCACTCCATCCTTCATGTGGAAACATCCACGCATGGCTTTAAGCCCCCAACAACCACTTCACCACCTTCTCTCCTCCACGTGGAAGATTCCACTACAACCGCTTTACAAAGGGGCTTAGCATAATGTATGGTAGCTAAGTGGGTATTATGTGGTTTATACTAATGTTTGAACATATATATATTATATATATATATATATATATGCGTGGCATTTGGGAATAATGTATATGTGGACTTACCAAGTAAATAAAAATTCGACCCATACCATGGGTATCGAAAATAATTAACTTGATCATCATATAGTCCACTTGTCATCTCCCGATAGGCAAATCGAGTGAATTCGATGAGTGGTGGCAAGCCACGTGGTGGCTTGTGGACCCACCACGTCGGTGATAATACCATAGTCCACACGGCGGCGGGCTCCCCTCCATAACAAAAGTTGAGCCTCTTGCTCCGACGCGCTATTCCATTTCATGATTGTCGAAGACCGGTGGATAAAACCCCTTCAATTTTGCCAACGCCTTTTGCCACATGTTGCAATGCGATTGGTCCAATATTGACTAGAGTTGACTTTCCTCTTGACCAAACTTTGACCGGACATAACTGGAACTCCCGATGTCCGTTTGCGCGTTCTCATAGTCGTTGGAAAGCTCTCGAGATGATCTTACTGCACTGACACCATTTAGGGATATTTAGGGAAATTTTGAAAATGATCCCCGATCATGCTTTGATCGCTTCATACTTTGTTCTTCCGATCGATTATGACCTATTTTATTACAATACTTGAATTTCCACAAAGACTTTGTTAGGAATTACGAGTTTTTAAACATTAGAACTACAATCAACAAAAGATGGATAATTACATCATAACTTATATTAGATAAAACAAAAGTCACAAAATGCGGTCAAATTTGATGAAAAGGAGAGTTAAATAAGATCATTTATTGTACATTAACGAGACATATTATGGCTTTATCACCCATGACCTAGACTCAACCATGCCTATGACCTGCACTCAATCATACCTAAAACCTACCAACCCATTCCTCTACCTCATCATATTCTTCCATAGCTTATGGGAGAACTACATTGACTTGAGGCACCTTTTCATCGGGGCTATGTAGGCAACACTCCTAGGGCTTGGGGCCCTTAGAGGTTAGCTCGGCCACTCTTTACCCTAACCAATTTCCCCTTCCTTTTCCTATTCACATTCTACCATAGTTATTTTTCATTTTATCAACAATTGGAAATTAAACCAAACAAGCACCAATTAACAAACATTTTTACCACATCATCAAATAATTCATTTATCATTTTTATATTTCCACCATAGCATATATTTGGAAATTTGAACCATAACATGCATATACATCATCATTTGTCTTCCATGTTACCAACAACTTGGAACTTAAATCAAAACCATAAACCCTGACTCCACCATGCCTAAAGACCCGACTCAACCATGCCTATATCTGACTCCACCATGCCTAAATGACCTGACTCAACCATGCCTATACCTAACTCCACCATGCCTAAATGACCTGACTCAACCATGCCTATGACTGAATCCATCATGCCTAAACCAACCTGACTCCACCATACCTAAGTGACCTCACTCAATCATGCCTATGACCTTGACCCAATCATGTCTAATCCACCTAGTTTCCATCACATAAATAATAACACTGAAATTACACACATAACTACAACATCATACCATGAATATCACCATCTCTATATAAAAATCATCAGAATCTGTGTGTCCATACATATGTGCACATAAAAAATCAATACACGTGCCTCTCATATACAATCTCAACATCTTTGGCACGTAGGCCGATGTAATAATCAAAATCTCAAAAAATCTCATGTACATCCTCACTATCTTTGGCACACAAGCTGGTATAAATAAAAATATACAAAAATATATATCCTGAACACATATGGTGACTAATCACCTGATATCCATGTCAGTATCATCTATCTCCTCCTCCTCTCCTCTGGTTCGGCACCCTACCATCATCTCTCCACCCTCTATGGGTCTAGGTATCACCTCTGCCTAGCTTGTAACTAGGTTAGGCCTCCGTGAACTAGTGACCTCACCTTGAACCTATCTCTGGGCTCATCGTCCCCCTATACTCTCTGCTGCACTATGTGTGCGAGATCTTGGTCCTCTCACTCGAGGCCTGCTGTACCTTGTACTCTGCATAGGAAGGGATGTCTATCCTAAGAATCCAAATGATCTTGGTAGTACCCGACCTCACTCAAGGCATCCTCGATCGGCCATTAGCACTGCCTCGTGGTGGCGTCATAGGTCTCGCGGCACCCTGTAAGCCCTACCTTACTACTAACGGTCTCGGCCCCATGCATGTGCACTCCTGCCCTCCTCTTTGTACCATAGGACCCTATCCCGCTACTGCCTATACCATGGGACCCTATCCTTGAGCCAGTATCGGTGCACTGTGTTGGTGCTTGTTCCGTGACCTGGGCCTGTAAGGTCATAATCTATGCCTGTGTAGTGGCCAACTAGCCCTGTAAGCCTACTACATGTGCCTGTAGTGTGGCCACCTCTGCCTGTGAGCCTACCAACTTCCCCTGTAGACTTGTAATCTGGGCCTGTAAGGTGGCCACCTATCCCTACATTGTATCCCTATAAACTATGAGGGTAGCCAAGTCTAGCTACCCTCACTGGTAGTGGTGCTCGTAGCTTTAGATGGCCCAACATTATTTATATCTATCTCTGTAACCCTCGGAATCATCAATCTCCTGGTCCACTACCTGCTCCTCCTACCCTATTAGCATGGTCGATTGTGGTAGAGGCATAGGCCTCTCCATGTTGTCTCTCTTATACTGAGAGAATGGTGGCGGGACATCCTAGGGCAGCCCAAACTACCGTCACCCTATCCACGGGTATCATCTTGTGCTCTCTAACACGGCACCCCTCAATCCATCTCGAGCAACTGCAGGTGACCCAACTCTACCATCTTCCCGTATGAAGGGAAGCCAACATATGGCCTCTAAATAATGTCAACCCCAGATAATCCCTCCAACGCCCACCTATAATATGCCACATCATGAGTAGCCACCGACACCTACGCTCTCCAACAATAAGCACCCAATGCACTAGCCTAACTCAAACAAAACCCACCTTGAATGCATCTCGGTTAGGGTATACCAATTGGACACACACATACAATGTGCTCATATTCCCAAAGAATGTAAGAGAAAGGTGCGGCATGCTGAACCTCCGAAACCACCCGTAGGCCCATAACTCCCTATATAGCTACACCAAGTATCTTGCTACCAAAGAAAACTGAGTCCTATCCTCCATCATGTCATGAAGAACCCCCATCAGTTCTTATGGGAATATCCCACCCTCCACATCTGGCAATGTAAAACAACACACTGCCTCCATAATCAGGACCACTAGCCTCATCTCCTTGAGATAGGCCACGTACATATCTCCATAGCTCAAGCTTGCGCTATGGAACCTCATCTCTACCATCCCCTCTCCAAACACCGTCAACATCAACTCCTCTGATGCCTCTGAAGAAATAGAATACACATGCATCCCCACTATTGGTAACCACAAGATCCTGTACACGTCCTCTAGGGTGACTGTGATCTCACCCGTTGGTAGATGAAATGTGTTGGTCGTTAAATCCCATCTATCAATGAGTGTGACCATCAAGCTCGGCTCTGAACTATGTGCCTATATCATCGGACTGAATAAGGTCGACATCTATAATGTGATGCCACTCCTCTGTCGTCATGCACCTCATGCACCGATAGTAAAAGATGTGGTACTTTATCTCTCATCTAGCAACTAGTCCCTAGCTTGCACCCAACACACCATGCCATTATTAAATCTTGACCATACATAACACATCTCTTACCCGACAAACCTATTCCCAAAATGCTTATTATTTATTTCCCCACAACCCTAACGACCTCCCCCTTTCCCCATCCCACTTTCCCACCCCTTAACTCATATCATACATACCCTTTACCCTACCTATTCTCAACACACTTAAATTTATACCTCCCTACCTTGGTTTCTCTTTAACTCCCATCATAACCCTTTCTTGACCTATTTTTCCTCAAAAGCCAACCGACATCGATCACCTACTATTTTTCCTAGTGTCGGCTATAGTGTACCAATGTTGGCTACCCTTGACCGACGCTGTCGGTCGCGGCTCGCGCAACCGAATCTGCGCAAAACCTTCTATTTATCCTCAAATTCTCAAATCTAACCTAAAACCCTATCTTACCTTACCCAAACCTAACCTAAACCCCTCCCCCACCCCTATTCACCCTACCTAGGACCTCTCCCCTCCCTCATTGCAACATTTTAACCACAAATTCAAAATTATACCCCCCACCCAACACGGTTTTACCCAACACCAATTTTACCAACCTATTTTAACAACAAATGACAAATTGGGATCAAGTCTTACCTCATTGCGGTTCTATCGACGTAGTGGTATGTCCAATATTGTCTTGGTGGCCCACTCAAACCCTCTCCCACCTCTGCCATGCCCAAATCACCCAATCCACTCCTCTACTCTAACCAATCAAATCAATCCCCCTGAGCTCGTGGACCCATCTCCCTAGCTCCTCTCACCAACTTGTCCTCTCCACCTCGAAAGGTACAATGCCATATCCTTCTCTCTTAGAAAAAGTACAAAAATCAAATGGATTTGTCATTTTTTCCAAAGTCACAACACAACAATTATTCCGTAAAATATGAAATTTTTGTTTTATAAACCCAACCTCGACCTGATCGATGCCGGTCATATTTGTGCCCTAGCCAACCAACATCGATCACCCTATAACCGACATCGGTCACCCCTTATAACTATTTGGCCTTGTTAAGCTCCCTTTTGCCTACAACCATTAGTGAGCACACAAATTTTATCATTCCTGGACACCTATGGAACCATACCTACAAGCCTACACTACCCCTACATTTCCTTTGTTGCATCTTGGGATTTGTTATTTCACCTATACCTTAGCCTTACCCGTGCCATGACCTATTTACCTAAACCTGACCTACTTGGTGTGACCATTGACCTTATGTACTCGTTATACCTTGTGATGTTGTTACCTATGTTGTTTTAGCCTAACAACCATACCTTGCCTATTTCGTGTCGTTTATCCTAACCAAACCTTTGGTGTATCGGAACATACCTAAACATTCCTACACTTGACCTACGTTGTGTTTCGGACCATATCCTATACCTTGGATACCTGAATCACCTCACCCTTGTTTGGATAAACCTATTAACCTTGATGATGTAGAGTTTGCAAGCTCTTTAACCTGGTACCGTGTTGCATCTATACATGTGCGTGCATTTGATTTCCATTACCCATGACCTGATTTTGACCCCGACCTATTACCTATTACCCAAGTTGACCATCACCCTGTCCCATAGTACTCATACCCTTCCCCACCTATCTTCACCAACTACACATTTATCAAACCACTCACCGATTCCGTCTTACACCTCATCAATGCCTGGTTTGAGGGGATCACCTTCACCCACACATGGGGCAATCACTTCCTATTTTTGTCAGCATCGCTTACCAATACAAGCTACGCAACAAAAAGGGGAAAAATGTAGACACCAAAATTGGGTCACACTCCCCTTGGTCCCTTTTCAAATAGCCAACTTAAACATATTCACCTAACCATGACCCTTTTACCCCACATTAATATTAATTTAATTATTTACAATTAAATTAATACTCATCCTCACTTCATTCATTATTTAATTACCTTAATTAAAACTAATCTCCACCTCACCTAGACACCTCACCCCACCACCTCACCTAGACACCTCACCACAAACCTATTTTTAGCATATTTCCCCTTTACTAGGACTCAACATTCACTCACTATAACTAACTAAGACTTAGTCATACCTACCTTAATGAACTAAGACTTGGTGTAACCCTAAAATCACATGCATATTCTCCCTCTAACCACATTCCCGCTCATTAAAATGTAACATTCCATTTTGATCCATAAGAATAGACTGATTTGGCCCAAAAAGATTGCTAAGAGCTATCAATTTTAGTAAACCTAGGATTTCCCACCTTAACCGATATCGGTCAACCCAAAACTAGTGTCGGTCACCCTAAACTCATCATCGGTTACCTTATATTCATTTTGGTAACCTTGTTTGAAAGTTTGGCCACATTCTCAAGTTTTGGAAATGAAGGAGGTCTGCATGCAAGCAAGAACCAGAGCCCTTTCACACATCCAGACAAAATGCCATACCATAGCTGATTTCAAGACAAATCAAGGTATTCGCATTCACGGTAGAATTCTCGGAAGTATGGCGTGCAGCCGAGCACCATTCCACATATCAACCATCACCATCATCCAGCCATCAAATCTGCCAACACCAGTAAGTGTATCTCTAACATGCACCATTTCATAGTTATTCAAATTATAAAGTTTCTTCATCTCTATTTACTAGCATCTATTTCTATTGTTCATCTCACCCTTTTTACCTTCCTGTGTACCCAACCATCCCATCACCCACAATCATTTAATCACCTATACTTGATTCTGAATACCTCTGAGTACTCCCAACACCTCCACAGACCTAACTATTCCCCTTTCCATCTCTGTTCAATCTCAGACAAACCCCCAAAGCCCAGTTTATTGAATTTCTACCATCCCGCCTTAACTATCGTTGGTTCCCTCTTAACCATCATCGATCACACCTCACCGACATCGGTCTCTATATTTGTAACCCCGATAATAACAGAAACCTAATAACCTACATTCAAGTGACCTAAACTACCCAGAATCTAACCTTGACTTGTCCCAAAGATTCGACTACCTATCCTACTTCCAGATTTGATCACAACCTAGCCTGTTGTATTAGATTTGCTTATTGTATTTGGATGAGATGCCTAAATCATATCAAGTACAAGTAGGATTTTATTTACTTACGTTATCTCTTGCATTAAGTTGTATTGAGCAGTGGGTTGATCGCCACCAAGGAAGTACCACACTTCCTAGATCGAGCACACATAAGCTAAGCAAAGCACACCGGCATGTATTGTTTAACTCTCTTTGGTGGTCATGTTTTGTATTTTAGGTAGTTCCTCCTAGCCAAAAGGAAGCTCACATAGTCACCATTGTATTAAGAAGTCTCAAAGCACGCATAACCTCTAACCAACCCTCACAACAGTATTCCTTCGCCCATACCCTTATTTGTTTCGTCCAATCCACAAAGAAAACGAGTGAAATAGGTATGTCCTCCTTTGGGCCACATACTCATCAACGACGTCACATGAATCCCAAACGAGGGGGCATCATTTGGGTGAATTAGTCACCCCATACAATGTCATATAGTCATAGTTTAGTGCCGATACAATGAATTTTTAGTCTCGAGATAGGGCTCGAATCGACTTGGGTCCCGAGCACAACACATACATTGGTGCCCAAACCCAGATAGTAGCAGCTTGGGTGCCTTCGACCCTTCTTCGACGCCTTTATGACCAGGAGCGATTACATAGTATTTTTTTCGGCAAAATTTTTAGCACTCCACACAACAACTTTTACAGGGCATAATCCTTAAGCACTCGGTATGCATGCACTACACAACATTTTCTACTTTCATATGGATCAAAACTATTCAAAATAGATCGTATTTTTACACACCATCTACAATGGTGTTCACATTGTGATAAACAGTTAAAGGTTGGAGGATGACACTAGACTTTTTACCCTATACTTCTTCCATGTTAGGCATGAGATCGCTAAAAAAATTGCATCAACGCGACTAGTGTGAGATCATCTCGAAAAACTAGTTCTTCTACATGATCTTCGGGATCCTTTTTATTTCTTTTCTTATCATGGATCGGGTGCACATGTTCCTTTTTCACATTATCACATTTTACATACTTTCTTACATGATTTTTACACATTTTTTATCATATACATGTATATTTGACTACTTGTTTGTTCTTCTCTTTTGAAGGTCCGTCCTTAAGGGTGATTAACTAAAAATATTATGAAAATTAATATCTATATCTATAGTTAACCTAAACATGTACAAAAATGCAATAAATAATACAAGCTAAAATACTTATGCTAAATACTTTATTTTGATGTTTAAATGAAATGAAAATGAATGAAATAAAAGGGGTAAGGTACTAACTCGGTGTAGTACACTAAAATTAGGTCACACTCCCCTTTGGTCCCTCAACAAATAAGCACCCTTCATCACATTCACCTAGCCATGGCCCCTTTCACCCCACTAATATTAATTTAATTAAATTAATGCATTATCCTCACTATATTTATTATTTAAATATCTTATTTTAAATAATATCCACACATGCAGTTCACTTAGACACCTCACCAAGCCAACTCAACCTAAGACCTATTCTTAGTAAGTTGCCATAACTAACTAAGACTTACCCAAACCCTAAAAATCAATGCCTACATTCCCTCTAACCACATTCCCACATGCTTACAAGAAGCTCCCAGTCTAATCCGTGGGTTAACAACATGAGATCCGAGGAAATCAAGAGGATCTCCCTAGTTTAGTAAACCTAGGAAATCCCGCCTTGATCGACACCGGTTACCCCTAATCACATCGGTTAAGCCGGAACCACCGTCGGTTACCCTTTTAACCCCAAAACAACCTTATTCTCAAGGTTGGAAGTTGAAAAAGGAGGTTGGCGAGCATTAACACATCTCAGAGAGATAACACATCTTTAGAGAGTGAATTCCAAAGAGAACACGCATGCAAGGAAGGAGATCAAACACTTTCTCTTGCACAGCCATCCCAGCCATGATCTGATCTAACCAAGCAAAGAGGAATGTACATGTAGCCCATGCAGAAGCTTTCTTTCAGTTGGTGATCACTTGTAGCCTTCAAACCTCTCATCAACACCTCCATCCCTCACTCACAAGCGTCCAGAATCAAAATCCAAGTAAGTATAACGTCATACTTCTCTAGTTTATTTCATTTCATCATTATTTTATCATCTATTGTTTACCTACCCACCTATTGACCTTCTCCAACACTTCCACCTCCATATACCCACTAAAACCTCACCAAATCCCTTCCAAGTCACCCAATACCTCATCCCGACCAACCAAAATCCTTTGTGCAATCACAAAGGAGACCCAAAGCTTGTTCTGTGGCATTCCCAGATTTCCATAAGAATCGGTACCGCTTATTACCTAACCATCGTCAATCACCCTTAACCGACATCAATCTCTGTATTTGCCCATACAACCCAGCAAAGACCTACCCACCTAATTTCACCTCACCCTCATTCACCTGTGATCTACCTGAGACCTCTGTCAAACCTGCAGAACCCAAAACCAGCCACTTGACCTTTGGATCCTATCTTGACTTAGCCTATTATATTAGATCTATTTCTTATTGTGTTTTAAGTGAGATACCTAAATCATTTCAAATTACAATAGGATTTACTTTGTTTACCGCATGAAATTGTTTAAAATTGTGGATCGATGACCATCTAGAAGTATCACACTTCCCGGATCTAGCATACGCTAGGCAATTCACTATATATATTGTTTAATTCCTTCTAGTGGTCTTGCTTTTCATTACAGGTAGTTCCTCCTAGCCAAAAGGAAGTTCTCACAATCAGCTATGGATTCGAAAGTCATACGCGTACAACAACCCATCAACTAGAACTTGAACAGGTATTCCTTCTATGCCCGTTACCCTATTTGTTTCGTCAACACTTCAAAGAAATGATATAAGAATCAGGTGAAACATTTTGGCACACCCGGTGGGACCCATCTGGGGTTCCTTGCATTTCATTAATTCCTAGAAAAAAAATTGTGTGTTTGTTTCCCTTCTAAAAAGCGTACACATTAATCTTCTTCCTTGGTAACCCACCTTTTCTTTCTATTTGCTCTAAAGGAAACCTTCCTTTTGGTGTAATTAAGAAAAACCATTTCTTCATATTTTCTCGCATTGTAGTGAAAGAGCATCGCTCTTCCTCTTCATCTCTTTGTGTCATCCAATTTCACACTTTGATTTGGGCTTAAAAATAAGTGCATAACATTCGATTTATCGCATCACTCACATTAATTGAGGGCAACATATATGTTGGAAAGTCATGACCAGCTGATGGTTGACAAACGAATCGTAGAAAAGCACTTCTTTCCTTTTCTCTTTCTCCGAGTCTTACCAAACCTCACAAAAATTCAAAATATACACATTCTTAAACAACATCCTACCTGGAAGAAGATATAGGTGATCACACGATCATGGTACAAAGGGCACCTACTCACCGCTCTATCGAATCATACTTCGTAGAGCGAAGCCTCGCCCCCCACCATAACATACATGAAACCTCACCATCTAGATCTCCTTCTTTGTAGGAAGCCATCCCCACTGAAAACTCTATTTCATAACTCATGTGTCAGTCCTTAAATAGCATAAGCTAAACAAACATAATAGAAAAGGCACTCCTAGGATCGCATTTTTCTTAGTGTTTCTATTTGGCTTGCATTTTGAGGTGAGAGATCACGTTCTTCACTTTTTTGTTCATCCTTGCACGCTTCTCATCACAATTTGGTGTATTCCAGCTTCACCGAGTGTGCCTGGGCCATATCATCATCATTCTTAGAATTCTCGGTCCGATTCTACATCAGATTTTAATTCACAACCACTTTTCTTTCATCATCGCTTTCATTTCACAAGAATCGCCGCCGCTTATACCCAACCGACGTCGGTTCTAGGTCCTTTGGTTAACCTACCAAAAGGACATTTTATTTCACTTTCTTCCACTTTTCATAGTCCCCACACACGCCATCATTCCCATTGACATTTTAAACATCATCGATTTGGCATAACTATCAAATTTCACCTTCTGGCCTTGTTTTTCACTCACTGTTTCAATTTTACAATGACTGCAGTGGCGGTCACCCCCGACCGACGTCGCTTTTCCTAACCGCATCGGTTAGCCTATTTCACATTCCAACCACCATTTAGTACCTAATCCACTTTTTGCAGCCATATTCACTGTTCCTCACTGTTCTCATGTCATTTACAGAGAAGCACCCTACTCGATCAAGACTAGTTCACATGGTGCCGACCCAAAGACAAGCAAGTGCACTCATATTTCACACCAGCACAACCACTCCCACCTAGTCCTTCACCACCTTCCATTTTATCACCAATCATGGATCCCATCCAACCTATCACTATCACTACCAGAGATGAGGTGTTCGCACGACTCCTTGACCAAAACCCTACCACTTTATAGTTTTACCTTTCCCACTCATCCACTCGAGATGCCTCGAGTCATTTGATATACGGCATGCACGTATCTATCCCCCCGACTCTTGCACCCACTCCCACATCAACCCCATATGGCTCCATGTTGCCGCATCTACTTTATCGCCAATTTTTTTGCAGCCTAGGTCCTATACCCGTTATGACTGCCACATCTATTACCTCCATGGCACCCGTTACATCCACCATACCCTCAACAACTACCCCAAACACAACCTCATCCGCCCTAATGTCTCACACATACCCGTAGCTACATTACCACCTCCAATGTTGGTGACCCCTACCCCATTTCAGAATGTGGTCCTTTCCATTCCACAATCGTTAGCCCCTATTGCCACTAGGGTTACCACAACCCTTCCACCCCCATATACATACTACCAACAACCTCCTGTTTCATCCATTATTCACACCGGGTACATACCCCCTGTTTCACTACCTTCTTCTCAATCAACCTACATGGCAGCCCCATACACTGGAGTGCCACCCCTGTTATACACCCAAAACCAACCCTCTCACGCTACAGGAAGCACCCAATCATCGCAACCCACCAATGACCTAATTAAATTGATGTTGGACAAGATGCAGACATTAGAGGCATTGGTTTCAGGCTCCCACAAAACTCTCACCTATGATGAGATTTACAACAAGCCCATCCACCCATCCATTCCTATCTGCTCATACCCCGTGCATTGGGAAATGCCTAAATTCAATCGCTTTCAATAGAAAATAAGACCCGCATCAACATTTTTAGTCATTCAAACACGGGTGTTATCTGATCACTCATGATGATGCCTTACTCTTGAGAACCTTTCCCATGTCCCTCACTGGACCTGCATTAGATTGGTATAGTGGGTTACCTAGACACTCTATATTCTCATTCAATCAGGTAGCCCAAGCCTTCTTGGATCATTTCTCTATCAATATCATCAAGAAGGTTACCATGACCGATCTATACTCCATGCGTCAATATGAGGACGAATCTATCGTAGATTTTATTACTCGCCGCATAGCTTGATCAACCAACTCACCTTCCAACTGTCACAAACAAAACTCATCGAGCTCTTCACACGGGCTTGTGCTAGACATATCTCATCAACCTTACAGGTCCAAACCTTCCAAACATTCGATGAAGCATTCACTATGACATGAAAGTTAGAGATTTGCCATCGAAGAGAAGAAAATTGAATTACACAATAAAATTTGGCATTCAAGTCGAATGATACCTCTTCTTCTTCCAAACCACAAACCAATTATTCAAAAGCTAAGGGCACCGCTAACGTAGTGGTACTCAAGGCCGGCCCAACACATCCATCAAATCAGGCTACCCTTCATCTAATCTCTCACATGTCTAGACTTTTCAATTCAGACAAGAGCAGCAGAAATATACCCCAATTGGGGAACCTTACTCTTCTATCTTAGAAAAGCTTATCAAAGCCGGAGCCATCACCCTTCCACCTATAAAACCACACACTAGTTTTGACCCTACTCACCCCATGCCCGCATGGTATAAAGAACAGGACTTTTTAACTATCATCGAGTAAAAGGCCATAGTGATGGCAAGAATCGCATCACTTTCAAAAATGTTATCCAAGAAATGCTCGAGAAAGGTGAGTTAACCATGGATAATCCTAATGCACCTGCCAACCAAAACCTACAAATCTTCAAGAAACCATTTCCCAACCATGCCCCTTCGTCTGATCAAACCGGTGAGACCTCAACTCATGATACCCATACCCGCGAGGTTCACGCTATCTTTAATGACATACTCGTTGCCTCCCAATTACCCCATATTACTTCCTTAGAGGAGATCCTAGCCCGAAATCCTCCTTCCACATCGGAACCAACCTCCCTTGTTCCTTCACCAACAGAGGAACACCTTTCATCTCCTTCATCACCTACAGAGGAGTCTTTCACTAACATTGAGACCATCTCACCCCTGGCTTCACCACTTAGAGAGCCTTTACCTATAGTACCTCCTCCACCCATAGAGGAGCACCCATTACCTCCTCCACCCATAGAGGAGCACCCATCATCTCCTCCACTTATCATAGACCCAGTTGAGATACCTTTGCCTCTTGGTGAACATTCTCCATCTGCTACCCAAAATCCTGCAGACCTATTTTCGGCTCTCTTACCCACAAAGCTGAAGCTAGCCAATTTCTCATCTCTAAGACACATTTTACATGAATTGACATTAGGTCCTCATCAACTCCACCTATAGACATGTTGTTCTCACATTTGGCTGATCACTTAGATTATGTGGATAGAGCCTTACTATGGGGATGCCTTTTGCTTCCTGTCTCAACACAAATGCAGAGATCCCTTGTTGATACCTCCACTATCTACCCAAAAATATTTCAACCAATCAAACCAAACACAACCACCTCTATCACAACCCCTTCCACGACACCTGTTATAGCTCAAACCACACCCTTACCCATAACCCGACCTACATCTAAACCCAAATCCACACATACAACATCTTCCTCAACTAAACCTATTACCACTTTAGGGGTCACCCCAACCACCAACCTTACTCATCCACCTATCAAACTAGATTTAGCTACATCCTCCAAAGTCAACACCATACCTACTCCTATACCCAAACAGAAGAACCAAACCCATCAACCTCATACCCAGCTACGCCAATCACACCAAAGACACCTATCTTGTTTATCTTAGGACCTAAACTTCCCAACATGGTCAAGAAACCTCCACCTAAAAATAAGCCAAAAACACAACATCCCATTCCTTCCTCACAAACCTCTAACTTACCCCGATGCCCAACATGACTTACACCCACACTACAAAGATCACTATCACCCATACCTCCAATACCCATAGCTATTGCTTCACTACCCACTACACTTCAGCCATTGCTGCTCTCACACCCCAAACACGACCCGTGTCATCTACCTTCACAAAGACTTCATTATCCCCTGTGGGTAACTCACCCTCTTCCTCCATCTACTTTTCCTTCTAGACCTTGTACACCCACATCACCTTTACCCAAGAAGGTGCAACCCAAAAGCAAAACTCCACTACCCCACAATAAGGTAGTCAAAATGACCACACACCCTCCTACCCATCCATCTACTATACCCCTACCTAAACAAGCACGACCGACACCTAAAACCACACCAGCACCCAAACCCATAGCTCGATCCACTCATCCTCTTCCAAAGACCATTCCTCAATAATCAACTACACCTACACCCAAACCCACGTTCACTTCCCATTGTGATCCACTAGCAGGGTCCTATGCCAAAATTTTAACCAACCTCCTTGAGACTTTTGTCATCACATTACCACCACTCAGACCTTATGACCCCCTCAAACCCAAGCCAACAGGGTTTGACGATACTAAAATTTGCACATACCATCGTGTGCCAGGGCACGATGTGGAGAATTGTAAGGCCTTGAAAACCGTCCTTATCCAATTGTGTCCACCAAAAACCAACTTTGACGACGATGACCTTCTCGATGAGGATCCTGCTTCACCAACACCCATTCCCACACTTGCCCACTCAACAACCACAACCTCCACCCTCACAGCTCCTAGAACCACCCCCAAGATTTGAAATTAACATGGTTCACATAGAGAACTTGCCACGCCACCACCCCAATGTCATTGTGCCCAGCTCACCTCACAAGGATTTTCTCCTCCGGTAGGTTTTTGCCTTTCATGTCATTATACCACTCATCCTACACCTTCTCCATTTAACAACTTTCCTCATATCAACATGATATATGTCACTACACATGCGCTAAAGGATAAGGGCAAATAAAAAGAAACAAACCCACCAACCAATCCTATACCCAACATACCATCTGCACCCATACCTAAAATCACTATCCGCAGCCCCACATACCCCATTTCTAATGGTGTCACACATCGCACCATGCTCAAACAATTACACCAGTCTCCTCAAAATGTCCTTATATGACCTCATTCAAACTTCAGAATCCCATCGTCAAGCTCTCATGGAGGTTCTTCAATCTATTGAGGTTTTACCTAATGACCCTACACCCGTAGCCTCCATTATCACACCCCATCATGTAGCCTCTCTCCAAAATTACCACCTTCATCTTCACCCCACCCTTTCACCAAGTAGCCTCCCTTAGCTTCTCGAGGAAGAGATCGCACCACACTAAAATGATGACTGGACCCACCCTCTTCATCTCTCTCCACATCAACGACATACGGGGTACGCCGTGTAATGATTGATGGGGGTACTAGCATTAACATAATTTCATCTCATGCATTCGCTCAAATGCACATACCGATAATTGCATGCATAAACACTTTGGTCATGCTACATTCATTCAATGACGCTATCACCTCTACACTAGGCACCGTCATCCTCCACATTTGTGTGGGCCCCTGTACTATTCTAGAATTGTTTTACGTTTTGGAGGGGGAATTCTAATATAACATGTTGCTTGCTTGAGACCACGGATCCATGTCATGTGTTGCGTTCCTTCCACTTTGCATCGTTGTGTAAAGTTTGAACATGAAGGACACACTTATACCATTCCAACTGACCCCTCACCTTTCAAAACATGCAACATGCTTTACCGACCCAATGATGTGCTCATACCTATTAATCCTTCTACCTCCACAACCGCTACTTCTTCACCTACGCCTCCACCTACCAAGATAGCCACTTGCTTCTACCGCACACACATCCTCCATTCCTACCACTACCATAACCTCCACAACTGACCCATCAGCTTCCCAATCCATTAACTCTACCTTAGCATCAACCTCTAACATTTTATCCATACCAGCTACCTACATACCAACCATTAATCCCTTAGAAGGTGTTTTTCAACGCCTCACTTTGGGGGAGTACCACTTATATAGTGTCAACACATTCCTTACTCCACAAGAGTACGGAAGCCTTCACCAACACCCATCGCTATGATCATCGTATAGGATAATGTCTCCTTTATGGTCCAACTCACCTTCATACTAGTCTAACCTATGGGGACTCGATACTACCACTTACACACCTGAACCACCATCACAAACCCACCCATTTTCCACTGACTTCCAATCACTTACCAATTGCCATTTCGCCCACACTTTCCTGCACCGATGTGTGTGGAAGGGTTTTGGTTTTAGATTTTACAAGCAAGGCCACCATATCGTTATTCCATGTACCACCCGCAAACATAACGACCGTAGTGGTATCGGCTTTCCCGGACCACCTACCAAACAGCCCACATTGAACTCATTAAGGACATTAACCCTTCTCCACCTTCTTCACCTGCTTTCCACCTTCACCGACAGAGTCGATGGATCCTGAATCTATCCCTCCTAACTTTTTTTTCATAAACACCATTTCTTTGGGGCCTCTAACTTATCAACACGAGGGCAAGGCCCCTTCCACTCTTCCCTTCCTGTATCCTGAGATGATCGATGATGACACACCTTCAATTAACATCGTTCAATGTCAGGATGATGAATCCATACTCACCTACCTTGGTGTAGAAGACTCATATATTCATCGGTTGTTACCCTCTAAGACACAAACCATGTTGAATGAATCGACTATCGAGATCAACATTCATACTCAGATGACCCGCACATCCTAAAGATCAAACAATCTTTAGATGCTACTAAACAGGAAGCCATCACTTCTTTTCTCAGAGATCATAACCACGCTTTCGCTTGGTCTTACATAGACATGCCCTTGGTATTGACCCCACCATAGTGGTCCACAATATCATAATCGTTCCCGATGCCAAACCCATCAAACAAAAGTTGAGGAAAATGCACCCTCGCATTGCTCTTCTCATCAAAGAAGAACTTCAATGCCTTCTTTCCATTTCCTTCATCTTTCCCATTGATTATCTGGTGGATTTCTAACATTTTTCCTATCACTAAAGCAACCGAGGGACTCCGCATTTGCACAGACTTCCGTGACCTCAACCTATCCTACCCGAAAGATGACTTTCCCTTACCTGGTATTGATCAACTAGTTGACCTTACCGCTGGTCATGAGATGCTATCACTTATAGATGGCTTCTCGGGTTATAATCAATTTTTTCTTGCCCCAAAAGATCAACACAAAACCTCATTCATCACCCCTCGGGGACCTTCTCGCTATCGAGTCATGCCTTTCGGCTTTAAAAACGCCGGTGCCACATATCAGCGGGATATGACTTACATCTTCCATGATATCATGCATCACATCTTGGAAGATTACGTGGATGATCTCTTGGCCAAATCTAAACGCCGCTCCGATTACCTTACCGTCCTCAAAACCATCTCTACTGCCTCTCATTAAATATCAGCATCGCCTTCACCTAAGAAGTGCGTCTTCGCAGTTCTCTCGAAAAGCTCCCGGGATTTATCGTTTCCCTCCGTGGTATAGAAGTTGACCCTACTAAAGTCAAGGCCATTCTAGAAATGCCTCCACCCACTAACCTTAGACAACTACGTATCCTACAAGGTAAGTTGCATTCTATTCGTTGTTTCATTTCCCAATTATCTGATCGATGTCAACCATTTCATCATCTGCTCAAGAAGGATGTCTCCTTTAAATGGGATGATGACTGTCACAAAGTTTTTGAGGCCTTAAAACGATACCTTCTCCAACCACCCGTGCTCATTCCACCTAAAGATGATCAACCTTTTTACCTATACATATCGGTTGTTGATCATTCCTCCTTGGGAGCCATGCTTGCTCATTGCGATGAACAACATAGGGAGCAGGTGGTTTATTACATAAGCCGTACTCTTTTGGACTATGAAACCCGATACAAGCATCCCAAAAACTTTGTTTAGCCTTAGTTTTTCGTTGCCACCAAAATCCATCATTACCTACTCAACCACAAAACCTATGTTGTGACCAACACCGACCCCTTACACTTCATGTACGCCAAACCTTATCAAAATCAATGTGTCGTATGATGGCTTATGCTTTTAGCTGATCTTGACCTCAAATTCATTCATCAAAATTCCATCAAGGGCCAAGCTATCACCGACCAATTGGCTGATGCACCTATTTCCAAGGATCAACCCTCTAATTTTGACTTTCCAAATGAGTCAATTGCTACCCTTTCCCTGGATGAACCCCTTACCAAATGACACTCTTCTTCGACGGTTCCAAGTGTCAGCGTGGGGGCGGGGCTAGTATTATCCTCATTCCTCTTGATGGTGAACCCATTCCTTTGTCTTTCAAATTATATTTTGAATGTACCAACAATATTGTCGAATACGAAGCGCTCGTACTAGGTCTCCAAGCCGCCTATGCCCTAGATGTCAAATCAATCAACATCTTTGGTGATTCCCAATTAGTCGTAAACCAAGTCAATGGTATATACCAATGTCATAATGAGATAATTCAAAAGTATAAACATCATGTAGACATACTTTTGACCACCTTTGACTGTTACACTCTTCAAACCATCCCACGTTCAACCAACAAATTTGTAGATACCATGGCCTGCTTAGCTTCCCAAATACCCGTTGTCACCATACAATGACTCCAATCACCTTCTTATTTTCCTCACAATGTTTACTCAATCGAACCACTACCCCGACTCCGAGTGACCTTTCGTATAAACAATACTCACTACCTTTCCTCTCCATCTTACCTCCCGATCTCACCTGTAATGCACAACGTGTCTTCCTTAAAAGGTCTCTTGTTACGTCATCCTAAGGGGACTCCCGTATAAGCACGGCTTTGATGGTATTCTCTTACAATGCCTCACGAGTTCTGAAATTCCTTATACCATTAAGGAGGTTCATGATGGCATATGTGGAGGACACTTCAAAGGCCTTCTTGTTTGCTAAACATATTCTTCGCCTAGGCTATTCTCGGCTGACCCGTAACCATGATTGTTGTAACTACATCAAACATTGTGTAAAATGCCAACAACATTCCAATCTTCATCATACACTTAGTCATGCCTTACAGGTCGCTTGCGACCTTTGGCCCTTCTCTCTCAATGGGGTTTGGATCTTGTCGGAGAGATCAATCCTCATTCTTCCCAAAGGCCATCAATGGATCATCACTGCTACCGAATACTGTAAAAAATGGGTGGAAGCCATACCACTCATCTCTACAAAAGCTGAGAAAATATGTGATTTCATCAACCACCACATTATTTGTCACTTTGGTGTTCCTCATCACCTCATCACCGATAATGGAAAACAATTCAAAAACAAAACATTGCAAAAACTTTGTGATGCCTTCGCATTCGCACTTAGTTTCTCATCACCTTATTACCCACAAACCAATTGCAAAGCCGAATCCACTAACAAAACCTTAAACAAAATTCTTGTGAAAAGTGGTTGGCGATTTATACTAGGAAGGATTGGCATACGCACATTCTTTTTGCCCTATGGGCATACCGCACTAGTATTCGCACTTCCAATGCCACACCCACTCTCTACGCTACGGTACAAAGGCGCCTGCCTCTCGAAGTCCGATTCCCTCACTCGCATATCTCTCCATGACATGCTCAATGACAATGACTTTTGTCGACCATTTATCACAACTAGAGTTATTAGATGAATGTCATTTTAACACTCTGGATCACTCTCAGTTTACCAAAACGTATCAAACGTGCCTATGATAAACGTGTTCATGAACGAACCTTCCAAGTCGATGACCTTGTCCTGAAAGAAAATCAACATGTAACCAAAGCATAAAAAAGTAAACGGGAAAATTTACTCTTAATTGGCTTGGACCATACATCGTAACTCATACCTATGAATTAGGAGCTTATCATTTATCTTCACTCGATGGTAAACCCGAACCTAAGCCCCTTAACGCCTTGCATCTTCGACCATTCTATTGTTGACTTGTCATCGTACCTCACCTTTTGTCTCATTCCATGCTCGTCCCTTCAGAGCTATTCACTCCATACACCTCACCAATGATTAAATAAGAATCATGTGAGTACCCGTCACTAGTTATCTTCTCTTGAATATGTGTACCATGGCGCTACACATAACATGATTCTCATGGATACTTTTTGTCTACCTTTAGATGAGATCCCATGGTCATTTCACCTTGCCTTTTGAACAAGAGTCCTATCTTTCACCTTGGTCTTGTCCATGACTACAAAGACCTCACATGGGACCAAACTCCTTGAGTCAAACTTCTAATAAAAAGATGACTCCCTCAAAAGGACATCTTCCTCTCGACAATTGCTACTATAAATAGACTACTCCCATGAAGGACAGCTATGTAAAGCTCTTCAAAAAAATAAAAAAAAAAAAAAAAATGAGAGCAACCGAAGCTTCCCGCATTGATCAGCTTCATGAAGACCTCAAGGAGTTCAATTTTTCCCATATAGACTTCCCGCATCGATCAGTCTATCTCAACTATAAGTCAAAACACTCAACCTTTTTGTCATGGACTTGCCCATTGTGACCTCGGATCTCTTGCCCAAAGTGCATGCTACCTCATACCATATAAAAATTACCTACTCTTCACCCTTTGAACCATGCCCACTCTCATTTCCTATTGCCTCAAGGGACTTCTTGGAACTTAGACATTTGGTGATCATGTGACTACTTTTAATCATAGCACACCCATCGTGCAATGTCTTTAGGGTCTTACGTTCATCACCTCCACCAAGGTATGATCTACTCGGTATGATCCTACCCAATCAGGTGGCTTTATTGCCCCCTTTTATCTTTTAACCATCTTTGTTTACATTTTGATTACCTTATATAGGACTTGGTCCTCGATGCTTACTTTTGGGGTAATCTTCTTCTTTCACCACAATCGACCCCACCTATATCATTTTACCTATAATCTACCCACACCTAATAAACCTAAACCCACCACATGCCCAAAAACATGCCAACTCATTTTCATACCTCCTCATATTCTTCCCTAGCTTATGGGAGAACTACATCGGCCCGAGGTCCCTTTTCTTGCCGGACTATGTAGGCAAGACTCTCAAGCGCATGGGGCCCTTGGAGGTTAACTCGGCCATTCTCTACCCTAAACAATTCATCTTCCATGTTCATCACATTACATCACACCTCACTTAGTTTCCTTTTTTTACCCAACATTGGAAATTAAACCAAATACATAACAAGTTGCTTCATATTTTAATCATTATCACAACATGCATTTATTATGACTACCATTTCTCTAACATCATCATACATATAATTTACCACATCTCACATATGACCCATATTATCATTCATTGCATAAAATACTAAATCACAACTTCACCAACTTTGAACTCAATCCATGCCTAACAAACCTAACTCAACCATGCCTATAACCTGACTCCACCATGCCTAACAAACCTGACTCAACCATGCCTATAACTCCGCTCAACCATGTCGATGATCTAACTCGATCCATGCCTATAACCTGACTCGATCCATGCCTAAACCAACCTGACTCGATCCATGCCTAAACCAACCTGACTCGATCCATGCCTAAACCGACCTGACTCGATCCATGCCTAAACCAACCTGACTCCATCATGCCTAACTCACCTACTTTCCATCCATATCAAAATAACAAATCAACAACATCAACAAATCAAAAAATACCATGTATCTCATCATATAAATAAATCAATGTGTATCTCAAATATACATGGCTATCTCATCATGCCCATCATCTCAAAAATGTCGCACACAGCCGATATATAAAACAAAATGTCACCGACACGCAGTAGGTCTCATATATACAAACATAATGAATCAAGACAAAATCTCTTCTAAGACGCAGTTAGTATATGCTTGAAATATACAAATCACTCGTACATCCTCACTTTCTTTGGCACACAATTTGGTATGTGATAAAAATACAACTATCTTCGGCACGCAGGCGGTATATATATCTCAAAGAATAGCTATCATACATCAAAAACCAGGTGACCGCATATCAAGCATCTCGTCGGATGTCCTCCATCTCTATGTCACATGTACCCTCGGCCTCTTGTGTCCCTGTTAGCACCTCACCTAGAGTTGGTCTTCGTGCACTGGTGGCCTCTCCTTGATCGGGCCTCGAGCTCGCTAACCTCCTGTGCTCTCCACACTATGTGTGCGGGATCTCATCCTCTCATTAGATGTTTCACTGTGCCTCAGTACTCGGCATAGGATATGAAATCTATCCTAGCCACCATAAGCTGGTCCTGATAATATCTCTCCTCACCTAGGGCATCCCGTAACCTTGATACAAGCACGGTCTATGGTGGTCCCATAGGTCTCGGCTCCTATACTGCCTCAGCCACAACCTCGCCTATGCTCGCTGTGTACTAGGGGCCTACTCCCGAAGGCCGTGGTGGTGCCTCCCCTTTGTGCTGTATCGGGCTCAGTAAGGCCCCAATCATGTGCTTGTGATGTGGCCAACTGCCCTATAAACCTGCCACTGAGCCTATAAGGCTACCACCCCCGACCATCTCCATCTCCTCCATCACCATCCTGGGCTCGCAAACTATCCACTGTACATGTAACTCTGCTACCTCTACCTCTAAACCCTCCAACTATGTCTATAGTATACCCAAGTGGGTAATCAATGTACCTACTAACCCACCGTAGGGTGTCTCTCATCACCGTAATGGTATAGCTAGGTCTCTGCTACCCTGGTCTGGTGGTATGGCTCAGTAATCGAGCCGCACACCACTACATGTACTGTTTGTACATCATCCGGCGTCATCTATCTCGCTAATCCACTGGATGCTCCTCCTTCCTCGTGGGTACTTGTAGGTTGTGGTAGAGGTAAGGGCCTCTCCACGTCATCTCTCCGATACTGTGGGAAGGGCGGAGGAATGTCCTGTAAGAGCCCGAACTGCCATCGACTCTGTCTACCGAGATCATCTCATCCTCCCCCGACGCTAACCCCGTATCCACCTCTCTAGGCTGGAGCTCAGCTAGCTCCTCATGTATATGCCTATATGAGGGGAATCCCACATATGGCCTCTATATAATGTCCACTCTAGATAATCCCTCCAGTAACTGCTGAAAATGGGCCACATCATGTATCAGCCTATCTAATCTCCACTCTCCTATCACTAGCACCCATCTCTTGTACCCCACTTGTACAAATCTACGTGGGAATGCATCTTCTTGGGGCATCCCTATAGGTCGCACGCATGCTATGTGCTCATACGCCCAATAGTGTAGTATAAATGTACAACATAGGCTAACTTGCGTAGCTTCCCATATGCCCACAAACTCAGTATAGCTACACCAAGAGTGTTGGTGCCTAGGTAAAGTGGGTCTCATGTACCATCATGTCATGGAGTACCCCCATTAGTGATCGGGGAAAGCTTCCACCCTCTACATATGGCAATGCATAAGAACACACGCCTCCATTAATGGACTACTAGCCTCATCTCGCTCTGGACAAAGCTAGGTACATCTCTCCATAGCTCAAATCAAGCGTTATGGAATCTCGAGATCAATCTGCTCCTCACCAAAAATAGTCCCAATCCACTCCTCTCGAGGCCTCGAAGGAGATAGAGTAAACTTGGGCACCCAATATGGGTAATT